>CAJQZJ010000594.1:8541796-8563048 GCA_907164525.1 Lophiomys imhausi
AACATTTGCTTATCTAAATACAAGAGATGGATAGGGCATCTTCAAAAGCCCCAAGAGATCTGAAGAACATGGCATTCAAAGACGTTATCTTGCCCTGGACTTTTTTTGGTTGGGAAGTTTTTAATGACTGCTTCTATTTCCTTCGGGGTTACAGGATTATTTATCTTGTTTACCTAATCTTGATTTAACTTTGGTAAGTGATATCTATCAAGAAAATCATCCATTTCATTTAGATTTTCTAATTTTGTGAAGTACATGCTTTGAAGTAAGATCTAATGATTCTTTGGATTTCCTCAGTGTCTATTGTTATGCCTTCTTTTCATTTCTGATTTTGTGAACTTGGATACTGTCTCTCTGCATTTTAATTAGTTTGGCTAAGGGTTTTTCTGTCTTGTTGATCGGTATTGTTTTCTTTGTATTTTTTGTATTATTTGTATTGTTTTCTTTGTATTTGTATTTATTAGTATTGTTCTCTTTGTTTCTAATTTATTGATTTTAGCCCTGAGCTTGATAGGTGACTACTATCCAGGAGGAGTCAATGGGGGACTTCTGTGGCTCTTTACACCAAGGCCATATACCTAGAAAGTGTCTCCAGAATAGGAAAGGCCCTTGGCAGGTGGCCAATGGATGGTTCCGTCTCCTGGGGTGTCAGTCCTCTGTGGACACACCAGCGAACCAGAAAGTAAAATTGAGCCTGTCTTCCTAGCTCGAAAAACAAATAGCTCTTGTATTTTGGGATTAAGGGAGTGTGTTACCACTGCCCTGCTCAAACATTTCACTTAAATCCTAGATAACAGTAATTCTGTAACTCAGAGAACAACTCTGGAATGTAGTGACATTCCAAATATGTCCAAAATCCTTAAAAATAATCTCACGTTTTAGCAATGTCAAACCAGAAAAATATCCTTTCTACTTCTTGATAAAAGGAAAATCAAAGACATGTAACCAAAATTCAAACAAAGAAATAGGAACATTCCCTCCCGGTGAGACAAACCAACAGACAAACAGGGAAAAGGAGAGGACCCCCTGCACTTACCGCTCGCAGGGGAAAAGGACATAGACGATATAACATAGACCACCTTGAGGGGCCAGCTCACTGAGAAACTGCCAAAGGGGGGGCACAGGAAGAATTCTGGGGAGTGGGCAATCGACAAGCAAGGAGACTACAGCTGTTTGATGGAAAATTGAGGGCCCCCCCAAAAAAAACAGCAGTTGCAATGAAAAAACAGGTTCTGACCCAGGTGTAGTCAAAACCCACACCTGCATGGGTAAAGAGACCACATTGGGGGCCAGATGTTGTCGGGGCCCATGCCCAGGCCTCTTGGGGGTGGGAATGAGCTGGCACAGAATCAAGACCAGATTCTGGGAGTCCAGTAAGAGGCAAAAGCAGACTCGTGTATTTCAAAAAGAGGAGGCTCCCTTTATAACCTCCACCCAGGGTCCTATTGGCTCCGGAACTGCAGGCTTCTGCTGCTCTTCCTCAATGGCTCCTGTCTCACTACCCAGTGTGGCTTCATCAATCTCCAGGCAGGTCTCAGGCCAGGCATGTTTGGGCAGGTCTCTCAGGTCAGCTGCACGTGGAAGCCCAGCCACACGTGTGCTATTTAACAGCAGGCCTTGTTTCTGCTCAATGGCAGACTGTATTCCTCCTGCAAACCAGCACGTCATGAACCCTTAAGGGTCAACAGTAGCATCAGACAGTGACAGTAACCAAAATCCCTTTAAATTGGACCCTCTCAACAAGAGGGAAACCCTGCCTGGTATAGGAAACCCAACTACCTAGGGCTAATAAAGTCATGGATCTTGGAGATTTGAAAACCTACAATGGCCATTTTACAAAGCCATCATAATCCCTAACTACATTCTAGATATACCCACAGATGAATGTAGTTCTCACCCCTCATTAAGAAAACGTGTTTTTGCAACAGATAGAGACCATTACAGAAAGACATAACCAATCAAAATGCAGAGTTGTGGAGCCCAGTCCCAGAGGATATAGATATGCAATGCAACTTCTGCACCCAAGGCTCAGAGAACATCGTGGAAGAGAGGAGGGGAAGATTTAGAGGTAGAGGAAAAGGGAATGGAATTTTCTGTGAGAATGTATCTCCTAGAAACATCAGAAACTACGTCAACAAAGTCTCACCAGTATGGCTATCTAAACGAGAGTAGAACAAGTAGAGCAACAACAGACCTTCTAACGTGGAAGAGGGAAAGCTCACAAGGCCTCAGCCCTATACAAAGAACTACAGGCAACTAAGGAAAAGTGAGAAGGGAAAAACAGTCTTCCCCAGAGAAGAACACAGCAATTGATTATAGACTTATACTCAATTATAAGAAGTTAGCTCTGAAGACATACACATAAATAACATCATACAGACTGAGCAGGTTGTGTTTCCTTATTTAGGAATATATATTAATATATATGACATGTATGTGTCTTTATATATATATGTATTTAGAAATATATATTGAAGCCATGGATTTGAAAGAAAGCAGCAGTGGTACATAGGAGGGTTTGGAGGAAAGAAAGGGAAAGAGAAAATTATGTAATTATACTATAATCACAAAAACTAGAGGTTTGTTTTAAAAACTTCTCTCCAGAACTTTACAAGTCAGGTCTGCATTATCTACACTTCTTTCAGCACCCTTATCTTCCAAGTTCCTTCAAAAAAGCACATCATGCTCTGAGCTCTGAAGCATCTTTCCAGCCCAAAGCTACAAATTGTTTTCACAATACTCCCAAAACCAACATGGCCATGACATCACACCCAAGCTCCTGGTACCAAGTTCTGTCCTAGTTTGCTTCTCTGTTGCTTGGGTAAATACCATCACCAAAAGCAACTTGGGGTAGACAAGGTTTATTTTAGCTTACAGGTTAGAGTACATCATCAAGGGAAGCATGGCAGAAACTGAAGGGAGAAGAGTGAAGCAGAAACCACAGAGGAATACTTCTTACTGGTTTGCTCCCCATGGCTTGCTCACCTTGGTTTCTTAGACAACCCAGGACCATCTTCCCAGAGGTGGCCCCACCTCCCACATAAATTGTGATCAATAAAATGACTTACAGACATGCCTCTAAGCCAGTCTAATGGAGACAATTCGTTGTTCGAGGTCCCCTCTTACAGGTGTGTCAAGTTGTCAACCAACATTAACCACTCAACATTGCTATTCAACAAAACTGGTCACTGCATTGCCTATAAAATATTCCTGACATTCTTCCCCTTTCTGAGCTCACTGACACTTTTTTCTTAACTAGGTATAACCAGCTACATTTTTTCCTTATACTAAAATCATATACCTTTTCCAAGACCTAACTTAAATCTGCTTTCCTCACAAAGGAACTGATGATATAAGGCACCCTTATGGGTTGAAGTAAAACAGGGTAACAGGTAATTGAAGCTAAATTGAAAGTTCCACAAAAGATGTTGCAAACAGTTGAACTCTTGAGCCTCCTGGGAGCCAGGCCATAAGGAACATACATCCTTCTTTTACTTCAAGATAATCAGACAAAACAAACTTCCAGCCAAAGAGCACTGTTTCTATTACCCTAAGATCCCTTTTTAATTAGTGAGGGAAGATCAGAAGCAGTGCAAATGAAAAGGCACAAAGCACAGCCTATCACTTATACAAGTGTGAATGAATGCCCTGTGGGGTTTTTTTTAATTGCATGGGGATAGTGAAGGAAAAGTCTCTATAATTGTGGCTTCTCAGGGAAAAGTGTTAATGTTATGTAAATTAAAATTTGAAAGTCTATTTAAGTGAAATCAGCAACACCAAGTACTATGTGAGTGCAACTGCACATTTCATCAGCCTCGAGGTGGAGCCTTCATCCTGCCTATGACCAGAACTTTCTCAGGCTGAGCCCCTCCATAGAACACACTCATTTTATGATAGTTAAGGTTTGAATATGAAATTCCCTCCACAGACAGGCCTATGGGTTAAATATTTCTCCCTATACAGTGGCACTATTTTGTGGGGTTCTAGAGCATGTTCTTGGGGCCTTATCTAGCCCAGGTTTCTTCCTGTATTCCCAGCTATGCTTCTTGTCTGCCATAGTGCTGGCTGCTCTACCATGCTTTTCCTATGAGGGGGCACTGATTCTTTTAAGAGGGAGAGTCCAAATAAACCTTGCTTCCTTTACATTGTCCTCTTAGTTATTTTGGTCACACCTTTGCAAAGTAACAAATGAAATTAAACAACAATTGCTGCTTGACTTCAAGGAATATTTTTCCTGACTGGAAAACAGGAGGGAATATGAAAAAGAAGCAAATCTGATTTCTTTCATTTAGTGTTTGAAGTCATATGGTAAGTTATTTTTCGAAGATAGTCTAACCCCAGTCTAATCTTAAAGGTTAACCTCTACACCCAAAACCCATTCACAGCCCCAACTCCATCTCCTTCACCTCGTCTCCACTCTGTTTATAATTACCACAACAGTCTGATAGCAAGCTTCTGCTCTTTCAAGCTATTAATCTGTTAGACCAATTTGTCAAAACAAAATGTGTGTGTGTGTGTGTGTGTGTGTGTGTGTGTGTGTGTGTGTGTAAACATAGAACTTACCTCAAAAGGGATAAGAAATATTTTATTCTGGAGCCAAATAGGAGTGACCATAGCTTAAGAATGCATTTGAGTTATTCCCAATTCCATGTTCCAATGTGGTAATAGTTTGATAAAGTTTTATAGTAACAGAACAGAGAAAGTCATAAGTCAAGGCACTTTTCAAATTCATTGTTGAGAATATTAGGTAGATGGTTAAAGCAAAGCAGGGAAACTCTGCAGTAGGTCATTCTGTCTGATGGCATGCGTAGCTTTTTGGTTGGCTGAAGCAGTGGTCTGTTAATGTAATGTATTCCAAAAGGTTTTACCTGTTAGTCACAGGGTGTCAGATGGACAAGGAGTAGTCATTAAGGTGTCTAAAATTTACAAGATAATTTTATATTATATATTAATATAATTTATATATAATTAATATAAATTATAACCTGGACCTGCAGCATTCCAACCTCTCCACAGCCATTGAAGTTCTTAACACTCAATCAACCTTGCAGAAGATTCCATAGAAGGCAGGTTCTTTCCAGGAATTTTCATTCACAGTATCCATCCTCACTCCAGAGGGGAAAAAACAAAATAGTTCTATGTCTGTAAATACATTGAATTCTCAGGGGAAAAAAAAACCAAAAACGTCTCACGAAGATGATGTCTAGTTCAGATATTTTCACTAGGGAAATATGTCTAGCCTTTAATAAAGAAATAATGTGATTTCCATATAACTTCTTCAAGAAACTAGAAAAAGTGAAAATATTTCCAAGTTTATCTTATGAAGTCAGTATTTTACCTAATACAAAGCTGGGGACATTACAAGTACAAGCCACCATTGCTCATGAACATCTATGCAAGCTTTTCAAAAGCACATAGCAAACCCAAGGCAGCATTACAGAAAAGGGTGACACGTACAATCAAGTAGGTTTCACACAAGGATCTAAGGCAGGTGGCAACCACTGGAAATCAATGGGATCTCCACTTCCAGTGAATATGAAATTGCAGGAGCTAGATTGGCTGTCTTGAAGTTATTAAAAAAGTACAATAAAATATTTGAAAAATATTTTATTCGTTGTTCAAGGTCTGTATCTGTATCCATAGTCAGGAGGTATTCAGAGATGAAACTGTCTGTGTTCCTAAGAGGTCTTGAACTTGAAATTTTGTGGGATTGGTGATGGGGGTGAAGTTGTTTCCCCCTTATTAACAGATACATTAGAAAATGGACTTACTGGTAGAAGCACTCCGTTTATCTCAGGCTTCTGTATAGAAGAGCATCCATGGGAGTAGACATTCTCAACTCTGTCCCAAACAGCTTGGGATTGATGTACTTGGCTCTTCAGTATGGACTATCCTGTTAGTGGCACTATGACTCTAGGATGCTGGGTGGAGAATATTCTACAATCGGTTCTCTGTGACAGAGTAAGGGACTTGTCCTAAGGGAGGTTGTGCTTGGTAAGTGGTAGGTGAGACTTGCTCAGTGGCTGATACACACTTACTTGGTCATAAGTCTTTTTAAAGTTATTGTTACTTTTTTAGGATTTGTTTTTTAATTCACAGCATCCTAGAGAAGACAGTATTTTCTCTGGCACAGAAAAAAAAAAAAAAACACAAAGGATGGTTTCTTTGGAATCATGAATATTTAAGGTAGCCATATCCTCTGCAGGGCTGTTTGGCCTGTCAATAAAGAATGGTATTATTGTTTTTAGTCATCTGAATAAGAGGAAACCTTACATTAAAAGAAAATATATTTTTTAAGTTTTGATAAGCAACAGTCAAGACATTTTGTACAAATGTTTATGAGTAAAATTGAGAAATCATCGAAAGCAATGTATGGGCACAGTCTAAATAATTTTTAAGAATGTCTGACATATGTGTCATGACAGGAAATATGTATTCTGACATCAGTTTGGGGCACAAACATGTACAACTGAAACAAACATTTTCTTTTTTAAAATCACTCTAGGGCTGGAGAGATGGCTCAGCGGTTAAGAGCACTGGCTGCTCTTCCAGAGGTCATGAGTTCAATTCCCAGCAACCACATGGTGGCTCACAACCATCCATAATGAAATCTGGTGCCCTCTTCTGGCCTGCAGATATACCTGCAGACAGAACACTGTATACATAATAAATAAATCTTTTAAAAAAAAAATCACTCTAGTTCTCAAACTCAAGCAAAAGCTATGTTTAGGTGGCTTTCTTCTCTGCCCTCAGAGAGCACAGCCGTCTAGAAGAGTAGAACACCAGGCCAAATACCACTGATGTAACCTTTGTTTCCCCTGCTGTTGGTGTATCTATTTAATCCATATATATCTAGTTATCTCCAAAACAATAAATACCAAAGAAATAAGTAATTGAATAAGAAAAAGCCCTTGAAGAAGAAAACTCCAAAAATAATAAACATTAATGCAAATTTACCTAAGAACTATAAAATCAAGACCAGAGATGTGGGCACATGCTGTTTATTTTAGAAGATATGTGATAAAAATCAAACTCTAGAATGTCTTTGGACTTGTATTATTATGATAGGAAATATTTTTAATTAAAAATTGGATTCTTTTGGAGAAAAATCTTTGAGAAACCGTTTAGATTCTAAAGTCTTTAAACCTTATTTGTATGGTTTCAGATTTCCCACAAAACTAATCTCTAGAGAGCTCACTTGTTGAGATGCAGAGTGCTAGTAGTGAGGACCGTTAGAAAGGACACATTTTTAAACTGCATATTTATGTGAAGCTAAATTTTCTTCATTGAACCAAAATACCATATTAGAATGAATTTGAATGCAGAAGAAGATAGAAGAATCCAGCTGTGTTTTATTAAGCTGCACATTCAGGCATTTACAAAAAAGAAAAAAACATGTAAAACAGTACTGCTCTTATCACTATGTGGTGGGAAGATTCATTTGTTTCCAAAAAAATAAAAAACCAAAAACCTCTGTCAACATGCATTTTCAAGTCTTGGATTTAGATTTACTTGTGCAAAGATCTCTCTATTCAATCTCCAGCACTAAAAAACAAAAACAAACAAATGTTTTCATTGTTGTTTTTAGGTGAAATAGAAAAGATTTTTTAAATTTCTGCTTTAATTTCTTATATGATAAATATCCATAACAATAAATTATATATACAAAGTCTTTGGTGGCCTCCAATGTGTAAGAAGGCAAAGGGGTCCCAAGGGCCTCCAATAGCATCTGCTTTGTTGTTTATTCTACCCTAGTTCTCTCCTAAGACACTATAAGCAAAGCATACTCCTTACAGTTTACAACTGACACACTGTAATTCCCACCAAATGGTTCTTATCAACATCATGTTCAACTTAGTAATACCAAGGACAAGTCAGCTGTCTTCTGCCCTTGCAAATTTTTACAGGGACTTGTCAACAAAAGAAGAAAATTAACATCAAACTTTATAACAAAATTATTGTCAAACAACACCACTAACGGTGAAATCATAATTGTGTTTAAGAAAGAAATTACCCATGAAAAGGCATCCCTGTAGGGGCTCCACAGTTAGAAAGAATTTTCATTTGTAAACCTCTATGTTCCAAAACTCATTAAGATTTAACTCAGAAAGCTGTTGTAGAAACCCAAATGTCAATTTCACCTAGTCAACTGAACTCTTCTTTATTAAAGTAATTAAACTGTGAATCTAAAATGTAGCTGAGCAACAGATATGGAACAAAGTTGTTTTTCCAGTTAACCACAACAAAAAAAGAAATGTTAAGAATTGTTAGTAAAATAAGTAGAGTAAATTTTCAATGGGCTTTTGGTAGGTCCTTGGATTAGTAAGATGTCCATATTTTAAAATCTTGTATAGACATCTACCACTTTGGATCACTTATCTACCAATTTAGCCTCAAACAAAATCTCTAAATAACAAAGTAATTCTCTATATTTCCTGATATTTGTGTTGTGTAGAAGGTGAGAGGTAATTAACATTAAATCCTTCTAAAAGATCATCTGCTTTTCATTTTCTCTCAGATTTCTTATCAACCTTTACTGTGGGACATATCATTTTCCACATATTGAACTATCACCTTTCCATAGACTGGGCTATCATTTTCCATAGATTGGGCAGAGTGAAACAGTTTAAGCAGGAACAGAAAGAAGTAGAGCTGCCAACTACATTGTGAAGTAGAAATGGGGAATTCAAAATCAGTCAGGGTGGTATTCTTCATCCATCTTACACATTTCTACTTGATGCGTATGATGTATAAACCTGCTCTCTTCCAATATAAGAAAATGTCTCTTAAATTGTTTTACATCTTCCTTCAAGTATCACTGACAAGTTCCAATGACCAGATTTTGAAGAATGATTTTCTAAAATAGTTTATTGGTATCTTCCTTACAGTTGCTATTGCTGTTGTTGTTATTGTAACTGAAATTTACTTCACTTATTTCCAACGTATTGTTAGTAAAGTCAAGCAATAGTTGTGGCTTAATACACATTGTACATAAATTTTAATTTAAAATTATTACTTCCAGATTGCAAAATTGTCTCAGATACTCTCCATTCACATGTGATATGATATGAACTAAAAGGCATCAGATACAGAGAAAAGCATTTAGAAACCAATGCAAAGGAAATCCACATTTAAAAAAAAAAGGCTGTAAAGCATTCTAAACAGCACAAGTATCAGAATCATGTCAACAGGGCATGGTTCAATTTAAAGAATGCTAACCTAATAACTATGTTATTAAGAAGTATCTAATAAAAATGAAGTACCCCTACTAAGACATAGACATTAACTTAGGCTTATTGAAATCAATAATTCAAATGCATATAAAAATTCAAACTGCAACCAGTTATGTTTGTATGCATACAAATATTCTCACATGCTATATAAAGTCTCCATCAAGTTTATTCCAAGATAGATATATAAAGCAATTACTTCAGTTCACAAAGTGTGGGCACAGGCCCATCGGTAGAAGGTTTTGGTGGGGTTTAAAGGAGTTCTAATCACCCACACCAAATGCACTCTGCATCCAACACAAAACTGCCTTTGCACGCCCTCTCTCATTGACTGAGACAGCCATCTGCTGCTCAGGAGAGTGGTTGTCCAAGGCCTGGCCTAATCTGGAAGACTAAATATGGTTCTTTTCTATGGATGGCATGGTTTATAGAGAAAAATAAGACCCCCAAAAGAGCGAGCTTCTTTTTAACACAAGCACAGCTTTTCTTAATTCTAGTTTCCTTAAATAAAAATATACATTATTGCAAATGTCAAGTTGGTAACAGTACTACTAGTTACAATGGCACTGAACATACCAAGCCTTTTGTTCAAAAACTGGTTCATATATGTTAACTGTCATCAAATAAGTCAAACATTCCCTCTTTTCACATCTTATATAACTCTGTAAAGGTGGTCCTGCACACACACACACACACACACACACACACACACACACACATTCACACAGCTGTCTTGCCGATGGAATCACTTTAGTGTTTTCTACTGTTACTTAGGTAATAGTATTCCCCAAGACATAGAAATAACTTCATTGTTGTGGCTAATTATATTTTTCAACATAGCCTTTGACTCACAGACTGTTGTTAATGTGATTCACCCACACACATCAGCCTAAGTTCATCTATCTAAACTATGACAAAAGACCCAGATGCCCAAGAAATGGCACTCCCTAAAAGTATTGCCTGCATCCTCCAGGCAGATACACCTCCTAACCCCTTCCATTTTTTTCATACCCTTTGTTTTCAAATAATCAGTCTTGCTTAGGAAAAGTGGTTATTCATAAACTGTAAGAAGCAGTGTGTTTTATGTACATAATAAATCAAATATGTTCATTGTAAAATTATATATCATTTTCTATACAAAAAAATTAAGAGCTTATTCTAATTGAACTTCATAATGGATACATTTACAAAATTATCTCTTTTATTAATTTTTACCCCTTCTTGAACTTTCAAGATAAAACAAAATTTGAGTGTTCTATATAATTTAGTATTTCCTAAGCAAGCTTGTCACTCATGTTTAATTAATGTTAAAGGTTACTATTTTCCTTTCACATGACCTGTAACTCCAATTCTGGAGGATCTGACACCTATTCTGCTCTCCACAAGCATTGCACACATGTGGAACACATACATACATGTAGACAAAACACCCATACATAATAATAAAGTCTTTTAAAAATCAATAATTAAATGTTTTGCCATACACATGGCTTGAACATGGCTCCTACCACCTGTTTCTATTACAAATTAAAAATTCATTGTCCTTCTTCCTCCCTCACCTGTAGCCTAAACTACTAAACATGTTTCCAGTTAACCTAAACTCTCGTGTCTTATAACATGTTTCTTATGACGTTCTGTTCTTTCCCCATTCTTCTAAGTTTCCATTCCCATTTTACCTCTCCATGTCTTGCTTTATTAATTTCTATACCTTTCCTGAAAATGCCTCCCCAAATCATTTCCTTTCCTAAAAGGTCTCTAAAAGAATGTTTTTTAAACAAAATAACAAACAGCCAAGATTCATATAATGGGCAGATAGATTGTTGAGATAGGCAAATTTCTCACAAATGTGTTAAAAAATGCCAAATATGATACCTTTATATTGGCTTGGAGATTAGCTGACTTAACATGATGCATAAACTACATCTCAGTAAATAACAGGACTTCATTCTTGTTTGTGGCTAAATAATACTTCACAGTGAATCTACACGTACCACAATCTTATTATCCACTAATCTGGTGATGGACTACAAGACTGATTTTTTTATCTTAGCTACTGTGAATAGTACCACAGATAAACATGACCATACAGATTTCTCTTTGAATTTTTATTTCAATCCCTTTAGGTGTATCTAAGAAATGGCACAAGTGGATCATGTGGTAGTTCTTTTTTCAGTATTTTGAGAAATCATCACATCTTAATTTTCAATGGCTGTTCTAATTTTGAAAGGTCTATTTTTCCATATGCCAGTTAGCATTTTTCTTTCTATTATTTTATTTTATGTAATGTTGAGGATTAAACTTAGGGTCCTACAAATCTCACTAGCATATATATCATATATGTCATATATGTCAGCTATGAATGTTTATTCTGTGACAGGGATTCTAATGGCTTTGACTTTTATTTCCCTGTTGATTGCTAGTTTTTCAGCATTTTTCCACGTATTTGTTGGCCCTTTGTACTTGCTCTTTTCAGAAATATCTATTCAGATCATGTGCCCACTTTATGAAGTAGATAGTTGTTAAAAAAATCTATTTCTCTTATCACATATTAACCATTCCAGATTTACTGAGTCTTGTATATACAAGTTACAGCCAATATCATGCTCACAGGATTTCAGAAAAACTAATCCTAATTCTATTTTGTCAACAAAAAAAAAATGGCTTTTTTATGAATGGGCAAACATTGTATTCCAATTATTTTTATTTTAATTTTCATCTTCACAATAGAAAACATTGGGAAAAGATTTTTCTAACCTGTGTATATTGTTTATATATTACAAAACAGTCCTAAACTCAGAGAGAAGGTAGTAAGTGTCTGTTAAATCATTTGGTAAAAACATATAATTGGCATCAGGAAAACAGAAATTTAATAAGACATTTTCAACAAATCCTTGCATAATTGCTAACATAATCATAAAGAAATCAACAATGTACTTTTTCCCCAATGTACTTTGTATATTTTTTCCTTTTTTAAAAACCTATAATGTCAAAATATAAAATTAAATTAATATATGCTAGTAAGATTGTCAGTGTTCTGACAAATACTTGAAAAAAATGCCCACTTAAAGCAGGAAGCATTTACATTGGCTCACGGGGTCAAAAGTTTCAGTTCCTTGCTTTGAGCCTAGGCAAGGTGTAGCACCATGGCCAGGAGCACGTGGCCATGTACAACAGCTCATCCCTGGAGGATAGGAAATAGCAGTAGCCAGGAGAGAGCAGGGACAACTACATCCTTCAAAGGCATCCACAGCAACCTACTTCCTCCAACTGTGCCTCACCTCCTAACAATTTCACCACTTGCTAATATCCCATCAACTATGCATCTATTAACTAATTAATGTGTTGATAAAGTCAGAATCCACATGACACACCCACCATTTGATAGAGCCACCAGCTGGAGAGCAAGCCTTTAACACATGAGTCTTCAAGACACTTCATATCTAAACCACAATACCAACTGTTAAAATAAGTATCAGACTTTATATCATTATCCAAAATCAGTTAAAGCAAGATTTAAGAATACAGTGAAGACATTGATTGTAAAGCAGGATTGATGCACTAATGTATGGAGAGAAATTGGGAACTGTCCAGGAAGCCACTGGTATGTCATTTCTTAGTTTTGGAGGCTGCAGGCCCTGCACTTCCTATATAATCAGATATATTTATCCCTCTCAGTTCTCTGAGGTGGTTGAAGAATAGATAGCAAGAGTCTCATGGTTAAATTTTGAGTTGTTTAGGAATCAAGACGGTGTTCTGGATCTAAGAAGATGTTAAAATTGTGATGCAAGTTAGTATGAATGCTGAGTTAGATATAGAACTTTAAACTGATGGAGATGGTTAGATAGTAGAATGTTAAAGTCAGGTGCCAAATACATATGGACTGGATATTGGGAATGTATGCTAAGCCCTATAACTCTCATAATTGTGGCCTATTTATTTCTGTTGTTTTGTAGTATATTTATTGTTATAAGAGAAAAAACCATTTGTTGGACTGAAAGGGGACCCTCAACCCCCCTCAACCCCCCATCCTCTTCCCTTTTTTTTTAAGTTTAAGGTATATCTTATTTCCCCCTACAGTTTCCCCTTTCAGTCCAACAAATGGCTCTGTCTCTTATAATAATAAATTAATTTTTAAAAATACTCCAAACCTAAACAATAAAATCCCTAGTGTGTAAAAAATACTATTTTAAGAAAAATTGACAGATGAAAATTGCACAAAAAAATCTGATACACATCTCCAATTTTATTAGATTTATGATAAACTGCTTAGTTTCAGAAACTTCATTTATGTGTATTTCCAATATGTATGGTGCACATATATTAAATTCTAAAAAAAAATGTAAGTTCTATGTTATGTTACAATTCAACATTTTATTCTTAAGTTCCCTATACACACACAAAGGCCTAAAAACTCAACCTCTTCTTTCCCTGAATGTCACGTTGCACTGAAGCCTTCATCAGGATTGTTTCTTAAAGATTTTACTGTACGGGTAAACACTGCCCTCTTCTGGTATTTTGTGTAATTTGAAATAATTGTGTAACTACACAAAATACTTCATGGCTTATTACTGCAAATTTCTCGACAAGTTATGTACATTATTAGTTAACGAGTAAATGTTCTTAGCCCGAATCAAGTAATTTTTTCTCAAAAAAATAAACCTCACAACAATAAGAAAGCACATTGGCATTTTTACAATAGGTATGTTTTAAAAGGAGACTAAGCTAGGAAGTCTAAATTCACCAATAAATCTGCTACTAACTAGACACTGGATCTTGGAGTAATTCTATAGCCACTCAAGACCTGTCTATAAGATTATTTGACTACGTCGTTAATGGAGTTCTTCAGCCTAAAATTGCATGTGCTTCTAGATCAGAAAACAAAATCACATACTTGTTTTTAATACCCTAATATAAAATATAGGCCTATTCATGACATAATCTTCATATTTATATATTTATTAATATAAGATTGCCTGTGTGTTGCTTTAATCCTCTTTAGAAAATAAAAGGCTCAATCTATAGTCCTCTCTGTTCAAACATCCTTTCCTTAAACAATATACACCAAGAACCCACTGGACTGAGAGGAAAAGTAAACAGGAGAAACTGAGAAGTTTCCAAGAAATATTTTATAGTATTGCTTTTGATAAGGGCTGGGGGGGAGGTAATGTCAAACCAAGTTACCAAAAATCAATAGGAAAGAAATCAACATTCAAAGATTCTAGAATTTTAAACGTTGCGGTGATAAGTAAATAGAACAAACCCAGCCATCATTTGGGAAGAAACAGCTTGGTACCTCAGCTTTATCTATGCTACCATTTCATTCTCCTTCCTCATCTGTCATCAATTGTTGCTTCACAATTTCTTTTTCTGGTGTATCCCTTCTGATTCGACCTCTCTAGCATCTTTCTAGTTCAGGCTCTCAATTTCTTAAAACTGCGTATCTGTAACAGTCAAACTGGCTTCTAAATGTGGCCTGAATACCAACATTAGAAACATTTGGGACATTTGGAAGGCATGCCATCTCCTGTACCCAGTACGCTATACAATATAAAAGCTGTAACATGAATCCCATATGTAATCTTATATGCTCTGGTATAAACTTCCAATACTCAAAAAGGAAGAGCATATGACCAAAGACCTTAAAGCCGGCGGATTGCAAAGAAAGGGAATCAAGAGGTTCTATCATTTAAATCTTATGTGTTGGATTTATGAAATTTATGTTGTAATAGCAAAACAGAGATTTCTAAATACAATTATTACAGTGTGTGTGTAAACAACTAGAACTTGCGGGGGGGGGGGGGTGTCGCCTCTCTCCTCCCACCATGCTGCAGCAAGCACCCTTACTTGCTGAGCTTCTCTCCCACCTAGTACCCTTCATCTTTCTCCAGAAAAGTTACGTTCCCATACAAAACACAGGCTCTCCCAGACTTGAAACTATCCACGAAGCTGAAACTGTGCTTTAGGGATGCACAGATCACAGGCTTAGCAGGCTGATATAGTCCCACTACCAACCCTGGAACAGACTAGAAGCACCGCCCACCAAGGACCCTCCAGGCCACCACCCCAGGGAACAAGGCGCGAGACTCAATCTGCGCCTGCGCAATCGATCTTCCAGCGAGGGCGGAGCCATGGCCGGATACAAGTCGCTCTGGGCGGGGCTTAGGGGGACAGTTCGCCTGTCGTGGGACGGAGCTTACGGCGGAAGCCCTGGTTTAGGGCGGAATCTTCAGGCGAAGAAACCGGCCAAAGCGGGTTCTGTAACGTGGGAGGGGCTTAGGGAGGAAACCGAAAGCATGGGGTGGGTTTAAGGAGGGATTCGGTGTTATAGGACGGGGCTTGGGCCGGAAACTGGCGGCGTAGGTGGGGCCTAGGGCTCTGCGCCTGCGCTCTGAGCGTTCCGTGAGCTGCGTAGTTACTTTTGAACTGCGGGCGGGGAATAGCTGTAGGGCGCCGTGCGCGGTGAGGTTGACAGTGTTCGTTGTTCGATCTAGTGATGGCACAGCAGCTCGCCCGGGAGCAAGGCATCACCCTTCGCGGGAGTGCGGAAATCGTGGCTGAGTTCTTTTGTGAGTGCTCTCTGGCGGTGGAGGCCTGGCCTGGGCGGAACCACCACACCGTCTCCCGCTCGTTCCTCCTGGGGGCGGGGAATGCTGTTCCACCCACGCAGGCCTGGGCCTCCTGCAATGGAAGGCGTTTACCTGAGCATCTTTCTGTAATGCCCAGTTCATAAAACCATAAGACAAGCCAGGAAGACTCCAACTCGATGCAAAAGCAAAAGGATCTTTAATTGGGGGATAGGAGCTATGTCAAGGTCCATCACACGTTCTCCATGCAGGGAGTCTGTGAATGGCCCCGAACATGGGAAGTTTGAGGCTCTTAAGGGCTAGGCAAGGGAGGGGGTGGGCAATTAGGGAAATGCATGTAACATACAGAATCACATTTGGCCTGGTTAAGATGAGCTCAGAGAGTCCTCTGGTAACCTTGTCCTCAGGAGGCAAAGGAAACTCTCAGTTCACAAATAAGTCCTTTTAAGAGCCCTTCGTTATCTGTGACTCTGTCCAGATGGTCACTCAAGGCCTCTGAGGGAGGGAAAGCTAGGTTTTTAGGCTTTTTTTTTTTGTTATTTTTATGAGCTTGTTACAGCAGAAGGGAATGGGTAAGAACTTGGACAGGCCAGGATGAGAGACTGGGGTTTTTGTTCTTTCAATTCCACTCGAGCTTTGAAAGTGGGGGGTCTATGTTGACCTCCTCTGACCACATAATCTGTATTTACACATAGATTGCGATACGGTGAAATTTGGCATTGCTGGGTTAAAGGTCTTCCATGTCGTTTTGTGCCTACTCGGCTTTCGAAAGACTTAAAAACATAAGTAGTTGTTTACAGCTTTATTTTGTTCGTTTTCAGCATTTGGCATCAACAGCATATTGTATCAGCGTGGCATTTATCCGTCAGAAACTTTTACTCGAGTGCAGAAATATGGACTCACCTTGCTTGTAACTACTGACCCCGAACTCATAAAGTATCTCAATAATGTGGTGGAGCAGCTAAAAGGTAAAATCACGTTTGAGTTTTACGTCTTCTAGGTTCACAGTTGTAAGTGCCCCAAGTAGTGTAAAGCAATATGCCTTCTCAAATATAGTGATTCTGAATTGGGAAGAAGCATACAATGGAGAGAAATCTCACCCCTTCCCCGACTGCTTTTTAAGTATGCTGAATGTCTTGGTCTTAGGAGTCTTAAATGTTTTATCAGCTCCTTTAGGAGTAGATTTTGCAATTTAACCAGGTGCAACAATTCGGAGATTTTACACAATTAAAATGATTTAATCTTTCTGTGTTTTTCTTTGTATCTTCCAATCTTTAAAAAAAAACATTTAAAAATACCAATTCTGAAAGCATTACAACTGTCTCTTTTCTCTTTGAGTTTATTTTATGTGTGTGGGTGATTTACCTGTGTGTTATGTCAGGGTGTTTTAGTTTCCATTGTAATTGCATTATAATGTTCGTTGCATTTTTGTTAACTTCAACATTAAAATGGCCTTATTTTGCTCACCACCTGAGCATAGTTAGCTTGACATCTCTCTTGAAGGCCACATACTTTTTGTTTTGTTTTGCTTTTGAAACATGGTTGTCTCTGTAGCTCTGGTTGTCCTGGAACTTGCTATGTAAACCAGGCTAGCCTTGAACTCAGAAAGATCAGCCTGGCCCTACTTCCCAAGTGCTGGGACTAAAGGCATTTGCCACCGTGCCCAGCTTAAGTCCATATACATAAACATTCCTTGCAATTCATATCCGTAGTAGAGTATCCATCAACTCTTGTGCAGATTGGATATGAATTCACAGGCAAAAAAAGTAGGGTTTTTATAGATTTCCTTAATCTTACAATACTAACATTTTGGTCTAAATATTGAGTGGGGAGCTTTCCTGTGTATCATAAGGTAATGTAGCGACATACTAGCTTCTGCTCACTGGATGTCAATTACACATTCCTGGCTATGACTGTCAGATAGCTCTACATAATTGTCATGAGTACCCTAGTAGATGAAGTTGTCTTTGTTTGAGAACTTGTTTGGTAGATTAGACAGCTAGAATAGGAAAGATGAAGTATTTGGTAGATACGTGGAAACAGACTTCCATTCTCAAGTGCAAACAGGGTACATATATACCCTGAGGGAACCAGCCCATCTCGTCATTCTCTTAAATTGTGGGTCAGGATAGAATCATACATGGTCATTTACTGGACTGCTCTCACAGATGACCTGTAACTTGTAGGTAGAAATGGCTATGTGTCATCTTCCCGATATAATACCGAAGCCAGCCTTAACTGTGACATGGGTCACAGCTTGTCATCAGTGACATTTTACCTCATCTACACCTTTGTTGGCTGTCACCTTCTCCTGCCTTAGTTAAAACACAGGAATTGCTCTTTATTAAGAGGGGAATTGTTCATTTTGTTTTCAGTCCCATTTCTTCTAGCCTTTTTTAGAAGCTTTTTTTTCTTGTATTTTATGTGTCCCTGTTATGATTTGAATTCTTCCTCTTTGTTTCATCTCCCTCCAACTTTAACCCTTTAAAAAAATTGATGTATCCTGAATTGTAATCCCAATTCCTATATTAACCCTGGGTCCACCTGAGGTCCTCCTTAGAGATTGCTGGATTATCTGTGGTGTGCACAACTTCACTACCAACTATTATGTGGCTAAACCAACCCCCTGCTTCAGACCCCTAACCAAGATGTCATCTCTATCTAGATGTGCTTCATACTCTGCAGAATAAAAACTAGATGTAGGATGATGGTCTCCCAGATTGTTTACAGTGACTAAGTCAACAATCCAACCAGAAATAAAGTCAAAAACCTGGAAACCACCTCAAAATTTTTCTTACTCATAGCTAATCTAGTAAATCTTAACAGTGTTAAGCATGAAATTTGCTTTGTTCCATCTCTACCAGTTTATCCTATGAACTTTGAATTCTGGTGTCTATAGACACCACTTTTACCCACTTCACCTCACTGCCAAGGATGATAGTTTGGGAATACAAGGCTAATTGATCACTCTGCTTAAAATGCAATTGTGATTTTCCTTATTCTTAGAAGTATAGTTTCATTAAGACATAAGATTTTATATAATATGGCATCTTGATTTTGCATAATAATATGGTTTATTCTCCCTTTCTTTGCAATCATATTAGCCTGCTCAATTACATGTATTTGTTCTTTTGAGTATTTAAACCCTGTATTTCCCTCTCCTTTGTACATGCAAAAACTAATCCTTCTCTCACCTACCGGAGTAGATCAGATTTTTTTATGCTCTTATAGTATCTCTCTGTTCCTAACAGCCACCACAGCTCTGATTTGACAGTTGTTGTGACAGTGGTTAGATTAAAGCCTGTGTCCAATGTTCTTACTATGAATTACAGTGAAAACACAGGTTCACTGCTCTGTCTGGGATGCTCTGGTTTGCACCTGTTAGTAAAGAGGAGAATTTAAAAATTGACTAAATTATTAGTGAGAATTTTTATCCTTATGTATAAACGGAAGTCCAAAATACTAGTTAAAGAATTTTGTGAGGCTAAAAAGTGGGTCTTTAGAAGAGAGTCACTGTGTTAGAGATTAGAGCACAAGAGCTTCCCTGTGTGTTGCAGATTGGCTGTACAAGTGCTCAGTTCAGAAACTGGTGGTGGTCATCTCAAATATTGAAAGTGGTGAGGTCCTTGAAAGATGGCAGTTTGATATTGAGTGTGACAAAACTGCTAAAGAAGAAGGGTAAGTATAGACTAAATTATTCCTACTTTAACTGTTTTGTTTTTTTAACAACTTCTGTTGTTGTATTAGTTCCCATTATATTGAACTGATTCCTTACAATTGCTGTGGTATGTTTTTAAAAAACCTTTTTAAAAAAACGTTTTGTTGATTTGTGAGGGACTTCTGAGTTCCTCATAGCCTGTCAGGGAATGTGTAGATAAGATGCTTTTAATATGCTGTCTTTGGGATAACTCAGTGAAATTTAACCTTCATGTTTCTGGTTATACCAGAGCCTCTCATGATATAATATGTGGGCCTTTAATCATGGGCTTAAAGGTACTGTTAGCTACAGGACATGAGCCTACACCCATTCCTGACTTAGATGCAGCTCTCCTGTACTTCATCTAATGCCATGAACTTTGTAAGCTTTGAAGATTGAAGACACCCTACATCAGATGTGCCCACCACGTAAGGCATACTTTTCTATAAGCTCCTGTAATGAAGAGCAGTTTGCTTCTGAAGACTTTAATCTGTAGGAGATTTTTAGTTTATTTTAAAAAAATGTTTGTAATTTATTTTACTTGACTCAACCAGGAATTAGGTATTTAGATGTTACTAAAAATACCAAGATTTAAGCTGGGGAAATGACTTAGCAGTTGTAAGCACTGGCTGTTCCTCTAGAGGACCCACGTTCAATTCCCAACATGGCAGCTCACAACTGGCTGTAACTCCAGTTTCAGGAGATCCATGGCAACAGGTATATTCGTGGTCCATATATATATAATGCCAAAATTCTACCAATTTTATGAGCAAGAATGCATTTTCCTTTTTCTTAAAGACTTACTGAAAATATCCCTACTAGGAGTGGTTGGGAAATTTACCAATCATCATACACTGAATGAGCTGATACCAAGATCATCCCTAAAGGATGCTGGGAAGGCGATTCCAGATACAGTAGTAGTATAAGGTTACCTTTAGCCATCAATCTTTAGTCTCCTAATGTATTGCTTCTGTGTTGGAAGCATTTTCAGATAAATGGTTACCGATGTGTTTTAGTTAGCTTAATGAAACAAGAATGAACTATTTCTTTCATTCTTTTATAGTGTTTATAGAGAAAAGTCACAAAAAGCCATCCAGGATGAAATCCGTTCAGTGATCAGACAGATCACAGCTACTGTGACGTTTCTGCCACTGTTGGAAGTTTCTTGTAAGTATTATACAATCTCTTGACTTAAATGTGCTGGCGAAAATATACACTTCTGTCAGGAAGTCGCCCATCTGTTAAATCTCCTAAATTATCTGCCTGGTGATGTAAATGGAATGTGAGAAGCAGAGAACAGCACAAGTAAAAAGTGTGTATTCGGGGGGCTGGAGAGGTGGTTCAGCGGTTAAGAGCAGTCTGCTCTTCCAAAGGTCCTGAGTTCAATTCCCAGCAACCACATGGTGGCTCACAACCATCTATAATCGGATCTGGTGCCCTCTTCTGGACTGCAGATATACCTGCAGACAGAACACTGTATACATAATAAATAAATAAATAAAATATTAAAGAAAAAAAAAAAGTGTGTGTTCCAGAAAATGTGAAGACAAGAACTGAGGAGATGGCTCAGTGGTTAAAGTACTTCCTGAGCAGGGGTGCGGGCCTCAGTTAGGATCCCCGCCACCAAGATCCTCCTGAGCAGGGGTAGGGGCCTCAGTTAGGATCCCCGCCACCAAGATCCTCCTGAGCAGGGGTAGGGGCCTGAGTTAGGATCCCCGCCACCAAGATCCTCCTGAGCAGG
>CAJQZJ010000594.1:8572571-8606180 GCA_907164525.1 Lophiomys imhausi
GATAGATAGATAGATAGATAGATAGATAGATAGATAGATAGATAGATAGATAGATAGATAGATAGATATAGATATAGATATATATAGAGAGAGATATACAGATACAGATATATAGTTATCCATTCCTCTACATCATCACCAGGTTGAATGAACAAAAATATCACCCAAGTTTTATAAACTTGATAAATCCTGTCCCATGGTTGTTGACTACATTTTCAGAGCTTGTTGAGGAGAATGAGAATTAATCCAACTATGATGCTTTGTTTACCTGGATATGTACACAAAGAACAGTGTCAACCGATTTGATTACTCTCTACAATCTGATGATAAGGACCTATTGCTGAGGAAAGCACTTCTCTACGTCATCAAACATAGAGAAGTGTCACTTATTCCTAACCAGAAGTTTCATCCTTAATGGATAATGTTCTGAAACATCTAAGTACTGAGAGGTACTGTGCTCACTACTAGAGGGTAAAAGTAACCATCAGTATTGCCCAGTTCCCAGCCCTATAACCTAAAACAGTGAACCACCTGAAAGATACACCAGTGTAAGTGTGGCACAAAGTTCCTGTCCTGGCTTCCTTCAATGTACAAGGTGGAAATGTATAAACCAAATAAACCTTTTTCTCCCCAGCATGCATTTTGGTCATGGTGTTTCATCACAGCAATGTTAACCCAAACTAAGACAGGGCCCCACTACAAACAGAGAAGCTATCTTCTATTGATACCTACTGGCAAAGGAAAAATTAGTTTTCTAAAATGGAGTCTCATGGGATGCAATAACCATACCTCAGGGTAGGTCCCATGCTCAGGAGTAGTTGTCCAGCACAAAACAAACTCGATGTTTTTGCAGACTTTTTTTAAAAACTCATTTTGCTTTATTTGGGCTTTTTTTTTTTTAACCTATTTATTGATCCTTTGCTTGGATATATTTTTTACTTTTTTGTTATTGCTGATGTTTAAGTGGTGCGTATTCTTTGGGATTTTTTTGTTTATTAAAGAGAGTGGGAAGGAACATAAAGTTAGAGAGATTGGTAGTGTCTGGGAGAAATTGGAGGAGATGAAAAACATCAAAATATATTGTATGAAAAAATTGTAATTAAAAAAGTGGAAAAAAATAGAAAACTAGCTCTCTTTCTCCCAGTAATTATAAAAAAAAAGAAAGGGTGTTATTAAAAATCTTAGCATGAATACTTATTAGTTTAAGTTTTTTCTCACTTTTTAATTACAGTTCTTTGAAACAAATGGAACAATGCCACTTTCCCTTCAAGGGTATTTTACCAGTGTACATATTTTAATTTTTTACTTACTGATAAATTATAACAGATTCTGCAAACAGGTGCTCTCATACTCTCCCCTTTTACTTGATAGAATTGGTAGACAGTCCGGAAGTATATTCTTGCTTAGACATTTCCTGGCCTCAGTTGTTGGTTCTCTAATTAACATTCACTATTTTTGAGGAAGACGTGATCACCATCCTCATCATTTCCTCCTCTCCAACCTTCTTATTAAATTCTCAAAAGTACAGATTTCTCTACTATGTTCACTCTCATCATCTGCTGATATCCACTTGATCCTAGGAAGGTCCCTCCCATTCAGGCAAGAATGGTTTGAGAACTGAATGTGCTTCCTACAGTTAATGAGTGGTAGGGTTGTGTGGTCTGAACTGTTGACAGGAACAACAAACAGGGTTTTTCCATCAAACAAGGTACCTTGACCCTTGGCAGAGGGCAGCTGCTAGTGAATAAGGGACACTCTTGTTATAGACCAAAGAGAACTGGAGAGAAGATGGGTGAGTCACCTCGGGTGTATTGTGAATGTGAATCTGACTGTTCTCAACTCGATTATTGCTTTTTTAAAGAGAAGAGAAGGGTATTCCTGGACTGACTGGTACTGCTGTCCACAGTTGGGGCTCAAAATAGCTAGCAGAATCCATGAAGTTTCCAGTCTCTCTAAAGAAGATGGTGTTTGTCAATGTGTCGTAAGAAAGTCCTTAAACAAGGAAGGTAAGAAGCCCAGCATACAACATCAGCATCTTCTTACTCCATCATCCTGCAACACAAATGCCAAACAAAATATTGCTCTGGGAGAAACAACACACACATACACCCGTGCACAAAATAAATAAAAAATAAAAACCAAGACAAAAAACAGCAGCAAACAAAGGAAAACAAAAGCAAATAAGGGGACAACTGCAGAATGTGCTAAACTTTTGACCAAGAGAATGAAGAACACCAAGAACAGATTGCCTAGAGACACAGACTGTCCTGGCAGAGAGCTTCTACTTCTGAGTCCAGTGAAGAGGAAGGTTTTCAGAGTAACAAATAAATGATTAGACCTTGAAGAAAAAAGTTTTATGCCCAATTGTTCCTAACTTCACTATGACTGAGTATATGACACACAAATAAATTATTCTATTGACATGATTTGGAAACAGAAGAGAAAGTCTTCATTCCTGTCTCTGTATCACCCATCTGACTATGAAAGCAGGCCCAGAGTGCTAAGGACAGACTTGTGCCTTTTCTGAATTCATACTCCCTTTCCTCATTGCTCTGTCTAATATATACTATTTTGATTGCTCAGATCTTTATTTCTAAGATAAACACATTAGGTGGAAAGTCTTACTACTGGCTTCATGTTATCTACAAAGGCAAGAAAAAAATATAATTAAAGTTTGTGCTCTCCATTGAAGAATCTCCATTTGGAGATGGTTGCATTAGTGGCAAGCTTGTCACTGGGCAAGAAAAATCCCTTGCTTCAACCGTAGACAGAACGCTGTCCCAAAAGGACAAAACTTGGAAGCAGGTAAATAGACAGCCTAGCGCTGCCAAGACAGGGTAGGTAAGTTCTTCATAATTCCTGCTTTACAATTAATGTCTGTCAGAGATACTGGGTCAAGATAGATGCTCTAATGTATGGAGAGAAACTGGAACTGGAAGCTGTCCAGGCAGCCAGTTGTCTGTCATTTCTTAGTTTTGGAAGCTTCTGGCTCTGCACTTCCTGTATAATCAAATATATTTATCCTTCTCAGGTCTCTGATGTGGATAAAGACTAGATAGTTATAGTCTCACAGATAAATTTCAAGTTGTTTAGAAATTAAAAGAATGTTCAAGGTATAAGAAGATGTTTTTAAGTTGGTAATGCAAGTTAGGATGGAACATGAGTTAGGTATAGAACTTTAAACTCATGGAGATAGATGGATAATAGAATATTAATATCAGTTGCCAAATATGTATGGACTGGACACTGAGAATGTATTACCTTATAATTTTCATAATTGAGGCCTAATTATTCAAAAAAAGAATTATGAGTTCTGGGAGAAGCGGGAGAAGGGTGGGAAGGTGGAGCAGGGAGGGGTGGTGAGAGGGAACTGTGATGGAGATATAACTTGAAGTAATAAACATTAAAAAAATAAAAATAAATTTAAAAACTATAAAAAGTTTCTGATCTCTAGAAGCTTTGGTTTTTAGTTACCTGGAAACAAGCTTGTTGTAGAGTATGGATATAACTTGATAATAATTAGTAATCTGTGGGCTTTCAAATTATTAATAACTTTTTTGAGACAGGATTTCTCTGCATAGCTCTGGCTGTCTGGACTTGCTTTGTAGACCAGCTGGCCTTGAATTCTCAGAGATTTACCTGCCTCTGACTCCTGAGTGTTGGGATTAAAAGTGTGTGCCACCAGATCCAACAGTTAGTAACATTTGACTGCATTTTTTAAAGCCTTCAGCTGTAACGCAAACAAATTTGGACACAGTGGATGATATTATAGAGAAGTAGCATTACTGGAAGTACCTCTAACTGACTTATAAGTTTTTACAGGTAGAAATCAACTCTGTTTTGTGTTCCCTATGTAGTTAAATAAGTACATCTAAATATTATTGCAAGATACTTGGTTGTTATACATGTCCAAGCCATGTTTTGCCAGTCAACTAAACTAAATTTAGCTAATATATAATATTAGTCTATATATGGGCAGTGTTCTTGCATTCTCAGTTTAAATTCCAAGTGAAATAAAGCTCAAAGCATAATGAAATCGGTCTATAATTCTATAATGCAAGTAAAAATGTATATTTCAATGCCTATATTAAATACTAATATACAGCAATGTGTGTATATATACACAAAAATTGTATATTGGAATTAAGAAATTTCAAGTCCTGTTTTACATTGTTCTTTTGTGTCTTCTTTTATATTTCCTCCCTTTTCTTGACTACTTATTGAGGTTATCTTTTGAGGATTCAATCTCAGTGATAATTCCTGAAGGATATGCTTTGATACACATCTCTGACACTAGAACATGTTGCTCGATTTATGTCCCTTGGATGCTAGTCCTAAGAGATATGATAAATGGTGCTGCTTTTGAATTGTGCAGAGGGAAATGATCTATAACCTGTTCTGTCCGTATAATGCTACCTGCATGGATGTTTTCAAGGCTGGCCCTTGGTGCTGAATGATCACTTGGTGTGCTCTTCCCTGAGAGATAACCACATCTTCCATTCTCAGCTTTCCTTAGTTGCCTGTAGTTCTTTGTGTAGGGTTGAGTCCTCACAGGCATTTCTCTGTCCAGTTTGTCATGTTCATTGGTGTCATCCTTGTTTATCTCACATTTGGGTCGTCATTAGTGAGATTTTATGGGTATAGATTCAGATGGTACTTAAAGACACCATTTCAAGGAAACTCCCTTATCCTCTGGCCCCTACAATCCTCTAATTTCCTCTTCCACAATGTTCTCCGAACCTTATGTGCAGGAGTGTTTTGTAGATATATCCATTGAGATGGTGCTCTGCAGGAATTCATGGAGTTGGCCTGGTCTGGCTGCTTTGAGAGGCATATGTAATAGATTTTTTTTAGATTAGAATCCATGGCTCCTGGGGCACTGTGCACCTTTCAGTTCCTGAGAAAACAAGACACTCCCTTAGGCAGTGGAGGATTCAGGCTGTTCTGTATTCCTAGAAGTCAATAATGCATAAAGCTTGACTGGACAACTGGTCTTAGACATTAATCTTGCATACCCTACATAGCTTGCAAATGTCATAGTATCCTGGCAACTAACATTGTACTGATCCTGGCAACCACCATTATCTGTTTCACATAAGGTTATAAAAATTCTGCTTGCTTGGAATAAACTTGTCACAGTCTCAGTGTTTCTGTGGCCCCTCCAATCTATGCCTGGTTTTCATTTCTCATTGGCCATATCAGGTAAACTTGGTCTGTTAAATAAGCACCGATGTTTACTGGGCTCTGCATCTCTGTGTTCTGATTGGTTGTGGTCTCTGTCTGTGGCAAAGAGAAATTTCCTTGATGATGGCTTCACAAGCACTGAGTATTGACTAGGTTTCCAGTACCAGGCATGATCTCTCTCTTGTTGATCTGGTCTTAAGTCCAATTAGAGAGTTGTTGGTTACCACCAAGGTATGTGAGCCACTACTACACTCTTAGGGCTATTGTGCCATGATGGCCATTGATGTTCATAGGCATCATGGCTGGATAAGACATGCATCCCTCCTTTGGAAGTTTGCCTGACACCTCTGGTACCATGAAAGCTAGTCCTCAGGGATGAGTATTTGAAGAGAATTTGCAATCACTAATTTACCAAACCTTCCACCTCTGGGGGGAAACAGCAATAGGCTGTATGTTTGGGGAGTCTCTTGGACAGCTCTGGCCAACAATTCAAAACAAGGCTTCTCTTATCTGGTATTGGTATTTTGTTAAATGGTCTTTCACTCTTGGAGGGAGTGCCACCAGCCCAGATAAGAAAATTTCATTAATATTATTTGTTTATACACAGCATTACATGTATGAGAGGGTTTTTCTAAAATAAGTAATAGTATAATTCCTTACTACTTTTTCAGATGTACTTTTTGTTATTTTACTAACCTCTCTGTTTCTGGATTTACCTCCCTCCCCTTTTCTAAAGAGCTTTCCCTCTTCCCATTTCCCTGATCGGACTCACTTGTTCCCTCTTATTTCCTCCTCCATTGTTCCTCCAAGTCCCTATTCTGGAAGTGGTTCAGTTTTACTTTCCTGGTTTCTGGAGTTACTACAGTCTGTGTACTCACATCTAAAGATTTGGAGTTAGGAGCCTCCAATAAATGAGAACATGCAATATTTGTTTGTTTTTTTTGGGGGGGGGTTACAAAAATAGCTAATTAAATTATTACTTTTCATATCATCATTAATTGGTTGGTGGGGTTAATCCTTAACCCACCATTATAAATGAGCATACAGACACCATATAGATTTTAATAAGCCTAGGCCTGAATTGTGCAATCTTAGCCCATCTAAGCTAGCTCTTAATTCTATTACCCAAATATGACCCTATATATACATAAGTATTGTTGTTCTCCACGTTAGGCCGATGTTCCAGGCCACATGGAATGACGTGCTTTTCTCTAACCCATGGTGTGTGTCCTTCTTCCTGTTCCTGGCTTCTTCCTTCCATCAACCTCTCTGCTTCAGAAGCCCTCGCACTTTAGTCCTGCCTATCTCTGTCTTTGCCCAATCTCAGGCCTCAGCGTTTATTCAACCAGAGACAATGTAAGTAACAGACAGCAAGCAGGACCAATTAATTAACATTTAGAATGCATAACATCACGACACGGGTGGGGGGGGGGTCTATGTTACTTCACCCAATATGATCTATTTCTAGTTTCATCCATTTACCTGTAATATTCCTGAATTAATTTTTCTTTACAGCTGACTATTATTTCATAGTGCACATATATCAGATTCTTATTATCCATTCATTGCTTGTAGGACTTTCTTTTGAATTCCCTCGCTATTGTGATTAGAGCAGCAATGACTATGGCTGAACAAGTATCTGTGGAGTAAGGTGTTGCCTCCTTTGGGTATATGCCAAGAAGTAATATATGTGTGTTCTATGATATGTTTAATTTTTGCTTTTTCGGAATTTTCCACACTGATTTCCAGAGTGACTGTACCAGTTCTCAATCCCACCAACAGTGAATGAGGTTCCTTTTTCCCCACTTCCCCTCCAGAATTTATTGTTTGTTTTTCCTTTGATCTTTGCCATTTTAACTGGATTAAGGTAAAATTTGAAAGTTTTTGTTTACATGCTCCTAATTGCTAAGAATGGTAAACATTTATTGAGATATTTATTAGCCTTTTTTGTTCTCTTTTGAGAGCTCTCTATTCCAGGCCCATTTTTTTTTTAAATGGGTGATTTGTGTTAGGCTTTTTTTTTTTTTTTTGACTATTTTGTTTTTTGAATTCTTGGTATATTCTGGATAATTCTCTATCACATGGCTAGCTAGCAAAGTTTGTCTCCCACTCTTCTCCATGGGCTTCCTCTTCACCTGAATGATTGTTTATTTAGTTGTGAATGTACAGAAGCATTTTAGTTTCATGAAGTCCCACTTGCCAATTGTTGGCCTTAATTCTTGGGAGATAGAGTCCTATCTCGAAAGTCCTTTCCTACATCTATATCACAGAGGGTACTGCTTCCATTTTCTTTTAGTAATTTCAATGTTTCAAGTTTCATAATTTGGTCTTTGATCTTCTTGGAGTTATTTTTGTCCAATAGTAGATTGGATTGATAGATATGGGTATAGTTTCATAATGGCTGCATGTGGATATCCAGTTTTCCCTGCATCATTTGTTGAAGATGCCTTCCCCCCTCCTCCAGCTTGTTTTTGGCATCTTTGTCAAATATTAAGTTGCTGAAGTTAATGCATGCTCATGTTTGGGGATTTAATTTTTGTTCCATTGGCTGCATGTCTGTCTTTGTGCCAGACTGTTGGGATGACCTTCTCTCACACTGAGAAGGTATGTCCCTGTATTTTCAATTGTTAGTTCTGCAGAGAGCTAAGTGCTGGCAGGATTTGGCTATTGTAATTTCTATGGCCCATTACCAGTTTTCTATTTGGAAATGCTTGTCCTTTCTCACCTGCCAAAGGGCAACCCATAAGAGATGGATTGGGCATTGTCTTGCTGACGACTGGTTCAGACTGGAATGTGGCTTTTTATGTAATAAAGAGCCAATGCTCCAGAGCTGGGGTAGGAAGTATGAAGGTGGAACTCCTGGGCACAAAGACACACATGCAGAGACAATGGAGATGCAGATGGATTCAGAGGAAGACAGAAGGAAGAAAAGAAAGGAGACAGAATGGAGCAAGGAGCTAGGCAGTGAGAACCATATGGGAGACAGAGTACTGGAGAAGTTAGGCCAAGTCAGAGGCTAGCTGAAAGACTGCCCCTGCAAAAGGCCAACAGCTTTATATTAGATGTCTCTGTGTCTTAACTAAACCTCAAGCAGGATTTATGAAAGCCCTGCAATACAGGACCATATTCTTTTTATAACTATGACTGTGATATATCTTAAGATCTGGAATTGTTATCTGTTCAGCATCATCCTTTTTGTTCGGGATTGTTTTGGCAACCTGTGATATATTGTGGTTTTGTTCTATTTGTTCCTTCTCTCACATTGAGATGTGTCCCTGTATTTTTAGTTGTTAATTCTGCAAAGAACTAAGTGCTGGAAAGATTTTGGTATTGTAATTTCTATGGCCCATCATCATATGAATTTTGGGATAGTTTTTTCTATTTTTACAATGAATGAGATGGAAATTTTGATTGAAATTGCATTGAATGTGTAAATAGCTTTTGGTAGAATGGTCATTTTTACAATGTTGATTCTAGCAATCCATGAGCATGGTATGTCTTTCCATTTTCTTGTGTTTTTCTCATCTCTTTCTTCAAAGGCTTAAAGTTTTCATTGTAGAGATCCTTCACATCCATAACTATGTTTATTCCTAGATATTTTGTTTTTCTTGGGGCTATTATGAATGAGTGTATTTCTATAATCTTCTCTGTATGTTTGTTGTTGGTATATAAAAAAGCTATTTGTGCAAGTTTATTGCTGAATTTGTTTATGACTTCTAGAAGTTTCATGGTAGAATTCTTGGATTCTCTTATGCATAGTATCATGTCATTACAAATAGGGATAGTTTAACTAATTTTTCTCTATTTGTATCCCTTCAATTTCCATCTCTTGTCTTAATACTCCAGCTAGTACTTTGAGCAAAGTGTTGAAAAGGAATTGGGGATTCCTGTCTTGTTCCTGACTTTGCTGGGATTGCTTCAAGCTTTTATGCATTCAGAATAATGTCAGTTGTGGGTTTCCCATATATCATTTTTACTAGGTTGAGGTATGTTCCCCCAGCCCTACATGCTCTAGGACTTTTATCATGGAGACATGTTGGATTTTTCAGTCTTTCTTTGCAGCTGTTGAAATTTTTTACAGCACGTGATTTTTCTCTTTAAGTCAACTTAGCGGTTTATTGACATTTATTGACTTACGTCTCTTGAGCCATCCCTGCATGTCTGGGATAAAGCCAACATGATCATGTTGTATAATCATTTTTGGTATATCTCTGTATTCTGTTTACAAGCATTTTATTGAGTATTTTTGAGTCTGTTCATCTAGGATATTGACCTATAATTTTCTTTTTTTTTAATTACATCTTTACCTGATTTTGGTATTAGAGTGATACTGGCTTCAAAGATGTAGTTTGGGAATGCTCCTTCTGTTTTTATTTCTTGAATTGTTTGAAAAGGACTGACTGTAGATTTTTGAATGTCTGCTCCAATTCAGCTGTGAATCCATCTGGTCCCAGGCTTTTCTTTTCTTTAAGCTGGAAGGCTTTATATTACTTTTTAAATCTCCTCATTTACCATGAGTCTGTTTAGGTTGTTTACCTCTTGTTTTAATTTTGGTAATTTGGCTAAATCTAGGAATATATACATTTCTTTTAGGTTTTCCAGCTTAATGGAGTACAGATTTTTAAAGTATTCCCTTATATTATTCTGATTTCTTTGGTGTCTGTTGTAATGCTTCCCTGTTCATTTCTGATTCTGTTAATTTTGGTCCTCTCTTTCTTTGGGTTAGTTGGGCCAAGGGTATGTCAATCATGTTCATCTTCTTAAAGAATCAACTCTTAGATGTTGATTCTTTGTATTATTTTCTTTGTTCTATTCCAATGAATTCTGTTCTGATTTTTATTATTTGTTACTGTCTACTAGATTTGGCTTTAATTTGTTCTTGCTTCTCTAATTTTTTAGTTACATCATTAAGCCATTTGTGCTCTTTCTGATGTTTTAATGTAGTCACTTAAAACTGTACATTTCCCTCATAGGACTGCTTTCAATGTGTCCCAGAGGTTTTGTTGTATTTTCATTTTAATTCAGTTCTACGAATTTTTTATTTCTTTCTTGATTTCTTCTTTGACCCAGTCTCCACAAGTTTGTATATTATAGCCAAGAGTTACATGCTGTCCATTTCAAGTTTTATCACATTGTGGTCAGGGAGGATAGAAGGAGTGTTTTCAATCTTTTTGAATTTGTGATGATTTATTTTGCATTTCAGAATATGGTCTATATCAGAAAAACTTTTATGTGCTTCTGAGTAGCATGTGTAATCTTTGGTATTCAAATAGAATATTCTTAGGTATCTGTTAAGTCCATTTGGTGTATAATATAAATAAATTCTGATTTTTCTATGTTTATTTTTTTTGTCCAGATGACCTACTTATTGAAGAAAGGTAGGTATTTAAATCATCTACCATTAATGGTTTATATCAATCTGAGTCTTTTAATCCAGTAGTAGATTTATGTGTGTGTGTGTGTGTGTGTGTGTGTGTGTGTGTGTGTGTGTGAAACTGAGGGTTCCTGAGTGTGATGCATGTATATTTAGAATATTAATGTCTTCTTGGTTACATGTTCTCTTGATTAGAATTAAGTGTTTCTCCATCTCTTCTGATTAGTTTTAGTTGAAATCTGTTTTGTCAGATATTAGAATAGTTAGACGTCTGCTTGCTTCCTGGTCCCATTTGATAGAAAGACTTCTGTTTATCTTTTTACTCTAAGGTGGTGACTATCTTCAAAGCTAAGATGTGGGGTTTTTGTAGAATACAGATTGGTGGATTTTGTTTCTTAACCTATTTGGTTACTCTTTGTCTTTTGAATGGAAAATTGAGGCCACTGGTGTTTAAAGTTATTATATAAATGTGTATGTTAGTAGTTGTCATTAAATTGTTGATTTTTGGTGATGTTTATGTTACCAGTGGTTCTTGAGTTTTAATCATTATGACTTTTTATTTCTTTCCACAGACGTTGGCTATGTTCATTCTTCAGACTGACATACTATTTACCGTATTTTCTTTGTTTTGTTGGAAATATTTTATGTTTAGTCTGCTTATACCATGAAAATTTTTCTATCACCTTCAGTTATGAAAGATAAGTTTTTCTGGGTATATTAGGTAGCCTGGCTTTCATAGTCTTTTAGGACTTTGAAAGCATTGTTCCATTCTCTTCTGGCTTTGAAAGTTACCATTGAGAAATCAGCTGTTATTCTGATGGGTTTTCTTTTATATGTGCCTTGCAGTTTTTCCCTTGAAGCTTTTCAATACAGGATTTTGTTGGTATACAAATACTAAGATTTTGTATACTTAGTATTTTGACTATGATATGCTGTGGGGATTTCTGGTTCTATTTGGTGTTCTGTGTGCTTCTTATACTGTATGGTTATGTCTTTCCTTAGTTTGGGGTCATTTCTATGGTCTTTTTGAAGAGCTGGTCTATGACATTTAGGTTGGATTCCTTTCCCACATTATATCTATAATTTGAAGGCTTTTTAAAAATGGTGTCCCACAGTTCCTCTCTCTCTCTCTCTGTGTGTGTGTGTGTGTGTGTGTGTGTGTGTGTGTGTGTGTGTGTGTTACTAAGTTTTCATATTCTCTAATTATTTGGTCTAGATTCTCTATCTTTGGATCCTGATCTTCTACTTGATATTTTCCACTTGTAAGGCTCTCTTTTGAGTTTTCTAGTTGAGTTATTGGGTTTTTTTTCTTAATTCCATGTTCATTTCAGCTTGAGACCCTTTATATTACCATCTCCTTATTGAACTTTGTTCTCAGCCTTATCTTTGTGTTTTCTTGGGCATCACTCAAATGTTTATTCTCCTTAGGCTCTTTTTTTCTTAGTTTCATTAAGTTTGTGTCTTCTTTAAATCCTTTCATGAAGTTTATAGTTGTTCTTTTAAACTTGTGTTCTGTGATTCATTTAGGTTTTTCTCATTGAAAGACATTTCTATGGGATTAGTAGGTTTGGGAGATGAGATAGTAGCTTGATCTTTTACATTGTTTGCATTTTGACAATGAGATCTGGCCTTATGGACATTTTATTAGTTCTAGGTTTGATAAGGACAGAGCAGATTGGAGCAGAATAGGGAATATGTGGGCAGATTGGGCCTAGAAGTTGGAAATGTTTTGGGTAGAACAATGTCAAATTGAGAAAAGCTCATAACGGACTGAGCTTTTATACAGTGTGTGCCTCCTAGTCCCAGCCTGGAGGGTGGGGTTAGAGATGACTGGGTGGAAAGGTTCCATGATGCATAGGAGGGGACTATGGGTTAGGATGTAGGTAGGGTGGTCCCTGGAAAAGGCCTAGACATTGGTTGCAATGCAGGCTGGGGTGGCAAGTATAAGCCAGGCAGTGGATGTGGGATCCAGGTTAGATCTGGTAGATTGTCGGAATGTATGGGTTGAGAATGTCAGGAAGACTCATCAGATGAGAACCTGCAGGATACTGTAGGATATCTAGCAAGATAGAAAGGTTGGATATACAGAACAAAAGGGAACTGTGGGTGATGGCCTCATGAAGTCTTTGGTAAAATCACTGTTATATTTAGTGGTGGCTTTTTCAAAAATAAAAGCACAAGCATCTACAATTAATCTCTGACTTTTTGTCAATGTTTGTCTATGATTTCAAGTCTCTACAATACAAATAACTTGAGAGAATTTAAACTACATTTTAATGGCTTTGTTTGTTAGTGGGACATTCTTTCAAAAGCTGCTCTTAAGAATTAACTAGAGCTGACTTGCTCAGCAGGAATTTTGCTGCCTTCCAAAAGTGAATGTCCTTGTATTCATGTGTGGAGCCAGAGGCCTCTGACATGCCTTCTAATGACTAGAAAATACATATGACATGAAAGTAGGGTTGTATCTTAATTGGGGTTTTATTGCTGTGAAGAGACACCATGACTATGGCAACTTTTATAAAGAAAAATATTTAACTGGGGCTGACTTACAGTTCAGAGGCTTAGTCCCTTCTTGCCATGGCAGGAAACAGGGTGGCATGGAGGCAGACATGGTGCTGGAGAAGCATCTGAGAGATCTGGATCCACAGGCAGCAGGAAGAGAACTGGGTTGAGCTTCTGAGACTTCAAAGCCCATCCCCCAGTGACACACTTCCTCCAACAAAGCAACACCTTGTCTAACAAGACCACATCTCCTAAAAGCACCACTCTTTGTAGGCCTATGGGAGCCATTTTTATTCAAACCACAGATGGTCTCTTTGTGGGGAGGGAAAGGGCTAGAAAGAGTGAGCACAGTAGATGGGGAAGGGTAGTGGGAGAAGAGCTATACAAACCTAATGGACTCAGTGAGGTAGATGTTAATATTAGTGTTATATCTGGGGCAGATTCCCTGGGCTGAGTCTGAACTTTGTTGTACACACCATGTGAGTCTGACAGTGGAACCAGATCCAATTCTTTCTCCTCTATGAGGAGCTGAAGGTGGCTGGACAGTAAGTACTCTGTCCAGTTCCCTGATCCGTAGCATGTCCCACTCTGTGCATAGCCATGGCCTTTGTCCTTAGACTGTTATCCTTGGCTTTTTGTCTCAGAGTAGGGGAACTGGGCTGTGATGGGTAAGGTAAAAATCCATCCTTGTCTGCATGGATATGCTTTGTCCTCTGAATTATTAGCCAGAAAGCCCTTTACTCTGTGAGGAAAAGGGACCACACTCAGATTGGTAAGCTGATATCTCTGAATGAGATGGTCCCCAGGGCCTAGAGGAAGAGGTCTGCAGATGAAGAGGGAATTGACAGGGTATGCAAGCAAAGGGTAGTCTTGGCAGAGTAAGTGAGGATACAGGATGGCATCTAACATAAGAGCACAGTGCCTGGCACAGGTAGGCATGCCTTAGGATTTGAATGAAAGAATGAATGTAGGGAGGCAGGGTATAGGGTGTTGCTCTAGGGCTCCTGTACACAATAACAGAGCAGTAGGTATGACAAGTCCTTAGTATCCTGGTAAAAGGAGCCCAGTAGACACTGAAGGCAGGTGTCTGAGACCAGGAAGGGCTTATCATAACCAAGATGGCACAAGGAAAGCTAGGCAGCCCCTGCTTAGCAGAAGTGTCTCTGCTCGGTGAACATAAAAGCTCTTAGGTTCAGAGCACATGTGTTTGGGGGATCTCAGTGACTCTGGAGATTACTGTTGAATCCATACACCACACTGACATACAGTGAAGGTAGAAGGAGTTGGAGAAAAAACTGGGGGCTCAGACAATGGGGAGGGGGAGCCAGGCTTCCTTTAAGGCACCCTGAAGCCATTTTGACTCCCTCGCTCTGAGAGACAATCTTTAACTTCAAGCCAGAGCTGCATCCTCTGCATCCTAGGCATAGGAAATGAGCTCCCTCCCAAGACTCTTAAAGAAAACAACAGAGGACAAGATGAGTCCTGGAGCCGGAGGCCTTGAGGCCTGGAGAGCAGATGGAGACTGTTATTCAAGACCGATTCATGGGTAGAAGCCCCAACAAGGCCAAAAGGAGCCAGCAGGGCAGGGCTGCAGCTTCTATCTAAGTACCAGTTGCACAAAGATGACTACAGTGCCAAGTATGCACTGAATGATACTCTAAAAGATGGGCTTCAACACATGGGGCTCAGCATTCCCTGAAGCGAGGGTGCAGCATGGCACATTCTGTTTAATGGAGCAGCCACAGTCTGTTTAATGGCTACTATGCACCTAAAGGGCAACCCGAACTTGGTGGGCCCACAGTACTCCCTTCTAGGCCACACATAGTGTTAGAGGAGTGCCCAAACTGGTGGAAGGCCTCAGTCCCATGTGGTCATTGTGGGACACTCACAGATTTGGCAAGTAGAAATTCCTCAGTCTCATTCTGTCAAATCTTTCCTGATTTATCACTTTGTTCCTCAATTAGATGGCATTATTTGGGATTAAAGGTGTGTATTAAAGGTGCATCAATATTCCTGCCAGAGGGATTAAAGGTGTACACTAAGGGTATGTAAAAAAAATATGGCTAATTAAATCATTTGCCCAGTATTTATATTATTGTTAATTGGTTCGGCAGCAGTTAATCTTTATTCCGCCATTATAAATGAGCACACACAGACACCACGTGGATTTTAACAAGTCTTGGCCTGAGTTGTGCAATCCTGGACCATCTAAGATAGCTCTTAATTCTGTTACCCAAATATGACCCCATATATACATATGTCCCCTTGGACTTCCATTCTCTATGATATGCCGATGTTCCTGGCCATGTGGAATGAGTTTCTTTTTTCTAACCCATGGTGTGCGTCTCTTTCCTGCTGCTCCTGGCTGGAATGCATAAATCCTCTGTCTAAAGTGCAGGCTTCCTGTTCTAATCCCAGGAAGTCCCACTGTTCTGTCTTTGCCCAATCTCAGGCCTCGGCATTTTATTTAACCAATCAGAGTCAATGTAAGTAACAGACAGCAAACAGGACCAATTAACATTTACAATGCTTCATAATACCCCAACAATTCACTCCTTTTGTCTTAAAAAAAAAGCTAAATTTTTTTTTAACTCAGCAGTAAAAACAATAAGAACAAATATGAAAGAATCAAGAAAACCATATATAAAAGTTATGCACATAATGCTTAGCCTATTTGTATCAAGCAATCTTGAAGAAGAAAAAAAAATCATCTATCTTGGTGTGTCTAAAGTTCTGAACCTAAATAATTTCTATCATATCCTATATTTATAAAGCTTAAGATTTTATTTAGACTTGAAAATATCCTTTAAAATATTAAACAACTCAAGTTCAATTGAAATCTTATAACTTTTATGCCTTCAACCCCATCAAAGACATAAGAAGGGATAAAGTTATTACTTGAGTGAGTAGGAAGCACAGAAGAACAGCTTCCAAAAAGAAAAAATGACAGTTTGCTGCCTAGACAGTCCCAAAAATCTTTCCATACCATTGGAGCATCATCTTCAGCCTTCGGGCCAAGAATTTTTCACAGACTAAATTGTGCAGCAGGAAATAATAAGGATTTTCCCATTCTGTCTCTGCAGAATCAGAACATCGACTTACCTGCATTTAAGCTCTGGTCCATCTTTGGACTGTATATAGTCTGTTGAGAGAGCAGGGGCATTTTTGCCCAATAGGAATTATCTCCTGATGGGAGATTTCTTTTTGAGGAATTATCTCCTGATGGGAGATTTCTTTTTGATGCTCATTGTCTTCTTCCAAGTCAAATGGGAGCTGCCAGGAGCTGACTGTCTTAAGTCAAACAATTCTTAAAATAATAAAAACAGGGGATTCAAGATGGCGGTGGCCGGGGCAGACGTATTTTGATTTCAGGGTCAACAGTCACAAGGCAGCAAGTGTTGCAGGACGCTGTACAAAGGACACGACCCCTTCTAAATCTCACCCAGCTACACAGGGACCATGGAAGATGCCTGGGCAGGATGCCCCTTCCAACTTTCGGACACTCTAGGAAGACTCTGGACCTGGGAATCGGGATGACCCATCCTCCAAAAGGAGAGACCCCCGGTAAATTCCAACCGAATACCCAGCGGGCAGATTCAGAAACCACGCAGAGATAATCCCCACCCTGCTGGGCACTCCCAGGTCTCACACAGACGATCCAATTATCTGGCAAAAGGTTGCGACCCTTGGAAGTGAGCGGAGATCCGCTGCAAAGTGCCTTCAGAAAACAGATTGCAGTCTGTGATGTCACTGGCCAGTTTCCAAGCCGCGGGAGCGGCAAGGCTACTGGAGCTAAACTGCAGATTTACCCACTACAGGAACCAACCCTGGGCAAACTGCGAGATATTTGAAACTGACGTATATTGGACTTATGTACTAGCATGGGCCCTTCCAGCGGGGAACCAGAGCTTACTTGTATACAGCTCCGCCACCTGAATTAATTAGGTCTCCACCTGGGAGGCGGGACTGAATGACTCACCTTTTAGGGGTGGAGTAAGGCAACTCTACTCCTACAACACTGTGCCCCCTTTGGACCCAAGTCCAGAAGACAGCAAAAAAAATTCCACATGGCCAGAGGCCCCAGACCAAAAAAAAAAAAAAATAACAGAGTGAAATGTCTCCAACAAAAGAAAGCAACACTATTCCATCCAGCCCGAACCACCTCACCACAACTGAAACACATGAAAACGATGACAATTCTACAGTGGAAAGTGATAAAGTCCGTTCAAGAAGAACTTAAAACTATGAAGGAATTCAAAGACGCCACAATTTTACAAGTCAAAACAACGAATAACATCATTAAAGAGCTCCAAGCCAAGGTGACCCAGCTTGAACAGGAAAAGGATAAAGCAATGAAAGATCTCCAGACAAAAACAAGCAAACTGGAGAAGGAAATGTACAAAACGAACACTAACATTCAAGACATGAAAATAGAAATGGAAACAATAAAGAAAACACAGTCAGAGTTAAAAGAGGAAATGGAGAATCAAGAGAAGAGAACAGGAACTATGGATGTGAGTATCAAAAATAGGATGCAAGAGATGGAAGACAGGATCTCAGGCATGGAAGATTCGATGGAAGAAATCAGTACAACATCCAAAGAAAATGAGAAAGCTAAAAAATCTCTCACCCACACCATCCAAGAAATCAAGGACTCAATGAAAAGATGGAACCTAAGAATTATAGGCATAGAGGAAAGAGAAGACTCCCAACTCCATGGTCCAGGAAATATCTTCAACAAAATCATAGAAGAAAACTTCCCAATCCTAAAGAAAGAGATGCCAGTAAAAATCCAAGAGGCCGTACAGCATATCTGTACTACAACCAACATACCAAAAGGAACATGGACATAAACTTTTTTTTTTCATTTCTTTTTCTTTTTCCTTTTCCTTTTTTTTTCTTTTTCTTTTTCCTCTCTTTTTTTGTTGTTGTTCTTTGTTTTTGTGGGTTTGTGTGTCTGTTGGTCTTTTTTTTAGTTTTCCCCCCATAGCAAGGAGACACCGTTCACTGGCAGTACTGCCTCGTAGGCCCCCGGTGTATGAAGAGGCTCTTGGCCCTCATATGACTCCTGATCTGTGGTGAGAGACTGTTATGCAGGAACACTCCACCCCAGAGGATCAAGACGGAAGGGTCAGGGGTAGAGCACGGGAGGGTGGGGCTGGGAAGTGGGAAAAGAGGACAATATGTTAAGGATGTAACCTGTAGCAACAAACAAATGAATTTATTAATTAAAAAAAGCAGGTAACAATGTTAAAACACTGTAAATAAAATAAAGGATACAGCCGTTCAACCTGGTTTTATAAACCTCCAACTGTCAAAAAAACGTAGAGCTAAGGTAAAGTACAGGAGAAATGTGGTGTTAACCCATGCCTTTAACTTCAGCAGAGACGGGAGGAGCACCATAGAGATAGTGGACTTATAAATTCTAGAGTTGCACGGAACAGGGTGGTGAGGGTACACACCCTTAATCCCATCATTCAAGAAGAGTACACCCTTAACCCCAACACACTAGAGACAGAAACAGGCAGATCTCAGAGCTCAAGGTCAGCCTGATACAAAACAAACTCTAAATAGAGAAAAACTTCGATCCAGGAGTGGTGGAACACATCTTTAATCCCTTCAGATGGGAACCACAGGACTCTGATCCCAATAATTAGAATGCAGAGACACACACATAGGATTTGGAAGGACCTAAGTTTAAAAGCTACTTACAAAAGGCCCACTCAATACAAACAAATTGTCCTTTGAGATCTCAAAATATATACACTAAAGCTGGTTTAGCTCCAAAATAACAAAATAATTTCTTCTTTAAACCAGATTGAAAGATAACACTTTATATATTGTCAAAAAACCAAATTTGCTTCGGGAGAAATATTACCTAGCCCCCCCCCCCAAAAAAAAAAGAGGATTACTGTCCCAGAGTTAGGATTAGGGCAGGGCTCTGTTCTTATCTTTCCAGGAGAATCAAAGCATCCATTCAAGGAACCCAGGGACAACTGGACAACGGAAACCTCAGCAGAAAACAGAATCAGACACCAAAAGATGAGTGACCCAGATGATTCAGCCTGACAGACTCCCTCAATAGCTGTCTCCATCAAAAGCCTACAACCACAACAACTCAATATCGCTAAGACAGTTCAGCTCTACACAATGCCCCAGCCAGAACCTCAGTAAAGCCTGGAAGTTCAGCTTCTGCCTACAAACTCCTTAGGACATCTAAACAGCTGAAAACAGAAGGACTGAACATAAAAGGATTGTACTAACATTTTTAACCATTTTTCCATTTTGGTTCGGGCCCCAAACAGGTTTACTACGACCCAAATCAGCACAAAGTCATTTTAAGAGAGCTACGTCCCATACCCAGAGGGTGGGGAGGGTGTTTCTCTGCCCCCCCCCCTTTTTGGTTATTTGAAGGACAACTGAAAACTCTGTGATTTAGGGGAAGCGATTACAAGTTGTTAAATGGTCCTGTTTAATGAGCTTTGGAGGTTAGACCCAGGGTATTCCTTCTTTCCCTTTTCTGTATCCTTCTTTATCTCCTATGTAGGAATGCACGGACTTGAGAAAAATTGAGACATAGACATAGCACAGGACAGACCAAGTAGAAGGGTCAGATTATTGAATATGCCGTTATACCTTTGTATATTGATACAAAATTAGTAGTGTATTTGGCTAAAGTGGTATTGACCATTGTTTATTATGCAAAAATAAGATTGTATTGGACTTCGTCGGTATTGATATTTGTATATTGATACAAAATTAAGATTATAGTTGGCCACAATGGTATTGACCCTTGTATATGGACGATTGTATTGGGCTACACAGGCATTGATCTTTGTATATTGATACAAAATTAAGAGTATATTTAGCCACATTTGAATAGATCTTTGTATATTATTACAAAATTAAAGGTAACACTTCCTAATGGTATCGTACCTACAGATACTTAAAAATGAAATGTGAAGCTCTGGCCTCTTGATACCAACCATCTTAAATTGTTTAGGATAGTTAAGAAAAACAAACTCCTAGTCATTCAGCATGTCACCTTGTTAGCTACTATGACAGTCTATCACAGATATTCTCTAAGCTACTCAGTAATCAAGTTGTTAAGAGACAAGCAACATTTGCTTATCTAAATACAAGAAACAGATAGGGCATCTTCAAAAACCCCAAGAGATCTGCAGAATATGGCATTCAAAGATGTTATCTTAAATTAAGGTTTTTTTGATATCGTGACATATCAGCTCCTGACAGCACCCCCTATTCTACTCCAAGTAGAAGAAAAGCATCGAAGAATCTCCAGTGTGAGATGGTTGAATTAGTGGCAAGCCTATCTCTTGGCATGTAAAAACTCCTTGCTTCAACGGCAGACAGACTGCTGTCCAAAAAGGACAAAACTTGGTAGCAGGGAAGTCGACAGCCTAGCTCTGCAAAGACAGGGTAGTTAAGTCCTTCATAATCCCTACTATACAATAAATGTCTGTCAGAGAAACAGGACCCAAAGGCTGAAGACTGATGCTGGAATGTATGGAGAGAAAATGGGAACTGTCCAGGCAGTCACTGGTTTGTCATTTCTTAGTATTGGAAGCTGCAGGCCCTGCACTGCCTATATAATCAGATATATTTATCCTTCTCAGGTCTCTGAGGTGGTTGAAGAATAGACAGCTAGAGTCTCATAGTTAAATTTTGAGTTGTTTAGGAATCAAGAAGGTGTTCTAGATCTAAGAAGATGGTTATAATAGTGATGCAAGTTAATATGAAAGCTAAGTCAGTTATAGAACTTTAAACTCATGGAGATGGTTAGATGGTAGAATGTTATAGTCAGGGGCCAAATATGTATGAACTGGACATTGGGAAGGTATACTGGGCCATTTAACTCTCATAAATGTGGCATATTTAATTCTGCTGTTTTGTATAGAATTTACTGTTATAAGAGAAAGAACCATTTGTTGGATTGAAAAGGGAAGCTGTTGGGAGGGAAGAGGGTGGAAGGGTGGGACAGGAAGGGGGAATAGGGAAGGGTTTGTGACTGAGATATAACTTGAAGAAAAAAAAATAAAGTACTTATATAAAAAAAAAAATCCAAGAGGCTTACAGAACACAAAACAGATTAGATCAGAAAAGAAACTCCTCTCGCCACATAATAGTAGAAACTCCAAATGTAGAGAACAAAGAAAGGATATTAAAAGCTGTAAGAGAAAAAGGCCACGTCACATACAATGGCAGACCCATCAGAATCACACCTGACTTCTCCTCAGAAACTTTAAAAGCTAGAAGGGCCTGGACAGATGTCCTACAAGCCCTGAAAGAACATGGGTGCACAGCCAGACTACTATACCTAGCAAAACTCTCTATCAACATAGAAGGAGAAAACAAGATATTCCATGACAAAATCAAATTCAAACAATATCTCCTCACAAACCCAGCCCTACAGAAGATCCTAGAAGGAAAATTCCAACCCAGAGAAGATAACTACACCCAAGAAAACAGAGGAAATAGAAACCTCCACAGCAACTAAACAAAAGAGAAACACAAGACAGCCAGCTATACCAAAATAATGGGAAATAACAACCCCTGGTCACTAATATCCGTCAACATCAATAGACTCAACTCACCAATAAAAAGACACAGACTTACAGACTGGATCCGTAAACAAGACCCATCTTTTTGCTGTATACAAGAAACACACCTCACTTTTGAAGATAAACACTACCTCAGAGTAAAGGGCTGGGAAAAGGTTTTCCAAGCAAATGGACCCAGGAAACAAGCTGGAGTAGCCACCCTTATATCAAACAAAATAGACTTCTAATTGAAGTTAATAAAAAAAGACAGAGAAGGGCATTACATACTCATTAAAGGAAATATACACCAAGAGGTCATCTCAATATTGAACATCTATGCCCCAAATACAAAGGCACCTACATTTATAAAAGAAACACTTCTAAAACTTAAATTGCACATTGATCCAAACACTTTAATAGTGGGAGACTTCAACACCCCTCTCACAACTATGACAGATCATCAAGACAAAAGCCAAACAGAGAAATAATGAGTCTAACATATATCATGAACCAAATGGACCTAACATATATCTACAGAACGTTTCACCCAAACACAAAAGAATACACCTTCTTCTCAGCACCTCACGGAACCTTCTCCAAAATCGACCATATAGTTGGACACAAAGATAGCCTCAACAGATACAAGAAAATTGAAATAACCCCTTGTATCTTATCAGACCACCATGGAATAAAGCTGGACTTCAATAGCAAAAGAATCAACAGAAAGTCTACACTCACATAGAAATTGAACAACTCTTTACTAGAGGACCACTGGGTCAGGGAAGAAATAAAGAAGGAAATCAAAGACTTCTTAAAATCCAACGAAAATGAAGACACAACATACCCAAACCTATGGGACACAATGGAAGCTGTGCTACGAGGAAAGTTCATAGCACTAAGTGCTTTCAAAAAGAAAATTGTGACAGCTCATGTTAGTGAACTAACAGCTAAGCTGGGTGAATTGGAAAAAAAAAGAAACAAACACTCCCAAGAAGAGCAGAAGGCAGGAGATCATCAAACTTAGGGCTGAAATCAACAACTTAGAAACAAAAAGAACTATACAAAGAATCAATGAAACCAAGAGTTGGTTCTTCAAGAAAATCAACAAAATAGACAGACCCTTAGCCAAATTAACTAAAAAACAGAGGGAGAAAACAAAAATCAACCAAATCAGAAATGAAAAGGATGAAATAACAACAGACATTGAGGAAATACAGAGAATATTTGGATCCTACTTTAAAAATCTATACTCCACCAAATTTGAAAACTTAAGTGAAATGGACAATTTTCTTGATAGATTCCACCTACCAAAGCTAAATCAAGATCAGATAAACAGATTAAACAGCCCTATAACCCCTAAGGATAGAAACAGTCATTAAAAATCTCCCAACCAAAAAAAGCCCAGGGCCAGATGGCTTTAGCACGGATTTCTACCGGACCTTCAAAGAGGAGCTAACACCAATACTTTTCAAACTCTTTCACCAAATAGAATCTGAAAGAACATTGCCAATCTCATTCTACGAGGCCACAATCACCCTGATTCCTAAACCACACAAAGTCCCAACAAAGAAAGAGAACTTCAGACCAATCTCCCTCATGAACATAGATGCAAAAATACTTAATAAAATACTAGCAAACCAAATTCAAGAACACATCAAAGTTTCATACACCATGATCAAGTAGGCTTCATCCCAGGGATGCAGGGATGGTTGAACATACGAAAGTCTATCAACGTCATTCACCATATAAACAAGATGAAAGAAAAAAAACACATGACATTCTCATTAGATGCAGAAAAAGCATTTGACAAAATCCAACACCCCTTCATGCTAAAAGTTCTGGAGAGAACAGGCATACAAGGGCCGTACCTAGAAATAATAAAGGCAATATACAGCAGGCCAGTGACAAACATCAAAATAAATGGAGAGAAACTTGAAGCATTTCCTCTAAACTCAGGGACAAGACAAGGATGTCCACTGTCACCATATCTCTTCAATATAGTACTTGAAGTTCTTGCTAGGGCAATAAGACAACTAAAGGAGATCAAGGGGATAAACATCGGAAACGAAGAAGTCAAATTATCCCTATTTGCAGATGATATGATAGTATACATAAGCGACCCCAAAAATTCCACTAGAGAACTCTTAATGCTGATAAACACCTTCAGCAAACTGGCTGGATACAAAATTAATTCAAAAAAATCAGAAGCCCTTCTTTATACAACAAACAAATGGGCTGAGAAAGAAATAAGGGAAACAACCCCCTTCACAATAGCCACAAACAACATAAAATACCTGGGGGTAACTCTAACCAAGCAAGTAAAGGACCTGTACAACAAGAACTTCAAGCCCTTGAAGAAAGAAATAGAAGAGGCCTTTAGAAGATGGAAAGATCTCCCATGCTCATGGATAGGTAGGATCAACATAATAAAAATGGCCATCCTACCAAAAGCAATATATAGATTCAATGCAATTCCTATCAAAATACCAACACAATTTTTTAAAGACTTGGAAAGAGCTAGTCTCAATTTCATATGGAACAACAAAAAGCCCAGAATAGCTAAATCAATCCTGTACAATAAAAGAACATCTGGAGGTATTATCATCCCAGATTTCAAGGTGTACTACAGAGCAATAGTTGTAAAAACAGCATGGTATTGGTATAGAAACAGACCAGTAGATCAATGGAATCTCATTGAAGACCCAGAAATGGACCCATATACCTGTGGCCACCTAATTTTTGACAAAGAAGCCAAAACGGCACAATGGAAGAAGGACAGCATCTTCAATAAATTGTGCTGGTCCAATTGGATGTCCATTTGTAAAAGAATGAAGCTAGACCCATACTTATCATCTTGTACAAAACTTAAGTCCAAGTGGATCAACGACCTTAACATAAGGCCGGTCATACTAAATCTACTAGAAGAAAAAGTGGGAGAAACCCTCGAACTAATTGGCACAGGCGACAACTTCCTGAACAGAACACCGACAGCTCAGGACTTGAGATCAACAATCAATAAATGGGACCTCATGAAACTGAAAAGCTTCTGTAGGGCAAAGGACACTGTCATTCGAACAAAATGGCAGTCTACAGACTGGGAGAAAATCTTCACCAACCCCACATCTGACAGAGGGCTAATATCCAAAATCTACAAAGAACTCAAGAAATTAAATGCCAAGAAACCAAATAATCCAATCAAAAATGGGGGACAGAGCTAAATAGAGAATTCACAAAGGAGGAATCCCTAATGGCTGAGAGATACTTGAAGAAATGCTCAATATCCTTAATCATCAGAGAAATGCAACTCCAGACGACTCTGAGATTCCATCTCGAACCTGTCAGAATGGCTAAGATCAAAAACTCAAATGACAGCACATGCTGGTGAGGGTGTGGAGAAAGAGGTACCCTACTCCATTGCTGGTGGGAATGCAGGCTTGTGCAACCACTATGGAGGTCATTCTGGCGATATCTTAGAGAACTTGGAATAGCTCTGCCTCAGGACCCAGCCATTCCACTTCTGGGTATACACCCAAATGCCTCTTCATGGAATCATAAGAAAGTTTCCTCATCTATGTTTATAGCAGCCTTATTTGTAATAGCTAGAAACTGGAAACAACCCAGATGTCCCTCAACCGAAGAATGGGTTAAAAAACTGTGGTACATCTACACAATGGAATATTATTCAGCTATCAGAAACAATGAAATCATGCAATTTGCAGCCAAATGGATGGAACTAGAAAAGCTCATCCTGAGTGAACTAACCCAGACTCAGAAGGACACATATGGCATCTATTCACTTATAGTAGGATTTTAGCTATCTAGTAGAAGGTATCAATACTACAACTAACACACCAAAGGGAACTTGGACATAGACTTCTTATTTTTAATTTTTATTTTTTATTTATTTTTTATATATTAGTTATATTTTTTCTATTTTTTAGTCTTTTTATCTATTGTATGCTTATTGGTTTGTTTAGTAGTTCTCTCTCCCGGGCAATGAGACACTTTTCACTGATGGTACTGCTTCGTAGATCCACAATGAATGAAGAGGCTCTTGGCCCTCATACGACCTCTCAACTGAGATGAGGGACTGTTATATAAGGACACCCCACCCCAGAGAAATGGGATGGAAGGGTTAGGAGGTAAAGAAAAAAAAATGAAATGTGATGTTTCAGCCTTTTACTACTAATTGTCATAAACTGTTTAGGATAATTAAGAAATGCAAACTAATGGTTATGCAAGCCGGTCATTCTGTTAGGTACTATGACAGCCTATTATAGTTACTTTCTAAGCTAATCAGAAATAAACTGGCAAGAGACAAGCAACATCTGCTTACCCTAATATAAGAGATAGATAGGGCCTCTTCAAAAACCTCAAGAGATCTGCAGAATATGGCATTCAAAGATGTTTTCGTAACTTTAGATTTTTGTATATCAAGACATATCAACTCCTGACAGCACCCCATATTCTACTCCAAGTAGAAGATGAGCATCGAAGAATCTCCAGTGGGAGATGATTGAATTAGTTGCAAGCCTATCTCTTGGTAGGAAAAGCCCCTTGCTCCAACTGTAGACAGAATGCTGTCCAAAAAGGACAAAACCTGGAAGCAGGTAAGTCGACAGCCTAGCTCTGCCAAGACAGGGTAGGTAAGTCCTTCATAACCCCTGCTCTACAATCAGTGTCAGAGAAACGGGGCCAAATGACTGAAGATCGATGCTGTAATGTATGGAGAGAAAATGAGAACTTTCCAGGCAGCCACTGGTATGTCATTTCTTAGTTTTGGAAGCTGTAGGCCCTGTACTTCCTATAAAATCAGATATATTTATCCCTCTCAGGTCTCTGAGGTGGTTAAAGAACAGATAGCTAGAGTCTCATAATTAAATTTTGAGTTGTTTAGGAGTCAAGAGAGTGTTATAGATCTAAGAAGATACTTTTAAAATTGTGTTGCAAGTTAGTATGAATGTTGAGTCAGATATAGAACTTTAAACTCATGGAGATGTTTAGATAGTAGAATGTTAAAGTCAGGTACCAAATACATATGGACTGGTCAGTGGGAATGTATGTTAAGCCATATAACCCTCATAACTGTGGCCTAATTACCTCTGTTGTACTGTATTGTATTTATTATTATAAGAGAAAGAGCCATTTGTTGGACTTAAAAGGGAAACTGTAGGGGGAAATAAGATATACCTTATACTTAAAAGAAAAAAAAAAAGGGAAGAGGATGCGATGTTGAGGGTGGGAGGGTTGGACTGGAGGGGGAATAGGGAGGGGACTGCGATTGAGATGTAACTTGAAGAAATAAAAAATAAAGGAAAAAAACAAACAAACAAAAAAATAATAATAAAAACATCTTTAAGTGCCATTTTCTGGTTCCTCTAAAGGTTTTGAAGACATCTACTATGTTATTTATAAATCAATCTATCATCTATCTATCCATCTTTGAACAAGCAAACTGTATATTTTAACCATTTACTATCTGTTTAACCTATTAAGTCTATATTGTGATAAAGTAAGACTAGTATTTGACATGACCAGAAGCTTGACTGGCCAACTTGTATTATCCAGACTCCTAAATAAATTGCAATAGCAACCCATAAAAGGATGGGAAGTAAACCTATACTTTTAAATGATTTGTATAGGCACAATACCTTATACAAGAGTTGAAATATACATATTATGTGTCAAAATATGAAATTCTATACTAATGAATCAAACAATCTTATTTTTGTATCAATATACAAAATTCTATACCAGTGTATCAAAAGATAACCTTATTTAAAGAATAACAATAGTTTTGAGTTTTAGAGCAGATTCAATAATCTATCCTTATATCTTATCATTTCTATATTATATACTATATCCCCCTCTTTTTCCTTTCAAGTCTTTTCCCCCTATATAAGAAAGAAAGCAGAATAAAGAGAAGAAAAAGAGATCTCCAAGTCTAACTTTCTATACCTTGCTTAACAAGACAATATAACAATTTGTAACAATTCCCCCTAAACAACATCCATCATCCACCCCACTTTTTAGGAATGGGACGTCGCTCTCTTAAAACTGCTTCCTGCTGAATTGGGACATAAAAAACCTGTTTAGGGGCACAAATAAATCGAAAAAAAATGGTTAAGCAAGTAAATTGTAACTGTTGTCCAGTCTCTATGTGCTCAGCAATTTGAATGTCCTGAGCAGTTTGTAGTCTGGACTTTGGGTAGGAAAGTTCAGGGTTTTATTGCTGTCTTGTCTGGAACAGTCTTTGAGGCTGGGCCATCTCAGCAAGCAGTTTGAAGTTCTTCTGGATGCAGATTTTTGAGGAAAAAGCTATTGAGGCAGTCTATGAGGCTGGATCATTTGGGTTACATGTCTTGTCTTCTTTGGATTCAGGTCCTGTTCTGAAAATATATAATTTCTCACAAGTAACATATAGTTCTGCAATTACCAAAATGCCTTGGATGTCCAGGATGCACAAATCAATTAGGAATATTTTCTGTTCTTTGTTTGAACAGAAGAAAGACATTTGTAAGTTTCTATGCCATATAAAAAGATGACATGTAATAGTAATACTGTATGAAGTTTACGTGTTCTCCTCTACAGTTGACACAAATTTATTAATTGATTAAAAGAGGTTTATTCTGTGTTGTTCTGGCTTTTTGTAGATTAGATTGGCCTCAAACTCAAAAGGAACCTATCTGTCTCTGACTTTGTCTCCCATGTTTTGGGATCAAAGTTTGCATTTATATATTTTTTCTTTCCTTTTCTCCTTTCTTTGGAGATTTAATTTCTATGTGGATATATATCTATCCTTACTGAGACAGGGTTTGTCTTTGTAGCTTGGGCTGTCTTGATTTGCTCTGTAGAGCTCTGTAGATTAGATTGGCCTTGAACATACAAGGAACCTGTTTTTTCCTTGTCTCCCAAGTTTTGGGATCAAGGTATGAATCTGAATAATTGAATTACCCTTATTAAACAATAACATCAATTAAACCATTTTGTATTAGTTTGACTTCCAATTCTCCCATGGATGCTCCATTCTTAAGGACAATTCGAAATCTGCCTAAAGTCTTCAAAAATCTTGTTTGTTTTAGCAATGCCAAACCAGAAAAATATCCTTTCTACCTCCTGATATAGAAAAATCAAAAACATTTAAACAATAATCAAGCAAAGAAACAACATTCCAAAAGCCTTGGCATGTCTAACCATGCCATCCCATGCTGCAATTAAAGCTTTGTTAATTATTCCTTGAAATCTAGTTGTGACTGTATTTCACTGGTGGGACCTTCCCAGAAAGCCCTGAGAATTACCTCATAGCCAGGGAGCTCTCAGCTCCAGCTGCCATCAATGTTGCCTTATTTATCAGGAAAGGCCTCCCTCTTTCCTTCATTATCATTGTTGGCAACTTAGTATTCCATCTGTAAATTCTTTCCTTCAAGACTATCCTAGTCTGAACTTTCTCAAAAACGATACACAGAACCACAATTGTCAGGGTAAAAATCATTGGCATGCTAAGAGGAACAAACTCATTTGGAATCCAAACGTATTGAGGCATTATGAATTCCTCCATTTTTAATCTAGGCAGTTAATTTAGCTCTCAAATTCTGTTTAGAAGGCTGCCAGTTTTTTAGTATGTAAGGAGAACTAAGCTTTAGCTCTCCGCCTTTGCTGTAAGGCAACAGCTTTTGTTAAGGTAGCCGCAGTTTTGAAATGCATTTGAGTTTGGTTCCCTGCTCTTGGCTAGGAAACTGGCTTTCACCTGGGCCCTCTTATGCTGTAAGCATGGATTCTAATTGCCGTAGTTGAGCGCCATATGCAAAAAAAAAAATGGCTAATTAAATCATTTGCCCAGTATTTATATTATTGTTAATTGGTTCGGCAGCAGTTAATCCTTATTCCGCCATTATAAATGAGCACACAGACACCACGTGGATTTTAACAAGTCTTGGCCTGAGTTGTGCAATCCTGGACCATCTAAGATAGCTCTTAATTCTATTACCCAAATATGACCCCACATATACATATGTCCCCTTGGACTTCCATTCTCCATGATATGCCGATGTTCCTGGCCATGTGGAATGAGTTTCTTTTTTCTAACCCATGGTGTGCGTCTCTTTCCTGCTGCTCCTGGCTGGAATGCACAAATCCTCTGTCTAAATTGCAGGCTTCCTGTTCTAATCCCAGGAAGTCCCACCATTCTCTGTCTTTGCCCAATCTCAGGCCTCGGCATTTTATTTAACCAATCAGAGTCAATGTAAGTAACAGAGAGCAAACAGAACCAATTAACATTTAGAATGCTTCATACTACCCCAACAAGGATATTTCTGTATTCCACCTGGATCACACAGACCTATGTCTTTGTATGTGATTCCTTGCCAGAGTAGCCATGTTGCTGGATTAAAATTCCTCTAGACTTTGGTTAGTCTTGATGAAAGGTTTTTAAGGCTCAGGGGTAATTGGAATGCTTAAAATTTGTCTTGGTGCTGGGAAATGGCTCAATGAACTTGATACTCTTCCAGAGGAACCAAGTTCAATTCCCAGCACCCACACTGAGCAGCTGAAAACAAGTTTTACTTGCTGTGGGACCTTATAAGGTGATCACCACATAAGGGGGTCTCAGGGAAAGGTGAGTGTGCTGCCTGCCCGACTCTCCAGCCTTTATTCTGAAGACAAACAGATGTGACAGGGGTAATGTCTAAGTATTTCCCGTTTTTACTATTTCATCCCCTACCTTATATACAGAACCAAATGGGTGTTTCCACATGAGGCTACGTGGGCCAATCACATTAAAGGTCATCCTATTACATCACATAGCACAAGCCTGGTAACATGGTGATCATGCACTGATCACAAGAACAGAAGACTTGTTCACCCAATCAACTATACCCACGATCAAGCTTCAACTCCTCCCCAGCATTTTCTGGCCAGCACCATCTTAGATATCTCCCACAAGTTACTTTCATTTTCCCAGCCACAAAGCATTTCTCATAAGCCTCCATGTCCCAGGGCCCCACATTATTCATAGTCTTTTCCTCATTAGTCTCAAGAAAGACTTCCAGTCTTTTACTAGGGTGACTACACATTGGACAAAAAGAAACCATCTGACTTTTCTGGCCTATTGGATACTGCTTCTGAACTGATAATGATTCCAGGAAACCTCAAAAGCATCGTGAACTTCTAGTTAAAGTAAGGGCTGATGGGTGTGAGGTGATTTATGGAATTGTGTGCCTATGATCTGATTTGCAGTGGGGTCCAAAACTCAACCTGTGGCTATTTCCACAATCTTGGGATGTATAATTAAGATAAATAGTCTTAGAAGTTGGCAATGTCAGTGAAAGAAACAGCTCTCACGTCTAAGGAATAAAAGACTCAGCCTATTTGAAAACATGAATGAGTAACCATATCCCAGGAACACAGATTCCAGTTACTCCACAATTCGATGATCTAGTGTGGAAGTAGTTTCATAAAATTTGTATAGTTTTACAGAACAAAGAAAATTATACAGCAGGACAAGGTTAAAAGACATTGGCGGGCACACCAGAGAGGTGGGTATCTTTTTTTATAGACTTAAGATGTTATCTAGTGACATTCGTAGCTCTTGGATTGATGGAAGCTAGTGTTCTGCTAAGGTAATAGATTCTAATAGGTTTTCATTTATTACCAAATGATGTTAGTTTAAATAAATACCTTCTAAAAGGCTTTTATTATCATGAAGTGTTAGTTCATGTACAAAGTAGGGCAAGAAATGGCTGTTCCAGAGGGTTAAAACTAGTCCAAGGCAAAGCCTCGGAACTTACAAAATTCCAACCTATCCACAGTATTGAGATTCCAAACAGTCCACCAGTCTCTGCAAAAACAGACTCCTTCCAGGAGTTTTTGTTCACAGTTAGACACACCTTCTTTTCAGGAATTTTCATTCATAGCAGAATGCCCTACATATGAGGGCTATTATGGTCAAAATAATCAAATTGAGGCCATTGGAGTTTTTTTTTAATTAAGTAAAACAGCAAACAAAAAACCAATATCACATTGCCAGAGGAATTACATAAATCAATGCCACCATCAAGGATTTGAAAGATGAAGAGGTAAAGGTTCCCACCATATCTCATATTAACTATATTATTCTCCATAGAAAACAGATGGAGAATTCCATGTTGGAACATACCTTCATGGAGAATGACTGTTGACGACAATGAAATTAGTGAGGATGTGACTCCAATTGTACTTGCTGTGCTAGATGTGATTTCTTTTCTTGAGCAAATTGAAGTGATTCACATATAGGAGTAGATACCTGGTAAGCAGATAATGACCTTATAAATGCTTTTTAAAAATACTCGTTCATATGGACCACCAAAAGCAATTTGCTTTCATCTGGCAATGCCAGCAGTACATCTTTATATTTCTACCTCAATGTATATTAATTCTTCAGCCCTCTATCATGAATTATTTCAAATGGATCCTGATCCCCTGCCTCTTCCTCAAGGTATCATGCTCGTCCACTATATTGATGACATTATGCTGCTTAGACCAAGTAAGCAGGAAGTAGATTTTGGATCTGATAAAAAACATGAACATTAGAAGATGGAAAATAATTCCTACCAAAATTCAAGGACATACTACTTCAGTGAAATTTCTAGGAGCCCATTGATGTAGAGCATGTAGAAATATCCTTCTATGGTGGAAGGTAAGTTGCTGTATCTGGTCCCTCCTACTTCCAAGAAAGAAACAGAATTGTTAGTGGGTCTATATAGATTCTGGGAATAATATATATCTTACTTAGATGCTTTATTCCAGCCCATATACAAAGGCACGTGGACAACTTCCAGCTTTTAGTAGTGCTGGAATAAGATAAGACTCTTCAAGAGGTCTATACTATCTGCTTATTATAGTAATTCAACTCAGCTGTTCTGGCTGAAAACTCCTCTCCAAGTTGATTGATTTAAACTGGCTTCTCTCTAACTGAATTGCTCTGTTTGGAAAAAACTGCCTCTGAACTCCATGAACTAAACTGCATTCAACTCCCCTCACTGAACTCAACCAAACTTCACTGATCTGTACTATACTGACTACACAAACTCTACTATATTCCTGTACCATACTCTCCTTTGCACTGTCTGCACCATACATGTGAATGTGTATATATGTCTGTCTGCATGTATGTATGTATATGTATGTATGTATGTATGTATGTATGTATGTATGTATGTATGTGTAAAATCGTTGGAGCTTGCTTTGATTTATCCACCAAATGTGTTAATGTATGTATGTATGCATATGGTCTCATTTTTCTCCTTCCCTTTTTCTTTTGACTCTAGCTAGCTACCATCCATAGCAGCCCCCACCAGGAGTCATCAAGCTCTGGCCCTCCACCAATCAGTTCTAGCCTATGCTTGCCACCATCAATGGAAGCCCCACCAGTATCAACCACTTCTGGCCTAGAGAATCAAGTCTTTTACCCTTGGAGAAAGTCTGAGGAGTGATTGGCCAGCCATCCATCTACACCCACCACCTCAGTTTACCCTGAACTGCAGTGTCAATGCCAGTCATTGATACTAGGGTAGAATATATCAGGTTTTCAGAACAAAAGCTTTCTTGATTAGTCAGGGTTCTCTATAGTAAAGAGTGAATATATGTGTGAATATATTCATATTCATATATATAATATATGTAAAGGATTTATATATATCCATGTATATATATATATTGGATTTATTAGAATGACTTACAGGCTGTGTGGCTGCCTGTGGTAGAAGTTCAGATTTCTTTAGAAACACAGTTGTGTTGAATGAATGTGGGTTTTTTTTTTGTTGTTGTTTTGGTATGAAGTATGGGATGTGGGGTGCTTGGTCTACTGCTGAAAAACAGTCTCGTGAAAGGGGCATGCAAAACATCCTGAGAGAACATGTTAGGTTTTGCCAGCCAGAAAACTGTCATGTGTAGGGAACATATTTACATCCTTTGATGGATAGATTCCTTGGAGAGCTCTTGATCTTGGTCAAC
>CAJQZJ010000594.1:8606580-8625634 GCA_907164525.1 Lophiomys imhausi
GGGCATCTTCAAAAACCCCAAGAGATCTGCAGAATATGGCATTCAAAGATGTTATCTTAAATTAAGATTTTCTTTTTTTTTGATATCGAGACATATCAGCGCCTGACAGCACCCCCTATTCTAGTCCAAGTAGAAGATAAGCATCAATGAACCTCCACTGTAAGATGGTTGAATTAGTGGCAAGCCTATCTCTTGGCATGAAAAAACCCCTTGCACCAACTGCAGACAGACTGCTGTCCAAAAAGGACAAAACTTGGTAGCAGGGAAGTTGACAGCCTAACTCTGCCAAGACAGGGTAGGTAAGTCCTTCATAATCCCTGCTCTACAACAAATGTCTGTCAGAGAAACAGGACCCAAAGGCTGAAGACTGATGCAGGAATGTATGGAGAGAAAATGGGAACTGTCCAGGCAGTCATTCTTAGTTTTGGAATGTCCATTCTTAGTTTTGGAAGCTGCAGGCCCTGCACTTCCTATATAAGCAGATATATTTATCCCTCTCAGGTCTCTGAGGTGGTTGAAGAAAAGACAGCTAGAGTCTCATAGTTAAATTTTGAGTTGTTTAGGAATCAAGAGGGTGTTATAGATCTAAGAAGATACTCTTAAAAGTGTGTTGCAAGTTAGTATGAATGTTGAGTCAGATATAGACCTTTAAACTCATGGAGATGGTTAGATAGTAGAATGTTAAAGTCAGGGCCAAATGTGTATAAACTGGACATTGGGAAGGTATACTGGGCCATTTAACTCTCACAAATGTGGCATATTTATATCTGTTGTTTTGTATAATACTTACTGCTATAAGAGAAGGAACCATATGTTGGACTGAAAGGGGAAACTTCTGGGGGGAAGAGGGTGGAAGGGCGGGATAGGAAGGGGGAATAGGGAGGGGTTTGTGACTGAGATGTAACTTGAAGAAAAAAAAATAAAGTATTTAAAAAAAAGAAAGTTTTTAAACTATGAGAAACTAGCACACTAAGATTTTTCTTACAAAATGTGCATTTTCAGTCTTAGAATACAGGGAGTGCCTTAGACATAACTGAGGACAATCTATACCCATTTGGTTAATATTTTTTTTTCTTTTGGAACAAGATATCACTAAGCACCCCAGGCCAGTCTTAAATTCTCCATTCTACTCCCTCAGCCTCCTAAGTGTCAGGAATGCAGGGATACGCTAAAAACACCTGACCATTTTGCTTTTTATAATAGTGAAATCATTGTAATGCCAGAAAAAAAAGTGTAAAGAAAAAAGATAGACAAAAACTGAAAGTATATTTACTTAATGGTATATATTAACTTTATAAAATGTTATGTTAGCTTTAAGACTTGGAACATCTTCATAGAGCATGGCTTTACGAAGGAATCCTATCTTGGCATTCTTACCTTCTTGGCAGCCATTCTGAATACAAACTCCAAGGCAATCTCATTTCAGTTCTCAAGTGTGTATCAACTCCTGGCTATCCTGATGCCTGCCTACATCATAAAATGCCCACTCTATGGAAGTTCTGGGACCCTGAAGGTCAGGTGTAACTGTAATCCTTATCCTGAACACAAATACAGCATCTGCACCAGACCAAAAAAAAAAAAAAAAGTGGGAGTTCACCAGGTTATATGATGAATAAAGCAAAAATGGAAAAAAAGAGATGCCACTTTATTCCTGCAAAAATGAAATCCACATTCATGGTACAGGATCTTTAAGAATTATTTGCAGAGGAAGGGCTGAAAACCATGGAAAAGCAAAACAAAAGTCTTGCAGGGAACCCTCGAAAAATTCTGTGTGTGCTCTTCCCTCCCCCAAAAACACTGTTTGAAACTGGCTAGTTTCTAATACCCACAGCTTCCCTCTCTAGGTGAAGCTATGGAGAAAGGAAAACTACTGCACTGCCTGTGAGAAGCCTGGCTGCAGAGCTAGGGTGGAAAAGGAAATCCCTCTTGGTAAATCTGATAGACATTTTGTGTGAGAATCAGAGCAATTCTTTGACAACACACATTGTCACATTATTTAAAGAACACTAACCACTGTGTTAGAAAATCCCCGAACTGCCAACCATTGAGACAGTTCTATTGAACTGCCCCACTCTACTCATGGTATCTCCAGGAACTCATGGCTCTGAGGGGGTAAGATAGCAAAATTTTAACCCTGTCCATTTACTGTCACGTACCTGGTTTTGTACTTGTACTTCCTATTTGTTTGAGTTCTGCTCTTCTGTGTATAAATGGCTGCTGAACACGAACATGAAGCTCAAGGCCAATGCCATTACAGAGAGATCTGGGTGCAGCCCACTGCTGTAATAAACTTTCATTTCCCCAACTTAAAAAATGGCATAGTGACTCATTTCCCCAGAAATTCCAGCAGCATTCTGGAAGCCCCAGTGAGATTGTACCCCCATACCCCTGCCCTCCACCAAACCCATCAGTTGGGTAAGGCCAGCAGTCAAAGAGCCATCCTTCCATCTTGGCCAAGGTAACTCGGGCTCTGGATTTTTAGCTAGAACAGGATTCAGTGGGAATAACTAGGGATTAGTTGTTTAGACTCTGGATGAATGAGTGTGACTGTGAGAACGAGGATGATGGCTCCATAGCTCTAAGGCTACAGAGTCTGAGTAGGCCCTAACCTATGGTTCAGTTGAGATTGCTTAATCTGAATGAGCTCTCACCTCCTGTACTCAGAGGTGACCCAGCACTCAGCTTGTACATATGGCCCTAAGGCAACCTCTTAAATCGATATAAGTCAGGTGGGAATCAGACTAAGGGGGAGGTATCCTCCCGGCTCCCTACCCCTCCCTACCCCCTACACACACTGCATACATGCCAGGTGCATATAAAACAGAGCCACGTTAAAGTGCCATGCCCTATGGTGTTTCTGAGGATATTGGCAAATTTCAAGGCAGAGTTCTCTAGAGACTACTACAGCACTGTGAGAATAAAACCTTCCAGATTGAGAGTCTTTGTCAAAGTCCACTGGCTTTCCTTGAACGCCAGTTGACTTTCAGAAGAAACTTTGGACCTGGCCACCATCCACAGAGTATAAGACACCTGTGTTAGAGAACCCAGACACCCCGATCAGTTTCCTTACATTAATTCCTGGTATGGTCTGCCCCCTACCCTCCAAGATTGACTTCATTTCCATGTCCCTCAGGAGTCCACTGCAGTCCTGATCTCTAAATCTCAACTCAGAAAAGTCACCTACCCTACATGAGGTAAGTCAATCTCAAGGGCGTCCAGAACGGACTTCCTGAGCAGCAAACCTGGCCAAAACTGGAGAGGTCTCCCAGTGTCCCCAAGAGTCCCAGAAGTCCAGAAACCAATTCTATGTACCACTCTGTGATACTTACAGGCGGTACACCACTTTCAGGTCAATGGCCTGTGACCACCACTCAGTGGTCAACACTGCTTTTGTCCAACACTCAGCACAGGATGTTTGTTGTGCTGACAGAACTCCCAAGAAACCTAGAGGATTGTGGGGATGAATCAGCACATACACAATGCCATAAAAGTGATTGCTAACTGATTAGCAAAGAGGTTGTAAAGACTGAAAAAGAAAAGTACTTAGAGAGAAAGGAAAAAAAAGATGTCTGTAGGCATCAGAAAATTCAGGCACCCAGAAACCCAAAAGAAAGGAGGATCTTCAAGTTCACTAGACAGGGATCAATGTGCCTATGCAAGGAAAAAGGACACTGGAAAAATGAATGCCCCGGGAAGAGTGCAGCAGGGGCTGAGGGAGACAGTTGCCAAGAGGAAATAAATAAGCCCCTACAGTAACCCCAGTGAAACAGAAGTCCCCATTGGGGGCTACAGCTGTCCCCTGGGAGACAGACTCAGAATGAGAGTGACCTGGCTTAAGTGGAATTGGCTCACAAGAGCCCATTCCAAAATGTCAAAATATATGTCCATGGTCAAAATATATATCAGTGGGCAAAAAATGGACCTTATTTTAGACATAGGAGTGGACAAGTTGCTGGCACCTTGATCCGAGGCCTGAATGACACATACTAGACTTGCAGTGGTTGAGTATATATGTTGAGTATATGTGAGGGGGGAAGGGTGTGCAGGATGATATTCCTGACTTCATACCTAGATTATCTCCTTGGACCAGGGGTAGGCTGATTTAGGACAAGAAAAAAAAATCCTATCTTATTCCCATATTATTGGGGATGGCTTTCATTGGTGCTTTTGCCACAAGGTCAATATGCTTGTGATCTGACAGGTCCAACATAGCCAGCTTTCCAACCAAAGTATAGGAGGACCTCAGCATAGTCCAAAAGAGAGTCACTCTGGGGGACCAAATAGGCTCGCTGGCAGCCATGGTAGAATCTAGACCTAATCGCAGCTGGAAAAAAATGGCATATGTGTCTTCCTAGGAAAAGAATGTTGCTTCTATATTATCAATCATAGATAGTAAGAGAAAATGCTAGACAATTTGTTAAAACAAATCAAGGTCTAAGACCAAAAAATATTAATGAGGTGAGACCTGGACCTCCTGAAACCCATGACTAACTCCCCATAGTTGGGCCGTTGATTATGATTCTCCTGACTCTAGTATTTGGTCCATGCCTTATAAATTTTCTAACTCCCTTCATCAGCACCAGAACAGAAGCAGTTGGACTCCAGGTCTTCCACCAGTATCAGAGGATTATTTCCAAAGGATCATAAGGGATTATGGCCAAGAAGAGACTGTGGAGAACAGAAGATAGGGAGGTATGGGACACTTGACAATTAGGATATCCAAAAGAGATTTCCTTTCAAATATGCTTGATTTATTCACACAAAACATTCTTTACAGTACCATGCTATAGATTATGGTAATCCCATGTAAACAGACACCTCACCAAGTAGAAAAGATAGGCAGGAAATGCACAGGCTTCTGCTGGAGAATCCTCTCCCATGAGGACATTTGAGGAGCAGGTTCAACCACATCCACTGTGAGGGGCTTCAGCTTTTGCAGGCTGGGAGGATGGCACTGTTGGTAATTCCAGAAGGCTCTAGAGAGTTAGCAAGTGGCTATCACTGACAAGTGACAACTCAGCAACGGAACTGGGCACTCATCTATAGCCAGAGACACACAGTATCCAGTCTCAAAGTCCTGTTGCTGATGGAGATCAGGGAGATGCCCTGCAATCCTGGGGCCCGGTCTCATTTCAATTCTTAAACTCTTTGGGTGTGTCAGCTCATGGCTTATCAGGCTTACCATGGGTTTGAATTTGGAGTAATTATTTTGCACATTTTAACATAATTTTTTTTCTGTTTTGTTCACAGTCACAATATGTTTTGTTCACACTGTTTGTAAATACTTGTCTCCTTTTACAACGATAACATCGTTTAAGTCAAAACATGTTTATATTCATTTTATCAATACAAATTCTTGGTTCAAAATGACATGACTTGTCTTCAACATAATTTCCAGGTAACACAAAAATGGTTTCACTTATGTTCCTAACAGGAGGGAATTTGGTGGAAAATCCCCAAACCGCCATGTGTTGAAACAAAGGAAATTCCCCAGTGCTGAAACACTTCTTTTGGACTGCCCTGCCCCACTTGCAGTATCTCCAGGAACTCAAGGCACTGAGGGGGTGGAGTTATGGAATTTTAATCCTGCCCAGCCACAGCTGCTTTTGTATTTACACTTCCTGTTTTCTCATATCCCAAATAATAAAAGGCTGTTGCATGTAAGGCAGGAGGCCCGTGCAATAACAGAGTGATCTAGGTGTGGCCTATCAATGTAACAAACTTCCTCTCCCCAACTGAAAAACAAACAACAGCAAAAACAAACCAAACAAACAAAAAAACAGCTCAATGACTCAGTTTCCCAGAAAGTACTGCAACACGGCCAAAGCACAGTAACATGTAGAGGGGTCAGGTAATCTCCCTAAAATGTAAATATCTAGTGGGTAGCATGGCAGAAACCAAAGGCATTAAAGAATGTCAGAGAGAGATACAGCAACAGCCTCCATCACACAGTAGACCAATGTCTATATATTGCAGACAAGACTGTAGATTTACATTTTCTCCTCTGTATGTTTGGGACTTGAACACCTGGTTCAGTAGGGTCTCCCCAGTGAGCACTCCTGCTGCTCTTCTTGATTACAGAAGTCTCGGGAGAGCAAGCATGTGCACTTGCTTAGGTACAGGTTTGATTTTCTCATCACCAATCACATCAATGTATGTTCAGCACTATCCTCATGTAGGGAATGGGCATCTATGTGGCATCAAAATGAGCAACCTTTGAAATGTCAGATTCATCTAATGTGTGTGGAGAAATTCCACCTCTTTTCTCAACCTTGATGAGCTAGTCTTGGAGCCACTGGATAATCCATCTTAAAGTCCAGGCAGTAGACTGGAAACCAGCAGCAGGGCATGAGCCCCTTATCTTCCTTCAAGTGCTTTTTTGTCTCACTTCCCATATCTATTCTTCAGCAAAATCTCAAACTGGGTGCTGTTCTTCATCCAGTGTGTCTTATGTATACTTCTATTGCTGTGATAAGATACCATAACTAAAGCAGCCTGTGACGGAAGTACTTTTTTTTGGCTTACAGCTCCACAGGAATAAGAGTCCATCATGACAGCAAGAATCAAGTGTCAGAGACAGTACACACAGAAAAGACCTGAAGCAAGCTAATGAATTTTATAAAGGCAGTCTACTGGTTTTTCCACAGCTGATGAATGGGTACATCCCTAGTTTAGGCAAAGCCCCAGGGATTTTGCCTCAAGACTGCTTATTGTTGCTAAATTACCTTTCTATGCTTGTCTCATATGTCTAGCATAATGATGCATTTGGGCAGATTCCCTGCAACATCTTATGAAGATGATTTTATAATTCCTGATAATGATTCCTGAACTGATTCAAACCTTCCTGCAAATCAGTAAAAACTACTAGGAGCACTGTGAACCACATAAATTGCACAAGAAAGAAAACCAAGATGGAAACAAATTAATGACAAATGAAATAAATTCTTTTTAGGTTTAGTCCAGGGATGACGTCCAGGTATGCACCCCAATAACATAGGTCATATGAATATAGAAACAAAGAAAAAATGGTTAGCTATACAAGAAAAGAGAGACATCTGTTTCTTGTTAAAAACCTTGAAATAAAAAACTTTTGCTTTGAACACGTAATGTACATTTGAAATAAGGAAGAGATAAAACTTCTGCTTTGAACTTGTAATGAGCTTATAGATAGAGACACTGCTTTAAACTTATAATAAGCAAAAATGCCCAGCTAGAAACAGTTCTAATGGAAGAACTTACAGTCAGTAGTCCTACTGTAACTCCCTTTTTGTGTAACTATACCTATTTTTTAATAAGGTAATTCTTTTGACATAAAGACTGTGTACTAGTAGTATATATAATCTGAAGACAAAGAAATAAAAGTGTGTGTTGGCTGATTGGAGTTCTCCTCCGTCCACCATCCACCAAATACGTGTCCATCTGATTGTCTGTGTATATGGTTATATGGTTATATGTATGAATGTCTGATTGTCTGTCTGTATGAATATATATATACAAGTTGTAAATATTTGTGTATATGCATGTGCATGTATACTAGGGGCCCCCTTGAATGTGTATATGAATGTGTGCATGTCTGATTGTTTGCCTGTATGTATGTATGATACTATGGAATGTGTGGGAATGCATGGTTTTCCTTCTCTCTCTCTTGCTGGCTCAAAGAGTTAATGAGCTTCTGAGCCTCTAAGCCTCTGCCTTTGTCTTTGAGTAAAAGTGCCTGAAGTTTTTTGCAAGTGTAAGTAATTAAGTAGTGAGGATTTTCTTTTTACAACTTCGAGCCTAGCAGATTGAGAGTCTAAGTACATAATAAGGCCACCAACCTGGAAGACTAGGAGATAAGACTTGCTGACTCTGTATTCCATCCCAGAGAGAGCCTTGTTGGGTGCCAGGGGCAGGACCCATAGCAATCAGGCATGGTGACTGGAACAAGAGCTGAATGCTCACATGTCAAATCACAAACAAGAAGCAGAGGGATCTCAAAATGGCACCAAGTCCTTAAGCTCTCAACACCAGCCTCAAGTGACATACTTTGTTCACCATGGCCACACCTACAAAGCATCTCCAAACAGGGCCACTGACTGGTGACCAAACATTCAGATGCCTGAGAATATGGATGGCATTCTCATTCAAGCCACCACATAGTAGGAGGGGACAGTATAGACAAAACCCAGTATGGCCCCAGAGTTTTCACCCATAGAGATAACTGTAAGGTCTGGTATCATGACTCACCTTGTCTCTAGGCACATATTTTCATTCCTCTAAACAGGTAGTTGCTCTCTTAATTGTATCCAGGGGCCAGTTTATGGACTTAATTTCACATAAACTAATCTAAAGGCCTCTACAGGACACAGATTCTAAGGGACACTCATGTCTTCCTCACACTTGAGCTTTACAATACCTGGGCACAGGAGAAAATGGTAAAAATGACTACAATTAGCACACCTGAAATTAAAGACCTGCAAGGAAGATGTGTAGCATTAAAAGGTGTCCCTTCAAGACTTAAGCCGAAAGACGCTGGTCTCTTAGCAAAAATTCAACTCCCACTGCTTTTCGCACAGCTGCCTTGCTTTCCAGATGTGTTGCAGAGCGAGGTCTGTACTATGGCTGGACTGAGGATGTAGTGGCTTTTGAACCTTCCTGTTCTCCATTACCTTCTAACAATTTCATCATAATCCCATTAGTATTCCTTGCCTAGTGAAAATATGTTAATAATGTGGGAAGTGCTTTCACAAAAAGACAAATTCTATTTAAAGGTGTTTGTGTATGTGAGTCTGTCTGTCTGCTTGCCTGCGTGCATGTGTGTGTGTGTGTGTAAGAAAGAAATTGTGTGTGTGTGTGTGTGTAAGAAAGAAATTGTGTGTGTGTGTGTGTGTGTGTGTGTGTAAGAAAGAAATTGTAATTATATATATATATATATATATATATATATATATATATATATATATATTGGTTTTTTGAGACAGGGTTTCTCTGTGTAATAGTCTTGGCTGTCCTGCTGTCCTGGACTCACTTTGTAGACCAGGCTGGCCTTGAACTCACAGAGATCTGCCTGCCTCTGCCTCCAGAGTGCTGGAATTAAAGGCATGTGCCACCACACCTGGCTTGAGATTGCAATTCTATAAGCAGAATAGTAATTTAATTTTTCATTCTTTGTCCCTCAGCTCAAGCTATGGGAAAGCATTAACTCAAATCATTCCAAGACTATTTAATTGCCTCATTTTATTCATGGCAGTAGCACGTATTTCATTAGTCACAAAGGCAACATGAATGATCACCTTATATAACATACATTATACCAGGCTGAGCTAAGTCTGAAAATATTTTGAGAAAGTAATGACTAAATATTGAGTTTTCTCTTTTCTCATACAGTAGTTGCATACATACCTCTAAGTCAAAGGCTAGAGCCTTCCTCTAGGTCAGTGGTTCTCAAGTCTTCCTAAATGCTGTGCAACAGTTCCTCATGTTGCGGTAACCCCCAATCATAAAATTATTTTTGTTGCTACTTCACAATTGTAATTTTGCAGTTATGAATCATAATGTAAATATTTGTGAGGGTTGTTCAACCCCCCCAAAGGAGTTGCAACCCAAAGGTTGAGAACTGCTGCTCTAGGACAATCCATATGAAAGAAAGCCAAGGATCAGAACATATTTGAATAATATTGTAAATAATCAAATCAGGTTAAGAAAAGAGAAACTTGGTTGCACAAAAGAAAATGTCAACTTATCAGGCATATGTACATGTTGGCATACAGGAACCTCCTCCTGGACTTGAGAATATGCACCTTTTTCTTTTCTTTTAAGTTGATGGTGTGAGTGGCAAGGTAGTATAGTAGCCTGGCTTCAGGACAGCATACCTCCTGGAGGCTGCTAACACAAATGGAGAATAAAGTTGGCAGCCTTTATGAGAAGAAAACTAACATGTAGGCTGCCTAGAAACCCTTATGCTGTCACAATAGGGAACTATGACTTCATAATAGGGAATTGTGATATAACTCTGAGGCATTGTGATGCCACTCTGGAGCATTGTGATGTCTCAGTGAATCAGTATGATGTTATAGGGGAGCATTATGATGATTCAATGAAGAAGTAAGGTGGCATAGGGGGGGCACTGTGTGGTCAAAATGAAAATTGTTATGTCACAATGGCTCCCTATGAGGTTAAAAGGAGATAGTATGTTGTAACAATGGAGCATTGTATAGTCACAATGGAGAATTGTATCTAAATGGAGACATATAGCAGGCATGGGAGTCTTTAATTCCAGTATTCAGTAGGCAAAGGCAAGCAGAACTCTGTGAGTTCAAGGTCAGCTTGGTTTGCATAGAAAGTTCCAAGATAGGCAAGGCTATGTAGAGATACCTTGTCTCAAAAAGACATTTTTAAAAAAATGGAGATTTATAATGCTTTAATGGGGCATTGAATTAATAAGGTGGGGCCTAATGAAGTTACAATAGAGAATTGTGATGTTTTTACAGGAATTGCATTGTCACAGAGAATTTTTAATGTGACAATCAAAAATTATGTTGTCATAATGGAGAATTGTGATATCAAAGTACAGCACTGTCACATCATACTAGGACATTTTTGGTGTTAAAATGGAGAATTATAATTTATTAATGGGCATTGTCATGTCACAATGGGGCAGTGTGTCATCACAATGTTAAATTCCAATCTCCAAATAGCCATTGTGATATCACAATGGATTTTATGTTGTCACAATAGAGAGCTGTAATTGCGAAGCTGAGAATTATGATATCAAATGAAATATATGGTGTCAAATACAGAGATAATTGTGTCATATGAGGGCATTATGATGTCACTACAGGCCATTGCATTGACAAAATGGGGAATGTAATATTATAAGAAAGAATTATGATATGACAATGGAGCATAATGTTTTCACAGTAGGGCCCTGTGTTATCACAACTGTGATTAAGCAATGATCACCACAATGCCACTGGACTGTCATGCTCTCATAATGAAGAGTTGTAGTATTTTAATTATGTCACAATGGAGCATTATGGAGTCACAACAGAGCAATATAATGTGAATAATAGAAATTATGAGAATGCTGCTGAAAAAATTTAGTACTATGATGTTACAATGCAGCATTACGGTGTCATAATGAAGAATTATGGTGCCTTAGTAGGGTATTGTTATGTCACAATGGTGAATTATAACATCACAGAGGAGAATATTGATGCCACAGTGGGGAATTTTCATGACAATTGGACATTGTTTGGTCACAATACGGCATTTTGAAGGCACAGTTTAGTTTGTGTTGTCACAATTCAGCCAGCATTGTGGTGATAGAATGGAGAATTGTGATATCTCAAAGGGACATTATGATGTCACAAAGAGGAAAGTTAATTCATAATGAAACATAGGGATGACACAATGTAAAAAAAATATAGCTAATTAAACTACTTAACCAGTATTTAGATTATTGTCGATTGATTTGGAACAATTAATCTTTAAGCAGACATTATAAATGAGTACCCAGACACCACGTGGATTTTAACAAGCCATGGCCTGAGTTGTGCGATCTTACTTAGCCCATCTAAGCTAACTCATAATTCTATTACCCAAATATGAACCCATATATACATACGTCCCCTTGGACTGCCATTTTCCACGATATGCTGATATTCCTGGCCATGTGGAATGAGGTTCTTTTTCTAACCCATGCTGTGTGTCTTCCTTCCTGCTGCTCGTGACTGGACTGCCTTCTTCCTGCTGCTGACTGGAATCTATTAATCCTCTGTCTAAAGCACAGGCTTGCTGTTAGGAAGTCCCACCTTTTTCTGTCTTTGTCCAATCTCAGGCCTCGGCATTTTATTTAACCAATCAGATTCAATGTAAGTAACAGACAGCAAGCAGGACCAATTAATTAACATTTAGAATGCTTAACACTACCCCAACAACACAATGTTTCACTGTGATCATACTGTAATGTCAAAGTGAATTGTTGTGATGCCACAGTAGAAAATTATTATTTTACAGTGGAGAATCATAAGAATTGCATCTCAATGAAGCATTATGAAGTAACATAGAGCATTATGATGCTATGATTTAGTATTATAATGCTAAGAAATTTCCAGACCACCATGCTTATTAAGTCAATTAGGTACAAAGATTCTCCTTTATTTAAGCTGTTCCTGCCCAAGAGAACTCTCAACCAACCCCCAATAAGCAAGGCTTGGTAGAATTTTTAAAGTCAAAAAGATTATATTCAAATCACACCAGCTGCAAGCTCAGGGGTTTGGTTATTATTTATTTATTTGTTTGTTTGTTTGTTTGTTTGTTTTTTAGTTCTCTCTCCCAGGCAATGAGACACTTTTCACTAGTGGTACTGCCTCGTAGACCCTCAATGTATGAGGAGGCTCTTGGCCCTCATACGACCTCTGAGCTGAGGTGAGGGACTGTTATATAGGGACACTCCACTCCAGAGAAATGGGATGGAAGGGTTAGGGGGTAAAGAAAAAAAAATGAAATGTGAAGTTTCGGCCTTTTGCTACTAATTGTCATAAACTGTTTAGGATAATTAAGAAATGCAAACTAATAGTCATGCAAGCCTGTCATTGTGTTAGGTACTATGACAGTCTATTACAGTTATTTTCTAAGCTAATCAGAAATAAAGTTGCTAAGAGACAAGCAACATCTGCTTATCCTAATATAAGAGATGGATAGGGCCTCTTCAAAAACCTCAAGAGATCTGCAGAATATGGCATTCAAAGATGTTTTCTTAACTTTAGATTTTTTTTTATATCGAGACATATCAACTCCTGACAGCAACCCCTATTCTACTCCAAGCAGAAGATGAGCATCGAAGAATCTCCAGTGGGAGATGATTGAATTAGTCGCAAGCCTATCTCTTGGCAGGAAAAACCCCTTGCTCCAACTGTAGACAGAATGCTGTCCAAAAAGGACAAAACTTGGAAGCAAACATTTTATAGCTTTGAGAACCATTTGACTCTTGTTTCTGCTATCTTTAATCTAGATTGTCTCTAACCTCTGGTAAAGTCTCCTTAATAACTCTTGACTGATTCACAAGAAGACATCTCAGGGCCTCCAGGGGAATGATTCTGCAGTTCAGCAAGACACACTATCCTGTTCTGTCCTGCACCTCCCTCTGGGAGTGTGCTGTTTCTTTTTCTTCCTGGATGCAAGTTGGTTGTGGAAGAAGTTTTGGGTCAGGAAACATTACAGGTAATATGGTAAAGCAACACTATAGCCTGCTAGGCCACCTGATCTATTATCCAGTTTTCTTTTACTTCAAAGTGTTAGTTGTTTGATCAGCTCTTACAGTGTATAACAGCCACATTTTTGGAAAGCCAGATGGCTTTAAGGAGAGCTAGAATATTTCTTTATCTTTCATAACCAGTCCCTCAGTAATCAAAAGTCTTCTTTCCTTGTAAATCATGGCCTGAGCATGGAGACTGATGAAAACATACCACTGTCTATATAGATGTTCACTTCTTTGTTCCTTCTCCCCTACATAGTTTAGGCAAGCACAATCAGTTCTGCCTTTTGACATCCCATTAGGTCATCACTCCATCAACGAACAGGCCACATCCATCTATCAACAGGTCAACATCTGCCTTGGGTCAGGAGGCATCTCTGAGATCCTGGAAGCTAGTCTGGGAAATGTCCAACAAATTTTCAGCCATGGAGGGCGGTTAGGAGCTGTCATCAGGCATCAGTGTCACTGGGTTAAGGCTCTGAATATCAGTAAATGTGAAGCAGAGATAGCACAATATCACTCTGATATTGAGTGAGGCAGGCATTTGACATCCATCAGTCATTTGCCTCCCCAAAGAGCAGCCTTGATAGCATGAGGGAAGGGGGAGTCAGCAGGATCAAATCTTAGTTTAAGTTGAGCTTGTCAGCCTCTTTTATCATCATAGAGGTTGTGACTACAGCCTCACGGCAAGAAGACTTCCCAAGGCCACTGGATCCATCCAAACACTTGAACGTCATGGGCCTCCACCAGAGTTTTATTGTCTAAGATAGAATGCCCTTTACAATGCCTCAATTCTCATGATGGCATGGGTTAGTGACATGGGGTAAAGCTAAGGCAGGGGCTCTGGTTAATGCCCACTTTAAATCTTGGAAAACCAATTACTGTATCTCTATCCAACTGAAGGGCAGTTCTTCCAAGGTTGGTGACTAGAGGCAGAGCTCTTCTTGACAAACTCTGGACACAGAGCCTTCAGTATCCCACCTCCCCCAGAAATTCATATACTATTTTTTGATCTAAGGCATGGAGATGTAGAGCAGGCCCATGGTCTCCTTCCAGGTGGCACTGAGAGTCCTCCACCCTCATGGGAGCTTGTACCAGGTAGGAAACTTCTATCTGGCAGAGTTGACCCTTCTTTGTAAATACCAGATATCCCAACATCTGGAACAAGTTTTTGGTGTCTTTTAAATAGGTGGCTGAGTGGGCCACTTCCAATAAAAGATCCTCCACATGCTGGAGTAGAATTGACTTGGGGTGACAACCCTGAGCTCTGGCAGGTTCTTCTCCAACTTCCCGGAAGAGTGGGAGGGAAATTTTAAATCGTTAGAGTCATCATGTCCAGATTAACTGTCTTGTCTCACCAAACATCAAATCAGTCCACTTACAGACAAACATGGGCTGGCAAACCAGATCCAGTGGAGCAGAGTAGAAAAGAAAGTCCCCTTCAAGTCCAGTACCAAATAGATCTGATGATCTGGTGAAAGAGCCTAAGCAGAGTACATGGGTTTGGAATACAATGGCTGTTGCAAGGAAGAGTAAAAATTGTAGCTGGCAAAATACAATGACATTTGCAAGCTACACAGGGTACACAAGATTAATGTCTAAGACTAATTGTTCAGCCAAGCCTCTATATGCTTTGCTGATTTCTAGGTCCAACCTAATTTGGACCTGCCAGCATAAGGCTTAATCAGAGCCAGAACAGCCTATTTCTGTCTCTCAGTATCTTGATATTTGAAGACTTTCTGGGCCACCTCTAGGAGTTGTAAAGTATTCATACCAGCAAAAACCCTCAAGATTTTCATCTTTTTGAAGGTGTAAGGAACTGATAGACAATGACCAAATTTAATGCCCTAGCATTTTCTTGGGCCAGAGAGTGGAAGGTGGTTCAGGTCCAAAATGCTTCCCACAGATGCCTGAGGAATGCTCAGGGGATTCTGCTGACCCTTGCAGAACCTTGGGGGTTCTATATAAGTTAGAAGGTTTTCAGATTGTACCCCATATCCCATAAGGCATTGGGGAAATGTGAGATGCTTAGGAATTGACAGATGTATTGGGATCCCAATTAGGGTTTTTAAATGAGGAAAGTCCCTCAAAATTAAGTAGTTTATCAGCATCCGTCTTGGCTATTGAGGCCAAGAAAACCTTCTATGCCTCTACCCCAATATACTCTCATTTCTCTGAAATAAATAAGGTTAGAACAAGATTGGCAGTCATCCAAAATGGGGCAGTGGGTATGGAGTATAGATTGAGAAGGGTGGTTAGGGTTTAGAGTGTATCAGGAAAGGAGGGCTTGGGTTTTTTCAGTTATAGAGATCAGAAGCAAAAAAGGGAACACACACCAGAAGTGGGTATTCTCTGACTTGAGAGAGGAGGAGTTATTTCCTGAAATGGAAGAACAAATTTTGGGGTCTGACTCACATTTGTGATATAATGGTATCTTTAGCAGGAATCCACTGGGATGAAAGGAAGTGGACAAAAGGAAGTGGGGTATGCCTGCATTAGGAGAGGTTGTGAGGGTGGCAGAGAGGTTGTAGAGGAAGTGGATAGATAGACTAGGTTCTGGAGGGTAGAGGAGTCTGAGGCTGGGGGAGGAGGAGGGTGGCCCTGGGAAAGATAGTGATGGGCAGGATGGGTGTAGATTATAAGGTGAAGGAGATGAATCAAGAGGATCTTTGGTATCATACCTGGAGAGTGGGGGGACTGGTGGAGAAACAGGAGGAGGTTTTCTAGAAAACAAGACAGTAGGATAATCCCTGAGAGCGAGAGCACAGAGTTTAAGCTAGGCAGGGGGATTTTGAACAAGTGTTAGCTAGTAATCAGTGTAAAGGAACAGGGTGCCCTGGGGTTCCTATGACCTTAAGGCAGACTGCTTGGGTGACAGCCATCCTGTCTCTTAGGAAGGCCAGTCAACTTCACAAAAGGTGTGCAGTTTTTCTTTTCTTTTTTGAGAACAACACTGTAACCATCTCCAAATCCCCAAGGGAAGTTTTTCAGCATGAGCTTAGAATGAGTGATCCTGATGTTAAAAAGATTTATGTGACTTGCTGAAGTATAAGATTAAAAGGACAGAGTCAGGAACAACAAATAAGAAGTCGGGCTAGAAAGATGCCTCAGTGGCTAGGAGCACTGACTATTCTTCCAAAGGACCTGGGTTCATATCCCAGCACCCACATGGCAGTTCACAGCTGTCTGTAATTGCCAGGCATAGTGGTTCATGCCTTTAGTCCCAGCACTGGGGAGACAGAGGCAGACGAATCTCTGTGAGTTCAAGGCCAGCCTGGTCTACAAAGTGATCCCAGGATAGCCAGGGATATACACAGAGAAACCCTGTCTCTCTATAAATAAATAAAGAGATAGATAGATAAGAGGCCACCTTATGTGTAGCCAGCAAAGCTTGTGGTGCTGGGACAAGCAGATGAGTGAGCCAGAAAGAAGGAACCCTGAATGAGCTTGTGTTATTGGAGAATTCTCATCCTAAAAGAGAAAGGAAGGGATGATGGAGGTGTCTGCAGATAACGAAGAACAGACAAACATAGATGGCAGAGTTTACTGGAACTGTTCATGTAATCCCTGAAAAAGACAAACTCATCTAAGGCAACAAAAGTGATGAAGGTGGCAGATCTCTCCATAAAGCAACAAAAAGAGACAACACTAAAAACAAAGGACATTCTCGGGGCACAGCCTGTCCAGAAGGCATCTGGTCATTCACATAACAATCTGGTTGGCCATCCACTCAAAACCCAGGTCTCCCAAATACTTGTGGGGATGGGGAAAGAATTGAAACCAAGTTGATCTCATACTCATAAAACACAATTTTGATACCAGGTATTTTGTACCTGGGAGTTTACTATAAAGTCAAATGATGGGGGAGGTCCCTTATCAGAAGCACCTTTTCCAAACCAGACTCAGAATTGAATTCAATGATAGGCTTACCTCCTAGGACAATCAGAAGGACTCCATCTGTTTTAGAATCCTGGATCACATCAGTCATTATCCCAGACTTTTCCAGAGTTAGCAAGAGGAAGGGGACCTTGGAACATCTTCAGGGGGCAACTCCCTTGAAACCTCCACCCTGGCCAGGAAGGTCTGGAGTGAGTGGTATGGTTCCTTGTTCCCTGCTGGGAAAAAAACAAAAAACAAAACAAAAACCCTTAGCCTGCATTTGATGTGTCTGCAACCTTTTTGACTTTAAAATCCCTACTGTTTGACTTTAAAATTCCCAAGTAGTGTGGAAAATCTCACTGGGGCCTCCACTTTTGTGAAGATCACAAGATCACACAGGAAAGCTACTGATCACCATACTCATTAAGCCAATTAAATATACAGACAGCTTTTTATTTAAGTCCTGGATCAAGAGCAGGCTCTTCCCACAAGAAATTCTCAGACCCAAGGTAGAGATTTTAAAGTCAAAAAAGTTACAGTCGCATCAAATGCAGGCTGAGGGTTTTGTTTTGGTTTTAGTTTTGTTATTTATTTCTCCTACCAGGAACAAGGAACACTTTGACCTAAAAACATCTTACAAACATCATTTCTCAGGAGATTATATTGTCAACATGAAGTCTTGTAGTGTCCTAATGAGGCACTGAGATATCACAATGAGGAACTGTGATGTCAAAATGGAGCATTGTGATTGCACAAGAGATCAGTATGATTTACAGTGGAATACTGTAATGCCAAAATGTCAAAATGCCCATGACAACCTGGCACAACTGTGGCATTTTGAAGTCACAAATGAACACTATGTTGACACAATTCAGTCTGTGATGCCACAATAAAGAGCTGTGATGTCTCAGTGTAGCATGACAATATCACAATCAAGTTTTGTGATGTCTTGATGCAGTACCATGCTCTGCAACCTAGGGTGGGCAGGCGCCACTATGATAAACAAATGCGCCATGGAGAAGAGGGGAAAGACAGAAAAACCGAGCAGTGTTTGCACTATGCAGAGAGGCAGAACTGGAGACAAGATGGCAGTGACAGGTGAGAGAGGGCTGGTGGACATGCTGTCATTGCCCAGCAGGGCCAGCAGAATGGTGTACAACAGCCTGGAATTTATCCAGACACAGATTCAATCCCTGACCCTGAACCCAGGCTAGGGGATCCCTCTGGCTCTGGGCTGAATGAGGCCCAAGATGAGGGAAGGTTCACTTTTTGCCATAGTCCTTGCAGGTATGTTGGTGTCTGCAGTCCATGCAGCTGCCCAGGAAGAGATGAAGACTGAGATCAACGTAGACTTGTGGAGTCTGTGCTGCTGACTGTTGACGTGGTGATGTCCTCAGCTTTGCTGCCTCAGGGAACCATTCTGATGTGAGAGGCATGTGTAGCCACCTGAGGCCATGGTGAGGGCCATGGTTGTGCAGCTGCTGAGGTCCATGAGTCAGTTGATATCCCTGGAAGCGTGTTGATGTCTGCAGCCCTGTTGATGTCTGTGTTACCACCAAAGACCATGCAGGTGACTGTGATCTGGGCAGCCACCTGAAACCATGCTAATGTCAATTGGGCACAGGAGGGCTGGGTGCACACATACTGGGAGAGCAGGCTCCACCCCTTGTTGGCCAAAGTGGGATGGGGCACTGACAATGGCCTGGGGGTGAGAGAGCGGGCCATGCCATCACTATTCTCAATTGATGGCTTCTGGTGTAGATGCAGGCAGAGAAAGACTCATCTTCCCTGGGTGGGGAGTGGTGACTAAGAATTTGACCATGCTCCATTGGGTATATGGTCAACACACACACACAAATCATTGTGACATTGCAATTTTTTTCTTGTAACATTATACTAACTAATTGTGACACCGCAATGCTTTTTCCTTTTGGGGGG
>CAJQZJ010000594.1:8646776-8662385 GCA_907164525.1 Lophiomys imhausi
AGGGCTGGGTTTGTGGGTAGATATTGTTTAAATTTGATTTTGTCATGTAATATCTTGTTTTCTCCATCTATGTTGATAGAGAGTTTTGCTGGGTAAAGTAGTCTGGCTAGGCACCTATGATCTCTTAGGACTTGTAGTATATCTGACCAGGCCCTTCTAGCTTTTAACGTTTCTGGGGAGAAGTCAGGTGTAATTCTGATGGGTCTGCCATTGTATATGACTTGACCTTTTTCTCTTACAGCTTTTAATATTCTTTCTTTGTTCTGTACATTTGGTGTTTCAATTATTATGTGGCGAGAGGAGTTTCTTTTCTGATCTAATCTGTTCGGTGTTCTCTAAGCCTCTTGGATTTTTATTGGCATCTCTTTTTTCAGGTTTGGGAAGTTTTCCTCTATGATTTTGTTGAAGATATTTCCTGGACCTTGCTGTTGGGAGTCTTCTCTTTCCTCTATACCTATAATTCTTAGGTTCCGTCTTTTCACTGAGTCCTTGATTTCTTGGATGTTGTGGGTGAGAGATTTTTTAGCCTTCTCATTTTCTTTGGATGTTGTACTGATTTCTTCCACTGAATCTTCCATGCCTGAGATCCTGTCTTCCATCTCTTGCATCCTATTGTTGATACTCACATCCGTAGTTCCTGTTCTCTTCCCTTCGTTCTCCACTTCCTCTTTTAACTCTGTGTTTTCTTTATTGTTTCTATTTCTATTTTCATGTCTTGTATGGTTTTGTTCGTTTTGTACATTTCCTTCTCCAGCTTGCTTGTTTTTGTATGAAAATCTTTCATGGCTTTTTCCTTTTCCTGTTCAAGCTCTGTCACCTTGGCTTGGAGCTCTTTAATGGTGTTGTTCCTTGTTTTGATTTGTAGAATTTTGGCTTCTTTGAATTCCTTCATAGATTTAAGTTCTTCTTGCAGGGACTCTATCACTTTCCATAATGCAGAATTGTCAATGTTTTCATGTGTTTCTGTTGGTGTGTGGTCATCCGAATTGGATGAGCTAGGATGGTTCTGCTTTGTTGGAGTCATAATTCCTTGATTTCTATTTTTTTTTTTGACCTTTCGCCATTGGATGCATTTAGCTGTCTGTTTTCTGTGCTTGGAACCACAGTGGATGATTTGGTGCAGGGGACGAGTTACTTGGCTATCTGTCGTTGCTTACAGGTGGATTTCAAGGTCACTGTGGTTTTAATCGCCAGAGGCACTGTGATCTGGTGCAGCCTATTCCCAGGTTGTGAGTAATGGACCAGGATTGTTTCACTGCTCCCAATTCAGACTTCCCTATGTTGCACTCTGAGTTATCAGCCTGTAATGGTTCTGATGGTATGGGCCTGTTTGCCCAGGCACAGATTCTGTGGGCTTTGTTCGTCGTCACGGAGGCTGACAGGGTCTGGCTCCACACCTAATATGTCTGGATTTTCCAGGATACAGCTATGGTCCCGATTTCTGGTTTCTCTCTAGGCTTCTCGCCACAGGGCTGGATTCTGTGCCTGATTCCCTTCCTGTCTGCGCCACCACGGGTCCCGTGGGTAACCCAAGCCCCGGATCCTCTGGCTGCCTGAGTGGACCTCTCGTCCCAGCAGCTCAGCCGTGGGTGCACAGATCCCTGGCCCCGCCCACGCCTGTCTCTCTCCCCAGATGACCTGCCGTGGACTCGTGGACTTGCGGGGATTTGGCCCTTCCAGCCATGCTCCCTCCCCAGCTGCACTACCGTGAGTGTGCGGGATTTGGCCCCTCCCGCCTGCTTTTGTGTTCCCAGCTTCCCACTCTCTCTCGGAACCTCCCGCCCTCCGCTTCACGAGCGGCTGTGGACCACCCGCTGAGCCCTGTTTGTTCCTTGCTAAGCCTTCCACTATCTCGCAAAGTTTTTTAAGTGGGTATAAGTTCAACCTGATGTGTGGGGAGCCCAATAGGACAGCGATCTATGGCCAAGTGGACCCTGATTCTGCCTGCTGTAAGTTGGGATCGATCTTACCAGGCGCCTCTCCAAATGGGAGTTCCTGAATCCCGGGTTTAGTGGCCTCCGTGTCTGTGAGAGATGGGTGAGAGCCTTGCCCTGGGACTTTTAACAGTCCCTTGGGAGCTGTGAGTGTTCCTGGGGGGGTCTAGCCCCTCCGGTTTTTGCACAGTGCCCAATAACTCTGTGTTTTTTATGGCTCTTTTTTCCCCACGTTCAAAATGCGTCAGTGTAGGTCGCCGCCATCTTGGCCCCCAGTATATCCTTTTCTGAATTCTACTTTCATACTCTATGTTGACTTCTCTTTTGTTGTTGTTATTTTGTTTTGTTTTTTGCTTTTTTTTTTTTCAAGAAAGGGTTTCTTTGTGTAATTCTGGCTGTCTTGGAAGTTGCTCTGTAGACCAGACTGGCCTTGAATTCTCACAGAGGAACTCACTCTGTAGACCAGGCTGTCCTCAAACTCCCACAGAGATCCATCTGCCTCTGTCTCCCAAGTGCTGGGATTAATGGCCTGCAGCACCACCTGGCTCCTATGTTGACTTCTGTCTTAGTTATGGTTACTATTATTATAAAACACCATAACTAAAATCAAGTTAGGGAGGAAAGGGCTTATGTGGCTTACACTTCTGCATCCACAGTCTATCACTAAAGGAAGTCAGGAAAGGAGTTTGAAGAGGGCCAAAATCTGGAGACAGGAGTTAAAGCAGAGGCCATGGAGGTGTTGCTTAGTGGCTTGCTCCCCATGGTTTGTTCAACCTGCTTTCTTATATATCCTAGAACAGCCAGACCAGAGATGATCCCACCCACAATGGGCTAGGTCTTCCCACATCAATCACAAATTAAGGGAATGCCCTATAGTCCAATCTTATGGAGACATTTTCTCAATTGGGTTTCCTTCCTCTCACATGACTCTAGCTTGTATCAAGTTGACATAGAATTAGCCATCACAACTTCCTTATTTCATTAAGCTGTTTGTGTTGTCTTGTATTTGATTTAGGAGTTTATGTGTGTCTTCTTATTTCTTTGAACATATGGGTTTTCTTGTGAATTCTTTGTCTGGGATTTCATCTAAGTCACTTTTACTGGAGGCCTTTATTATGGGATTACTTATTTTGTGTGGAGTCTTATTGGCTTGGTTATTTAAGCATCCTGGGCTTTCATGTTGATACTCATGTATCTCTGATAGGTCATTGATTGGATTTTAAAAATCACTCTTTGCCTTTCAGTTGAAGTTTTTGTTTGTTTGTTTACTATGGAATTGTATAGAGATGACCCTTTCTTCTGCTACACTGATGTTAGGGACACCAGTTTCAATTTCTAGTACTCCCTTGACAGTAGCATATTGTCTGAAAAACAATTATGGCATAGATACCATATGAAAACATAGTAATAATCAAGTAACCATTACCCCTTAAATGCCAATTAATTTAGGAAGTAAAGGAACAGAGTGAGAATGCTGTGTACATTGATAGATAAAGGAAGAAGCACAGAATAACTAGGGATTAGTGGTTTATATAGGAAAAAGTAATGTGAGGAAATAGGGACAGGGCAAGGGGATGAAGAAGTATGAGATAAAAATATTAAAAGAGGAGAAATAAAGAAATACAATTAGATAAGCTAAAATATCCCTAGTTTTCAGGAGACTGAGACATGGAAAATACCAATGGGCACTCTGTGGAGTCAGCTTCTCCTTGCAGGTCCTCAGAGGTCCTCAAGGTTACAGTGTCAAACAGAGGTTGAGGTGAACACTATGGGTAGGTTTCACAGGTATGCAGCGCAGGTCCCAGAGGGTAACATTGGAATTCCCAAACAGGCTCACAGCACATGCACTCAGATGGAGGTGTTCAGGTACCAGAGAAAGGGAGGCAGGGCACTAGTTGGGTGAGCAGGCACCTAACCAGGTCATCAGATGCCACCATTAGAGTCCCAGAGGGAGGGAGAAGAAGGGCTACCTACAGAATAAGCAAGTGGCTTATTGCAAGTCCTCAGATGGCCCACCTGAAGTTTTTACAGAAGAAAAGTTTTATGCTAATGGTGGCCAAATTTTATTTTTGCAGTCAGACCTACACCATAAATTGTAGACAGACACATCTAAATGAAGTCCAGAAGTCTTGAATAAGATGATGAATTTAAAGTTCACATTTACAATTTCTGAGTCTGATTCTTTGCCTCCTTTCACTCAAGCCTGCCTTATCCACCCACTCTTCCAGTATTAAAAAATGACAACTCTGTGGTTTCACCATTGGCTGCTTCCTTTCACACCCAAAGCCTCTTTACAAGCAATCCTGTTAGTTCCAGGTCTGGCCACTCTTCACACCTCTCCCACTGTCAACTCTAATCCATCCAGTTCCATCTTGTCTAGACTATGATAATGTCTCTTACTGGTTTCCTCCTACCCTGTCTTTTCCTACCCTTTTTACTGACTCACTAAATGAATGAGTCATTTAAAACCTAGATCATACTATGCACCCTCTTCAAGTCCTCTAATCCCTGCAAACATCATCTCTTGGCTGTCTCCACCATTCACTCTGCTTTAGCATATTTCTTCCTCTAAGGTTTTGCAATTCTATTGCCACTTCCTAAAATGTCCTTTCCTCTAGGTATCTTTATGGCTTCCTTGCTCTTCTTCAGGTTTTCACTAAAATGTAATTTATTTTTATGTATGTGTGTTTGCCTGTTTGTCTGTATGTGCACCTGTACACAGAGGTCAGGACCCCTGGACCTGGCATTATAGGAAGTTCTCTCAGTGTGGATTCAGGGAACCAAACAGGGGTCCTCTGTAAGATTGAGTAAGTCCTCCTAACTGCTGAGCCATCTGTTCAGCACCCCAAATGTCATTTCAATCTGGCATTTTCTAAATCATTTAAAATTGAAACACACACACTCCCCTTTCCAATTCTGCATTTCATCTTTTCCATGCTCTCATCATTATCCATCACAGAGTACACTTTACCTGCACAAGTGACTCCCCACCCTTCACCACTAGAATGAATCTGTGTGAGAACACTCTTTACTGCTTCTAATATTACTTGATGCATAGTATGCTCTCAATAAAAGCAAAAAAGGTTTCCTCTTAGTAGAGGAAAATATAGTAAATAATCCCAGCTGCTACATGAGATTCATATAAGAAACAAGGTGAGGGCACTGGGGGCTCTGGAGGGGTGGAGGCTACTGAGATAGCTGGTCCACTGAGTGAATGGACCACATGTGGGGCCCTGTTGGATCCTACACACTGCAGGGGAAAAGCAGATGAAGTGTCCTGTGGTTATGTGTGAGGAACAGAGCTGCACCACACTGTGAAAGCCTGCTCATATGTGGCCACATTTCTACACTTTTCCATTTAGCAATCTTTCTGAAAGATTTGTTTTGCTGCCTGCACTACAGGTCAAAGATCTACCCACTTTTTCCTTCCTCCTGTAGTAAAAGTCTTCTACTTCCTAACATCACTCCATCACAATTCCCATGAGAGGAAGAAGGTGAAAAGCAATATTCCTTGATGAATATTGTTACCAACATTTCAGAAAGCATTTTAAAGATGCTCCAGTATTTTAGAATTTTACAAAGAAGAATCATCTGTCAGTCTGAGAAAAAGGAGAAGGGAGACAAAGGGTGCAGTGGGGTGTCTGTCTGAACCAGCCTGCAGCTGAATCTCAGGCACAATTATAAATTTGATATTACACACACACAAATAAGAGTAATATTCACAGAGTTGTACATTCTGTGCCAAGTTCCAAACAAAACGAGTGCTTGCCAGTATCCCACTTTGGAGGTTACAAATTCTATCATCATAATTGATAACAAGTTCTATGGATGAGAGAAGGCACAAGAGCTCAGCTGAATTTGATGCAGTGTGTCAGGAAAGAGCTCATGTCCATTCAGGATCTTCTTTCTTCCTTGTCTTCATAGCTTGTCTGGCTGGATGGAAGGACTCCATCTTGCATAAATGCAGTTTGGAGAAAGGGTTATCAAAGAGGAACATCTCCCAGGAGTTTGAGCTTCCAAGGAGATGAAAGTGAGTTGACTACTTTATGTGATTCATGTGCTTCACTTATGAGACCATGTTGGACTTGCCTATGACTAAGGCTAGCAGAGTTGAATCTTGGGGGAATAAGAGCAGGGATAAGGGTCATTGTTCAGTAGGATAATAAGACAAATATATATTAAGTATTTACATTATTTCAGGCTTTGGTTAAAAAAAAAGTTAATAGACAAAGGTTATCTAATTACCTACTCATACTGACCCCATGAGTTTAATACAACATTCAGCAGGTAAAGGACGAGGTTCAAAGAGTTTGTCTGAGACCTCTTGTATTTATCAGTGCTAAAAATGAGCATTTAGGATTAAGGAGCCTCTCACATTATCAAGCATGCTGACTAAGATGGCACATGTGCGGATGGCAGATGTACAGTCACACACGAGCCTTCTTGGCAGAGGCCACAAAGAGCCTTGCTTATAAGGCCACATTCCCCAGTGCATGTCACTAGAAGAATTCAACAATATGAGATGCATTTTCAGTGATTTTTACTAGACTTTGGTTGTGAGCCCCCATGGAAACCACGCTTAACTAGCTGAGAAGTAAAGGGCCCATACCTGGGCTTTTGCAAAGAAGTGTACCCATCTGGTGGATATCTACTCATGCTTTTAAAAATGTCCATGGTTGCAGGGGTAAAAGAGGAAAGAGTTATGAATTTTGAAATCAAGCTGTTCTCTTTCAGCCTTGACTATTTCAGCCTTAGTTGTAGGGCTCTAAGTTTTGCTGTGCAATTAAGTGAAGCTTCAAATCACATGATGACAATCCATTGTTGGTCATCCTCATACAAATCTCATCTTTCCTTTATTTTCATGATCTTATTAAAGTCACTTCCATCAGCTAAATGTCCAGGTCTGGACAAGAAACTGGAAGCTAAAACAGCAGAACTGACATATGATCCAGGTATACAATTCTTGGGCATGTACTCAAAGGACTCTATATCCTACTTCAGAGATATTTGCACATCCATGTTTGTTGTTGAGTTATTCATAATAAATATGATGGAACCAGCCTAGATATCAATTGATGGATGGGTAACGAAAATGTGGTATGTACACAATGGAGTTTTATTTGGCTATAAGGAAAAATGAAATTTGGAGGAAAATGAATGGAACTGGAAAAAATTATACTGAATGAAGCAACTCAAGTCCAGAAAGACAAACATGACATGTTCTGTCTGAAAGGATCAGATCAACATAAGACACACCAAGACCAACTTTTCAGCACAAAGAGATTATGTGCCCAAGAAGGACAAAAGGCATGGAATAAGAGAAAAAGACAGGAGATAGAGGATGAGGGGAAAGGGAAAAGGAACAAGGGAGAAGGGAGAGAAGGGGCAAGGGAAAGGGGGAGAGGGATATTTGCCCTGAAGGGACAAAGGAGTGCCTCTGGATAGAGAAGAGACAGACATGGCCCACAGGCAAATGACAGTTCATTTATAAAGGGAAAAAAGGAACCCCCTATGTTAAGATGACTGGGTTTGTTTTGTTTGGGCATGTTAATTAGGATGACCAAAAGGAGGCTTTGGATTTCTGGACTTTAATACTTTGATAGCTGGACCTTGGTGTTCATCCTCTGGAAGAGGAAGTGGCCAAATAAGGGAACAGACCTTGGTGGCTAGCTTTGCCAATGTTATCTAATGGTTTAGCAAGGCAGAGGGAACAGGGGAAGGGCAAAGCCTGTCAGAGCCATGTTTTCCATGCTGCGGCCTACTACAGCCCTTCACTATCTTATATGTAGGTCCTAGCTATGAATTCTTGGAGTATTATGTTTAACTTCTACTGTCCAAAGATATGAGAAAGAGATCATTAGAGGAAGAGTTGGAAGAAAGAGACTTGAAAGAGGGAATAGCAGAACACATGTGACATTGAAGTAAGGGAAGAGACAGAGTGGAAAAGTTTAAATGGGAAAGAGAGTGGGAAGGTATGGTAAAGGAGGAATAGGTAGAGAGTAGCCAAAAATAAGAATATAATCATTTTGAATACATCCTTATTTTGAAAATCACTGTTTGCAAAACTAAGGATATATGAAAACTTACTGTTTTATGAACCTGTTAAATAATGTATTTTTTTAAAGAATTTAAATGGAGGTAGTTTGCACAGATGCAATTTCCCTCCGAAAAGACATAGCTGATGTGTTGTGTAGTAGTTTCCTGAGATTAGAACCTCCCATCCTGGAGGGAAGCCCATTAAGACACAGGATGGTAAAGGGGAGGTGAAACAAAAAGATTTTCTAAGGGAGGTGATACACTCTATCCTCCAGAGAATCTAGTTAAGCTCAGGAAATAATAACTCAATGGCTACCAGAAGTCCCCAAAACTGACCAGATTCAGTAGGTTTCTCCCTCCCTGAGCATATATATACTGAGAGACATTCTCAGACAAGCTGAGCTGCCTCAAAGAGGCTGAAATTAACCAAGCAACCTGGAATGAACACTCTCCAACATGTTGAGCCTCCTGAAGTGTGTGCAGTGTGTGCCAGGTTTCCTGCTCGTGAGCTGTCACCCACAGTGGGGTTGGGTTTGATGATGCAGCTGTCTTTGAGTCATTTCTGCCCTGCATTTAACTTATGATCCATATTCCTAAAGTAACCCCAATTAAACTAATTGGTTCACCAAACTGAACTTTGGTGGTATTCATACTTTGGTCTGTCGTCAGTTCCCAATCTGGGGTGAGTAGGTATTTGTTTACATCTACCCAGGAAGTGCATATTAATTAAAAAAATCTAGTTCTAGGTGTGGGATAGCTCTCTACAACTTGTTAGTGATGGAGACTCCAGAGTCCTCCAGATAACACAGACTAGTGCCATTGTCCCTAGTTGTCCAGCAGAGCTTGGTGGTAAGACTCTGTTGCTAAAGACACCAACCATGCATTCTGGATACAGAACAAAAACATCAAGCTGGAACTGACATGGAGGCTTTCTCCCTACTGGTTAACTTTCATAGTTCTACAAGGTGAAAATGGTAAGTGGCATGTCTTTAGAAAATTATCCATTTCTTTTAAAATTTCCAGTATGAGTACAGCTTTTTAAAGTATGTTCTTATGGTTTTCTGGGTTTCTTTGGTGTCTGCTGTTAAGTCCCCTTTTCATTTCTAATTTTATTAATTTGGATATTTTCTGCCTTTTAGTTAATTTGGATAAAGGTTTGTTGATTTATTGATCTTCCCAAAGAATCAACTTGTTTCATTGATTCCTTGTATTTGTTTGTTTCTTTGTTTCTATTTTATTGATTTCAGCCCTGACTTTGATTACTTCTTGCTATCTACTCTTTTGGGTGTAATTCTTTTTATTCATTTCTTTAAGGACCTTTATAATATTCATAAAGGTGTAACCGAACTTTTAAATTATTATTTAACACTTATTTATTTATTACTAATTCACTTATAACAAACACCAACAATTTCTTAACTATTAATCCTATAAACTCTTACAACCCTTTTAACCTATCCACTAAACCTATTGATAATTATTTTTCTAACCTTTTAGAATGATACAGTCTCTGGGGCAGGTCCTCAGTCATCAGGAACACAGTCTTTGTTGTAGATTCTTTAACGCACTTAGCAGTCCTTTTTCTGGATCTCTCAGATGCAGGTTCGTCAGGGTAGGTTGGTTATTGCAGTCTCATCTTAAATAAGGCTTCATGCTTTCTTCTCTGTGGGAGACCCCAGCCGTCTGCAGGCCAACTTACTTCTTTTGAATCAGGAACTCAGCTGCTCTGCCTCAGTCCTTAAAGCCAGGCACAGTTTCCCCTAGGCCACTGATCGGACAGATCAAACCCCTCCAGGCAAAAGCTGAGCCACAGGGTCCAGTCCTTGGCCTTTTGGTGTCTTGCTCAGGCTTTCTTTGCTCACCGGCTTCTTTCTGCTTCAGGGAGAGAGCTGGCCATCAATGGCCAGCTCTTTTTTCAGCAGGACTCTTGGAGCTCTCTAGCATCAGGGGCCTCTTCTCTTTTTGGGCTCCATGCACTGTCCTTAAATAGGAGGAACTCTGTTTCAGGTTAATTTGGACTCCGCCCACTTAGCAGCTGAAAACAATGTCAGGCCAGATACTTTGTTTCTTCAGGTCCATTAAGTCTTTCCTGTTTTCCTGACTTCAACCTTGTTTTTCAGTCTATTGAGTCTTTCCTGTTTTTCCTGACTTCAACCTTGTTTTTCAGTCTATTAAGTCTTTCCTGTTTTTGCTGACTTCATGCTGATAATGCTCTTCAGGCCTCAAATTAAGAGACAGTATCAGAAACTCCTATATATTTTCTAAATCTAATTTATCTAACCCCTACATAAAGGTTATTTTTAGGTCTTTGTCTTGTGCTTCCCCTTTGTTCCATTTCTAAGAGCCTACTATAGTAGGTTTACTGGGCTCCAGTGGGGACATATTGTCCTGGCTGTTATTGATTGTGCTTTTACATTGGCATCTAGGCATCTGGGTTTGGGAAGATTGTAACTCAAGATGCTGATCTTTGGTCTTGTCTTTGTTGGGTGGGTGTTTTTTTCCTTGGGTTCTGTTGCCCTCTCTGGTTCTCAGCAGAATGTGGTGGCTGTGTGTTGCCTAGTAGGGAATGCTTCTGGGATCCTGCTATGTTTGGCCACTAGGGGTTCTGGATACAATGTGTTTCTAGGTATTGGGAGCTGATATTTAGCAATGGGGGATGGCTAGAAGGCAGGACACCAAGGGGGTACACAGAAAAGAGAAAAGTAGGGTATTCTACCAGGATCCACTTAGTCACCTAGAAACTAGGGCAGAGAGGGAGGAGAGGGCACATCATGTGGAGCGCTCCACAGCTCAGCATGAGACTGTGGGATTGGACTTAAAGGAGAGGAGGAAGAGGGAAGATCTGCAGTTGGTCTACCTGTTTCCCTGGCCCATGGGTTCCCAGGAAATGTCAGTAGGAGTTGAGTACTGGGATGAGTGGGGGGAAAGAGTTTGGAGGAGTAGATCTGCGTGATCCACTGGTGATGGGACCAAGGGGAGGAAGGGGCACTGCAGCAGGTGGTCTGGTACAGAGCTTGGGATAAGCCTAGGGAATTAGTTGAAGATGGAGAGGCAAAAATCTGCAGCTCATCTAGCTGCTTCCCTGGCCAGAACACATATCAACTTTTTTTAAATCTGAAAAAGAGTAGCCAAGTTTGCTGATATACTCTCTCATTGCAGCACTAGGGGAGCAGTGGCAGGCAGATCTTTGTGAGTTCAAGGCTAGCCTGATCTACATAGCAAGTCCCAGAACAGCCAGGGCTACATAATGAGGCCCTGTTTTCAAAAAAGTAAACAAACAAATAAAATCTAAAAATGAAGTAAAACAATCACAAGTCCCTAACCTTATTAAATTGCAAGTACTCTAACCAGCCCTCCCAAAAGAATGCAGGGCATTTCCTGAACTACTAAAATGCACATCTGTTGATGGATTTAGCCATCTGTCATTTAAGACATGTAGTCCATCAATATCACCCAGTTACAAACCCTGTGACCTACAAAACAACCTGACTGTAAGATATACTGGTACAATAGGGATACAAATATTATGGGAGTAGCCAACCACCTTTTGGTTGGACTTAAGGACACTCCATGACATGGAACCTATACTTGACACTGCTAAAGTAGCCAAAAACCTGAGAACAGAGATATCCCCTGAGGCCTAGGGGGAAACCTAATTCTTATATTTTGCTACAGGATCTGTATAATGACTCCTAATGACACACTGTTGTACCCATAGATCAATGCCTCTGTCAGTCATCCTCAGAAAAGCTTCTTGCAGTAGATGGAACCCACAACTAGACAATGTGCAGAGAGAGAGTGAAAGTTCTCAGTTCTAATTGGATGTCTTCATCAAACCCCTCCCATCAAGGCTTGAGGATACATGTAAAAGAGGAGGCAGTGATGAGGTGATGTTATGTATTTTAAATGCTAATTAACCTGTTCCCAGAAGCTTGCTTGGTGTATATCAAGTAATGCTGTGTTACTTTGCTTGTCTCTGATTGGTTAAATAAATGCTGAGGCCTGAGATTGGGCAAAGACAGAGGTAGGCAGGATTAAGGTGCTTGGACTTCTGAAGCAGAAAGGCTGACAAGTAGAAGAAGTAAAAGAAGCCTTTAGTAGAGGAGAAAGAAGCCAAGAGCAGGAAGAAGGAGATACACACCATGGGTTAGAGAAAAGAACCTCATTCCATGTGACCTGGAATAGTGGCATAATGTGGAGAATAATAGTCTAAGGGGACATATGTATATATGGGGTCATATTTAAGGAATAGAATTAAGGGCTAGCTTAGATGGTCTAAGATTGCACAATCCAGGCCAAGTGTTGTTAAAATCCATAAGGTGTCTGTGTGTGTTCATTTACAATGGTGAGTTAAGGCTTAATACTGCCAGCCAATTAACTATAATTTAAATATTAAGTAATAATTTAATTAATTTTTTTCTACAAGGCAGAAAGATTATAAGAGCCAAAAATGGTGGTTGATTCCAAGAAAACCATGTCCTCCAGAAGGAAAAGAACTGATACACTTGTGAATTCACAGAGCCTGTGACAACGTGCACAGGATCTGCTCAGGTTCAAACAGACAAAATCCCAGCACTTAGAAGGAGAGGTGAACACAAAGTCACGCTTGTAACCAAGAAGCTATTTGCAATTGATATCTAATGGCAAGGGGAAAATCAGTTTTTTTTTTTTTCAAAAGAATATTACTAGGCATATCAACCATACTCTAGGGCAAGCCCCATGCCCATGATTATTTGCCAACATGAAATGAACTCATTTTGGGGGAGTTTTGTTGTGGTTTTCTTTTGTCTATGTTGATTTTTCTTTTTAAGGGTTTTTTTTTTGTTTGTTTTGCTTGTTTATTGCTTTTTGACATTTTTGTTTCTTCTTTTTTTGTTTTTCCTTTTTTGAGAAAGAAAGAGGGAGAAAGAGAGAGAAAGGGAACAACATAATGTTGGGTGAGTAGGGAGGTGGAGAGGATTTTGGAAGAGTTGGCAGGAAAGACTATAGTCAAAATATATTCTACAGAAAACATTTAATAAAATAAATAAACAAATACCAATGAGAGTTATCAATTCTTAGTTTTTAAAAACTCATCATTTTGTATTGTTTATATGTCCTTGGGTTTATTTTCAATGTTTATTTGGTGTCTTGGTTAGCGTTCTGTTGCTGTGAAAAGATGCCATGACCACAGCAACTTTTATAAAGCAGAGCATTTAATTGGGGCTGGCTTACAGTATCAGAAGTTTAGTTCATTATCATCATAGTGAGAAGCATGACATCATGCAGGCAGAAATGGTGTTGGAGAATTGGCTGGGAGTTACATTCTGATCTGCTACCCATGAGTGAGACTTTGGGCTTGGTACAGGCTCTTGAAACCTTAAAGCCCACCCCCAGTGACACACTTCCTCTAACAAAGCCAAACCTACTCCAAAAAGGCCACACCTTCCAATCCCTCCCAAGCAGTGTCACTCCCTAATAACTAAGCACTCAATTACATGAGCATATGGGGACCATTCTTATTCGAACCACCACATTTTGTATCAAATTGGCTTCAAGTAAGTGCTTGTGTAAACTGGGGTTGTTAAATTGCCCCAACTTCCCTTTGCTCACAGTGAAACTAGGGTTTTAAGGGGAAGAAAAATCCCAATTTCAGCTGCCCAAACAGGCTAAGTAAGCTTGGCCAACAACATCTGTGGACCAATTACAAGAAAGACTAATGGCAAGGGACAGAGAAAGGATATGTAAACAGTATGGCCATATTTGGAAAACAAATAAAAGTGTCCATTAGCCCCAGCTCTTTCTTTTGAGGGTATTAACATGCACATTTAAAATTAAATTAAAAAGAATCCTAAGGCATGCCTGATAACACAGTGCTGCTGAAGATGCTATCTCCTTCATCATTGCCTCAATTCTGGTTCTACAAGATCATCTTGAAAGGGATGAACTGGATTTATGAGAAAATTGTTCTTGCTCCAAAATTCAGCCCTTTCTCCTAATAGGCAATTGCCACAATCTAGGGTCTGACATCATAAGAAACACAGTAGAAGTGCCAAAAAAACTATCCTGCTTTGGATGTCTCATGAACCCTAATGAGAAGTAAATGTGTTTCATTTTTTAAACCAAAGCAATTTCAAAGTGTCTGTTACAATGACTTAAAACTTTAACAAATAATTTAAATTTGTTAAGAAAATACAAGACTATTAATGTGTTTTATCTGTATTTGTACCTGATAGATATTTAAAATACCGTATCTGAAATAGAGCCTCCTGAGTTTTCATATAAAATATAATCATCTTGAAAAGGAAAGCATTTTCTAAATTGTGGAAAAATAACAATAATAATGATGATGATAATGCTTTTTTAAAAAAAAAAGGAACCCATAAGTAAAGAAAAAGAGATCTAGTGTATGTGATACACTTTTGAAAGAGAAAGTTAAAAAGAAGTAAACTGCAGCTGAAGGGATGGCTCAGCCATTAAGAGCACTGGCTACTCTTCCAAGGATGTGTGTTTGATTGCCAGTACTCACATGCTGGCTCACAAACTATTGATAATTCAGTTCTAGAAGATTCAATGCCCTCTGCTGGCCTCCAAAGGCATGAGGCACACACATGGTACACAGGCATGCAGGTAAGCAAATACCCATACGCGTAATATTTTTTAAAAATAATAAGAAAGGTAAAGACTTTGTATGGCAAAGTAAAAATGATTACAAAACAGAAATAGATGGAAAAAAGTTAAAAGATTAAACTATGTTGTAAAAGGAGTATAAGAAATTGGGCGTAGTTATAACTAAGTTGGTTGTGGGGAGGTGAGGTCTAGACATTTCTCATAAATTCCCAATGAAAGAACCAAAGTCTAATCCCACCAAAGTTCAGGGGTGAGATGTAAAGAACCTACAGGTTTATTAGGCTTACTTATGGACTAATGGGAGAGAGATTGTAGGCAGATACATAGGTGACCTTAAAGTAGCCACTCTGAAATGTCCATACCTAGAAATGATGATGACTTCTCAGTGCTCTGAAGATGGAGTCCCCTTCCCTAGTCACCTGAATCCTCTAACTCTTCTATTCCTTTTCGTAAGTATTGATCTATTTTTATAAATTTAAAAAAGTTGACTTAGGAAAACAAGGACTTTGTTTTATCCTTTCACTAAATGAGATGTCCAAACCTTGTAGTAAAACTTTTTTTTAAGACAGGATCTCTTTGTGTAGCATTGATAGTCCTGGAGCTCACTCTATAGATCAGGCTGGCCTAAAACTCACAGAGATCCACCTGCCTTTGCCTCCCAAGTGCTTGGATCAAGGGTGTGCACCATCACCACCTGGCTAACACTTTATTTAATTTCTCACTGCTTTGAAGCCCTTCCTTTCTAGACAGCCATTTCCTCAACAGTAGAGAAAATTCTTACCAAAGATATTATTCCAACCCTAACTAGACATCTTTTGCCACCAGGTGAAATTTCCTGTGCCAGGAATGGATTACATATAATTAAGCTGTTGGCCAAAGTGGCCCCATGAAAAACACTCAAACAACTAATTCTATTGCCAAGGCTATTCCTTGTTATATGCAAGCTGATAATCCAGTTCTATTGCTGAAAATAACACTTAACTCATTGAAAAGAGAATTTGAGCTGGAACCTAACTAGAGCCTTCCCCCC
>CAJQZJ010000594.1:8672385-8718882 GCA_907164525.1 Lophiomys imhausi
GCCTGTTGCTGACTGCCTCAGATGCTTGGGTGCTAGGGTGAGTGACCTACCCGCCCCAGTATTTGTGAAGAACACACTGTCCCAGGCTCTGTTTGCAGGCAGTCTTGGCTCCTAATTGCTTTGCTGTGACTGGGTTAGGTCTCTGCCTCTCCGCTACAGTGCACACTGTGCCACCATGTTGGAAACTCCGGAAAAAAATAATCTCACTTACCTTTGCTCTTGTGGTGCGGCTCGAGTGCAGGCTGGATCCAAAGTATCTTTTTAAAACACAGCATTTGTACTGAACACCCACAGACCATTTTTCTCCTTTTTCCCCTAAGCAATAGTGTCTAGCAACTATTTTCACAGCATTTACACAATTTGATTCATGTTTTAAGTCATCTGGAGATGTGTAAGTATTATACTTATGTAATATGAAAAAGTATTATACTGCTGGGTGTGGTGGCACACATCTTTAATTCCATAACTAGGGAGGCAGAGGTAGGTGGATCTCTTTGAGTTCAAGGCCAGCCTGGTCTATAGAGTGAGTCCAGGAAGGAAAAGATCTTCACCAACCCCATATCTGACAGAGGGCTAATATCCAAAATTTACAAAGAAGTTAAGAAATTATACACCAAGAAACCAAATAATCCAATCAAAAAATGGGGTACAGACCTAAACCCTGAATTCACAAAAGAAGTATCTCTAATGGCTGAGAGACACTTGAATAAATGTTCAACATCCTTAGTTATCAGGGAAATCCATCTCAAAACAACTCTCAGATTCCATCTCATACCCATCAGAATGGCTAAGATCAAAAACTCAAGTGACAGCACATTCTGGTGAGGGTGTGGAGAAAGGGGAACACTCCTCCATTGCTGGTGGGAGTGCAAACTTGTACAACCACTATGGAAATGAGTCTGGCGGTATCTCAGAAAACTGAAAGTAGTTCTACCTCAAGACCTAGCCATACCACTCCTGGGCATATATTCAAAAGATTCTTCACCACACCACAAGGACATAGGCTCAACTATTTTCATAGCAGATTTATTTGTAATAGCTAGAAGCTGGAAACAACCCAGATGTCCTTCAACTGAAGAATGGATTTAAAAAACTGTGGTACATTTACACAATGGAATACTACTCAGCTATCGGAAACAAGGATATCATGCAATTTGCTTCCAAATGGATGGAACTAGAAAAGTTCATTTTGAGTGAGCTAACTCAGAAAAATACACATGGCATGTATTCACTTATAACTGGATGTTAGCCATATAATGCAGGATAACTATCCTACAACCTACAGACCCAAAGGAACAGGAACCTAATATTACTATCCTATGAGAAATTCCACCCAGCAGCAAAACAAAACAGATGCTGAGAGACACAATCAAACATTAGGTGGAGCTCTAGGAGCCCTACATAAGAGAGGGAGGAGGAATAGAGAGACCCGGAGGGGTCAAGAAGAACACACAAAGATCAACAGAACCAACCAATCTAGGCCCCTAGAGGCTTAAAGGGACTGGAACACAAACCAAAAAAAAAAAAAAAAAAGATGAAAGCTTAGACTAGACCTAGACTCCCCTATACAAACATAGATAGGCAACTTGGTTGTCATATAGATCTCTTAGCGGGTTGGGGGGTGGGGAATCTCAGTCATGGACTTTGTTACCTGCTAGTGGGATACTTTACCTTAGCTGAGCTGCCATGACAGGCCCCACAGCAGGAGGAAGCCTTAGCCCTCATGAGACTGATGAACTGAGGGGGGCTGATATGTGGGGGCCTCCCACACTGGAGGAGGACAGATGGGAGAGGTGGTAGAGGGTGGGAGGGTGGGATAGTGAGGGGAGGAGGGAAGGCCTGAAATTGATATGTAACTTGAGTTAATAAATAAATGTTTTTTAAAAAAGTCTCCCTAGTCTTCCAGCACTAGGGAGACAGAGGCAGGTGGAGCTCTGTGAGTTTGAGGTCAGCCTGATCTAAAGAGCAAGTCCAGGACAGACAGCATTACACAGAGAAACCTTGTCTCAAAACAAACAAACAAAAACTATACTATTCTACATCAGGAATTTGATTGAATATTCACAGAGATTGGTATCCTCATGGTGATCTTGGAACCATTCTCCAATAATATAGGGACAGCAACTAAATTTAGTAACTTTATTCATTTGCTGTAAGACTTGCATCAAATATTTCACCTATAAAATGAAGATGGTTGAGGTTTCAATTCATGAAATAACATATAAAATTCTTAGAACAATGCATTACACACAGTAAGGTCTTAATGTTGGCTAACAATGTGCCTAATGTTTCCTTTCAATGCTTTAAGCAATTTTAATAAATTATCGTATACATATATAATGAATAGTTTAATCTAAAATATTTTATGAATATCAAAAATATTAAAACTAATAGTAAAGGAAACAAAAAATGTAACCTAAAGACAGAAAAAAATCAAGCAAAATAAGTTTTGAAGTGTAATGGTTTGAATAAGAATGGTCCACATAGAGGCATTCATATATTTGAATATTTGGTCATTAGGAAGTGGTGCTACTTGACAGCAATTAGGAGATGTGGCCTTGTGTGGGTAGGTGTGACCTTGTTGGAGGAAGTGTGTCACTGAAGGTAGGCTTTGGGGCTTGAAATGCTCAAGCCAAGCCTAGTATCTCTCTCTTCCTGCTGCCTGCCAATCAAGGAGTAGAAATCTCAGCATCTCTCCAGCACTATGTCTGCCTGTGTGCCCCCATGCTTCCCTCTGTGATGATAATGGACTAAATCTCAAAACTTTAAGCAGACTCCAATTAAATGTCCTTTGTAAGAGTTGCCTTGGTCAAGGTATCTCTCCATAGCAATACAACATTGTCTAAAACAAAAAGGGAGAGTGGGAAAGAAGGATAGAAATGAAGAAGGATGAGGGATGAGAAAGGAAGGAATCACGATAATGAAGCCTAAATATATGACACTTATGCATCTTTCTGGGACTTTATTCTAATTCAAGCTTTACAAGTTTACAAAGATGTGATTATCAGAAAATCACAACCTGGTACAACCCAAGGCCTAGTGAGACCCTGCCTTAAAATAAACAATACAATGAATTACAATACATGGAAAAGAAGAATACTGAATAATTCAGAGTCATGGGGAAGACTCGATGTCTACTGTTCAGCAACATGGAACTGTTTTGTCCCTCCTGCAAGAACTAAAAAGCAGGTGAAATGTGAAAGTAAATTTGTAAGATATTGAATGTCAGGTAATGAAAAGATGTGATCCCTGAGAGACGGGAAACAAATGAGGTGAGACCACCTCTCCTTAAGGAACCTGCTAAGCATGTCATAGAGGAGAGACTAGGAAGGGTTACTCAACTTGAATGAGGTGGAGACAGAAATAGAGGTTAAAGCAGAGATTTCAGAGGACAGAGAACTAGAAAGAAGGAGCTGTGCAGAAAGAACCTGTAGGCTCACAGAAGTTTTCCTCTGCAGACTGTTTCTTCCAACAAAGCCACACCGCCTAATGCTTTTAATCCTTTTAAACAGTGGCACTCCCTTGTGACTAAGCATTCTAATATATGAGCCTTTGGGGGCCATTCTTATTCATACCACCACTGCCCATATCCAGCTTCTCTGTTTGTGTTCTGGAAATGGGCAAGACTAGCCTCAGGTTCCCTGCTAACGTGGTTTTTTGCAGATAGAGTCTTGATGCTGGTTACACTGACTATGAAGGAAAAAAAAAATCTCGCCCATTCCTGTGTATCTGGTGGCTTGATGGGTTGTGTGAAAATTGTATGATGAAGGCATGGAAGAAGAGAGAGATTTGCCAGATACCTGAAATTCCATTAATAAAGTCACTTTTAATATTTTGCCAAAAATCATTACAGATATATTCATAAACCACTCTATATGTTTATGTATCTGAAATCTGCCTTCTATGCTCAAAAATACATTCATGGTATCTTTTCTATGTACCTTTTTTAAAGTATGTATTTATTTTTATTTTCTGGGCACTGATGTTTTGCCTGCATGTATATTTGTGTGAAGGTGTTTGAACTCCTGGAGCTGGAGTTACAGACAGTAGTGAGCTGCCACATGGGTTCTGGAAATTGAATCAGGGTCCTCTGGAAGAACAGCCAGGGCGCTTAACCACTGGGCCACCTCTCCAGCCCCTTCCACGCACCCTTTTGTCATAGGATGTAGGTGTGTTTTTAAACTACTTATTTGTTGTTCTATTAATATCTCTACCTCCCTTCCAACCCACCAACCTGGGGTAGGGGAGAAAGAATATTAGAAGAGACAGGAGGTACAGACCTCTTTAGATGTAGATCCTTAGGGCTATTCATCAAGTCAGTCCAGTCAAACAGCAATAGTATTACACAACCAACCAGCAAGCCAGGAAAGGGAACAATGGGAGCAAACACCAATCAGCAGCAATGCAGGTAGCTATTCAGCTCCAGTTTCGGTGAAGGGCAGTAAGGCAGCTGCGGCACCCGATTTGGGAGTTCTTTCTCTCAGCCTTACCTGGGACGCAACGGGAAGCAGTTAAGGCAGCACCAAGACTCTAAGCATTGTCTGGAGTTTTCCAAGCAAAGCAAAGCAATGAGAGGTGGAGCTAAGCAAAAAGCAATGCCCCTCTGCTTCGGGGGTTTCTTTATACCCTCATAGACCCTGCAGAAGGATGTTTTCCAGTTGGCAAACATCATGCCCCCACCACGAAGTATTTTCCTGTTGACTAAGATCACCAGCTTTCTAAGGAGTCTTTTTATCAAAGGAGGTTTTCCAGATGACAAAACGCATATGTAGTCGTTGTAGTTGTGTGTCCCCACCCCCACCCCGGGGGGCAGTCTCCAGCAAATCAAACATCCCCTTTCATGAGTTTGTTTTTAGCGGTGAATCGAACACTTCCATACCCCACACTTGGAACCAAAACAAAAAAAAAACACATTCAAAACTTTTTTTTAAAAGAAATCAAAACTTCTACTACAATAGGACATTGAGAATTGAGGCACTCTGTCTCCTACAGAGTTTGGGTTGTTTTTCCTATCATTCGCTCTCCTTTTTTTTGGGGGGGGGGGTTGGCCATTGATTCTTCTTCCAATTATAAGAAATTTTTGAACTCTTGAGTCAATATATTTAACCTCTAGACAACAGTATTGGGGATTCCACTATCAAGGGTCTAGCTTGATAATGGTGCAGAAAACTCATACTGACTTAGGTAATTGATGATGTAGGCCTGCTTGAGGATGAAATTTTATTAAATTGCCTTCTGATCTGTAGCCATTATTTGGATCACAGTTTCTTCTCATGGCCACCTGGGTTACAACTGGTTATCTAGGGATTCCCAGGACTGTGGCTGCTTCTACTTTAGCTAACTTCTGTATGGAAATATAGCAGCCTCTGACTGAGAAGAAAAAAACAGTTTGTGGAATTCTAACGTAGTGAAGCGGAGGTGGTTCTTCATAACAGCTAGTGCAGGTTCGGACAGAAGGTAGCTGTGTACAACAGGACAAGTGAAAAGCCACAGAGAGTGAAGCTGATTCCTATACAAGTTCTGAAGATTATGGAACTCACACATGGCTCACTGGTTAGCCTCACTTCCCCTACTTCTTCAGAATCCTTGCCTACTGATGCTCTAGATACTGTGACGTTTTTGAATATTGAATAAAATCTTACAGAGTAGGGTTGTTAAATAGTGAACAAAATTCACAGGAGGTTCACAGACAAACCACAGTCTATAAAATCATTTATCTTGCTGGCTTCAGAAGAGTCTTACAGGGAAGAAAGCCATATCTTTTGTAAAAGTTGGTTTTCATAGATTTGGGACTTTAGAAGCCATTCTCTTACAACCCCTTTACGTACACACTTAACCTCCAAACTTCACCCATAAGATCTCACCACTAATCTCACCCTGTTCCTCTAGTGTTTTTATTTTCTTTATTTTGTTTTGTTTTTACAGCAACTGATTCTTTTACAGGCAACTGATTTATTTGCTTTATTTCAGAGTCATTGGGTGTGTGTGTGTGTGTGTGTGTGTGTGTGTGTGTGTGTGTGTGTGTGAAAAATATAGAGAACAAATGAAGGAAAGAGAAAAAGTTTAAAGGAATCCTGGGAAAGAACAAAATAAGAAAATCAATAGGCCCATGATAACAGATAAAGTATAACCAGCAGTTGCCACAGTGTGACCTAAAAATCTGAACTCAGGGGGCCTAATGAGATGGCTCAGAGGGTAAAGAGATGTTACCTGAGTTTAATACATAGAACCCATATAAAAGTGGAAGAGGAAGAAGTGGTGGCTCCCCAAAAGCTGTCTTCTGACCTCTGCACAATCACCAGAGCATGGATGTCCACACACAAATAATTAATTTAAAAAAAAAAATCTAAGGTCACTTCCTCTTAGTTTCAGCTACATGCTCCAATTAGTCCTAATCATAGACCCGAGTAGAATCTGGGAGATACCCTCCTGTGAAGCCTCTCACAGGTGCTTATGTTGGCACAGCTATTCCCAGATCCTGAGCATGTCTATCAGTGGGCACTGCCCTAGCAATATATTGTGTCTTTCTTGTAATGTAAAATATTGAGCCACCGAGGTCAATCCCTGCCCCATTCAAGAAAAAGAAAAAAAAAAACAGGAAAGCAAACAACAAATGTCAACAGCCTGGATGCAATTTCAGGTCGATCTGAAGACCCTCCAAGCTTCAGTCCCAGACGAGGCTGTAGACTCAGCTGAGGCTTCAGCTGACTAGGCATTGAGAGGGTCTTGTCCTCCCAACGGTGCTGCCTGTTTTCCTTAGAGGTGTCTCTTTTAACCAGTCACCATTACAACTTCTTTAGGAAAGGCATTTCTGGGATACTCCATCTAAGATACTGCACAAATTCACACTTAGTGCACTTGAGTGTCAGAATCATTACTGAAACTCATTTTCTCACCTCATTAACCCAGACAATTCTTGACGACTATAGCTCCTTCTGTGGCCACAGCCCTAGCTGTGAGAACATAATTCTTTCTGTGAGATGTGGAATGTTGGTGGCTTATACAGACAGGTCTGGTTGTACCTAGTTGAGCTTATTGTTACTTTAATGGGTGTTATTGTAGCTTGAGATTCTCCAGAGGCAGAGCCTAAGATGAAGAGTGAAGATGCTTCAGAATGCAGGCTCGCTTCACGAATATGTAAAGGATAGTCACACACCTGTGCAGTACACAGAAACTTATGTTGACTTAATGCTCAGCCATACCACTTTGAAATTCTTGAATAATTCTGAGCATTTTTCATTCTGTATTGAGTCACATAAATCATAATGCAGGTCCTTGTTGGGACATAATCCCAAAAAAATTGACAGGGAGTATGAAGTAGAACTGGGAAAACCAAGAAAAGCAAGGGAAGATGTGAAACTAATACTAAACAAATTGCTGGAGAAAAAAGGGAGACTCCCAACTCCTTCAGGGCCTGCTGACAGCATAGATGCAGCCTCCAGTTATTCCAATTAGGGTCAAAACAGATGAAGTATTTTCACCTCCACACTCCTGTCACTAGTTAAAGATGTAAGGAGTACATTAGCTACCAGGAACTTCCAACAGTCCTGTCCCCAGCCAAAGGACAACCTGAAGCTGAAGGTGGTAGTTTGACCATGAGATGCAGGTGCTGGCAGGCAAGTAGTACACTTGGAATCAGTGTTCATAAAGCTAGAGAAGGATCAAAAGGGATCGGACCAAATGCTGGAGTTGGACATATATTTTAATATGAACAGCAAAAGATGAATGCCTGATGACCAAACCATGATTTCATGAGTGGAATTACTAATTGAAAAGGCATATACTTATTTATATGAAACAAGTGAGCATCTATATATATATTATATATACATACATTATATATTATATACATATATATGTAATACCACACACACACACATCTGTAAGTGTGTATGTAATAGGAGGCACAGTCATGCGGAGATGGATTGTGAGTCATCAAAGTTCAGGAAACATGTCCAGATCCATGGGTAAAAGCACAAACTGTGCTAGAATCCTGCATTTAAAACTCAACTCTGCCACTTTCAGCTGAGTGGGTTAACTCTGCTGTGCCTCCCTGTTAGGGTTGCTAGGAGAGTGGAAAGGTTTAATACATGTAAGGCTCTTAAAGCAACGTCTGTCACACAGGAAGTACTGGTTAAATGTTAGCTCTTAGTGTTCTTGCCTTTTGGCTAATATGATCAGAACTTCCCAGCTCTCTGTAGTGCAGCTGTCCCTCAGTGCCCACGGGGGATTGGTTTCAGGACCATCCTCCATTTATATACTAAAATCTAAGGATAGAAAACTCTCATATAAAATGACATAGTAGTTGCATATAAGTTACATTTGATGTTTTAATTATTCCTAGATTATTATGTAGTCCTACACAATGTAAATATTAATCTTTGTTATACTGTATTATAAATGACATAAAGATGAAAAAACATACTTTTTCAGAACAGAGTCAATTTTGTTTTCAAATAGTTTTGATCTGTGGTTGAATCTGAGGATGCAGACCCCACAGGAATACATGATTAACTGTATTTTATCTTTAATTTGTTGCAGGCCGATGTTTTAGTACAAAAAAAGAAAACAAAATGGATAGACAGTATGTGTGTGTGTTGTGTGTGTGGGGGGGGGGGGCAAAATAGAAGGCCACACTTCAAATGATTTGATTTCAATAGACAATTTCTGGAAATGTTTGTACATGATCTTGGATTTCTGTTCTCTCCTTATGCAGATAACTGTTGTGTAGCTACAGTTTGAAGAGCACTAAACCAGACATTCTTCAATGAGCCACTTGGTTTGTATTTGTTACATACTAGTGAGAGGACAAATTTTAAGTACCTGAAAATGCTTAACTGGGAGATATAATGATACAGAGATGTAAATCACTGATAAGGCCATGACAGTCAATTCTGTGGTAGGCCATTCTGTTTAGAGTGAATCTTTGAACTGTTGCAGTCTGAATCAGCCAAGAGTCTCCTAATGCTGCACCAAGTAGGAAATAAAGGGCAGGCCGTGGTTTGCACTTTAAGAACACCCTCTGGAGGCTGCTCACACCACGCTCTCCAAGGAAGGCATGCTTGAGTAAGAATGGGAACAGGAGTGAATTTACTGCCTTCAGTGGGATCCAGTGTCTAAATTCCAAGGGCCAACTTCTTTTCTGCAGATGAAACTCCACAGTGCCATCCTCATTCAATACTTGTATTTATTTATTCTTTTGTTATGGCAAATACTCATGAGGTTTTTTTTTGTTTGATCTGTTTTAAAGAATATCTTTTACTTATTCTTTGACAATTTCACACATGTATCTTGATCACACCCAACTTCCCCTCCCACTCTTCCACCTACCTTCTTCCCTTCCTTCTATCTTTCTTTCCAGTAATGCACCGAGTATATTTAGTGCTCCCTGCTCTCACCCAATACTAATATTTCAAAAAGGAGTCTGCCCACTTTGGTTCTTAGTGACCCATTTGGCCTTCTATCTCAACATTGTTAAACAAGAAAACACATACCGTGAAGAACTCCATCAGACTGCTGAGTATTATACCATTTCTGCACGCCCATATATACTGAACTCAACAAGCAAGCCTCCCTTGGGTTGGTATCTCCTATCACATTTACCATAATGCTTGACACCCAACCGGTGCTTCGTTTAGTTGAATGGCTGTAAGCGGCTATTGTGGCAGTAAAACTGGCCCTTCAATCTATGAAACTCTAAATTCATACCAAAAAAAAAAAAAAGACCAGCTTGATCCAATTAATTTATTACGCAGAACTCTGCCAAGTTTGGGGCATTCGGAAGCACAAATTTCATGGAGATCGAGGGGGAAGGCATGGTAGATGACGCACTTCACATTGAACAATCTGGCTTTACCTCCGTCTCCAGGAAACAACGTCCCTGTGGCCTTGGAGCCCTTTAAATACGATGGTTTCCCCGGACCTTTCTGGATCAGAGCCTCACTTTTGAGGGGTTTGGCAGAGCCCTGTTTCCCAGCCTGGGGACTGCGGAGAACTCCGGCGGTGCACGACGGTGGTGGCGGCCTTCGGGGGTTGCCAGGTACGCCGGCCGCACCGCAGGGAGATGCAGCAGCCCTGCCGCGGGCAAGCGTGTCCTCGCACCCGACGGCAAGCCGCAGTAGGGCGCGGCCAGGGCGTCCGGGGCCCGTGGGCTCCAGCGGAGGGGCGGGGGGTGGCGGCGGCCGTCCCGCCCACCGGACCGCGCGCCCCGCCCACGCGCGCCGGGAGGAGCCGGAGCCGAGAAGGGAGGAGAGGTCGGGCGGTCCCGGAGTGCCAAGAGACCGACTCCCTAGTGGCGGCGGCGACGGCGGCGGCGGCAAGTGAGTGCTAAGTGAGCGCGGGGACCGAGCCGCGGGAACAGGGACAGGACGGGGCGGCCGCCGCCACTTCGGGGTCGCCTGCGGGTCCCGCGAGCTGGCAGCGAAGGAGCGGAGGAGGGAGGCGCGGGTTGCGGGCTCCCTGGTCCGCGCGAGGGGAGTGGGAGCGAGGCCCGCCGCGGCCCATAGGCTCGAGACTCAGAGGGGCGTGAGCGGCCCCGACCCTGGGTCTCCGCAGCCGCCCAGCCCGACCTTGCCCCGAGGGCGGGAGGCGGTGGAGTCGCCGCCCAGCTCCCGGCCGTGCGGGAGGAGCCGGTCCGGGCCGCCACGCAGGTCCCTCCGCTCCCCGCGCTGATCTCGGGACGCGCGTGGGTTGGCAGCCTCGGTGCTCGGCCCTCACAGGGTGGGGGTGGCGGCAGAGAAGGAGAGGATCGTGAAGAGAATTCGGGTGACCCTCCACGAGGGACCCTGCGGCGGTGACTCGGACAGGAAGGTCGGAGTTCAAACTTGAGCCTGTGTGCTTTTTTTTTTTTTTTTTTTTGAAATGTAGCGCCGGAGGCTTTAGGTCTTGGGTTAGAGAAACTTGACTTCATTTTAGTTAGGGCCTGTCAACTAAACCTCTTTTTAAGACTCCATTGCTAATGTCTCCTGACACTCATTTATCCTGGCCGTTGATATCTTGTAAACTTGACTTAAATCATTCATAACTTTCACAAAGGGAGCCGTGATTCATGTTAAACTTTAAGCAACTGGAAATCAGCTGGAGGGATCTCGGAGGCCTGTGGTCTCGTGGTCCTCCTGTGCGGGCGTGGCTGTGCACAAACAAGTGGGAAGGAAAGGAACCAGCCCCATGCCCGAGCAGGAGGGGAGGTCTGTGCCCATGTGCCAGGGCACGTTCAGCCGCGGCTCCCAGCGGGAACACTGGGGATGTCTTAGGCCTTGTTGGACGGACTTCACATGATTCGCCTCATTCTGGTCAGCTATTTCCTCTCCCCTCTGCTGTCTTTGGAAACTGTTTATGTTTCCTGGGGCGATCTTAGCGTCTACTGACCAGATTGTCTATAATGAATCTTTTGGATGTTGTCAGGGCCAGGCTCTGTGTCTGTGTGTTCTCAATTTTTAAAGCAATAGCTTGGCTTTGTTTTTAGAGTGCTGGTCACCCTGCTGCACCATTGCTTGGCACTTCAGACCACTGGATTCCAGCTTCTCTTTAGCTGAGAAAGCAGGTCACTCTAGAACAGTGAGGTTAAATTTACTACTGCCAAGCAGTCACTTTCAAGTAAGGAGATTCTCCTCTCTTTTTTGACAAAAATGTATATGTCAGCAAGGCCATTTTCCAATAAGTAAACATATTTTTAAATTTTTCTTCATTTTTGTCTGTTTCATACATATATACCCCTTTACCCTCTTTCAATCTCCTCCCACTGACCACCTCCTTCCTCCCAACCACATTTTAAAAAGCCATCAGCTGTAGATTTCTAAGTGGACTTTTAGGTAAATATTCAGAACCCTTTCCTTTCTTAGCAGTCAGCCAGCACCATGAAGCCCTGGGTTAAGTCCAGTGAATGCTGAACAGTAACTACAATGCGGTTGTATTTACAACAAACACTGTACTAGGTGTGGAGCCCCCATGCAGCATGCAGCACCGAGATTTGTATGGAACCATGTAGAAATGAGAATCTGTGCTTCACAAGAAACTGCAAGTGTGGTATAGAAAGGAGGGGAAGTTACCTGTGCAGACAGCGCTGAGCTTATTTGAAAGACAAATTCTCAGACAGTCGGGTTGTTGTGGCCACTTGTTACAGAACATGCATGGTATTTGGGTTGTGGGAGCCAAGGGCTTTACAGTAAAAAAGAACTCTGGAAAAGTTAGATAATGCCCAGTGATTTTTATTACAAACCTCTCCCTAGTAGGGAAAAAAAATCAGACTTGAAATGATATCACTTACTATGCAGGGTTTTCATTAGGTGGATTTTGTTGCTGTTGTTTCATTTTAGTAAGCCTTACCTAGGAAGGTTGGTTCTAGAGCTAAACTTTTCTGAACTCTGACTGGGAAGGGAGGCAGTTTAACAGTGGTTTAATATGTAGACTTCCTTGTCAGACAGACCAGGGTGAGAATATTATTTAGCCCCTTTCAATCTGATTTGTAAAGTAGGAGTAATAGTGGTCTCTATTTCTAGAGTTTTGATGAAAGTGTATCAACTAGTCTCTGGCAAACGCAGACTGAAACTAAACCTACGTTAAGTGCTTAGAATGATCATGTTTCTTCTTTTTTTTTTAACCCAGTTTACTCAGGCAGCAAGATACTTGATAAGTTCTCATAGCTAGAACCTTCTGGAAATGCAAGATATCACAATTTTAAGTTCCAAAGAATGATGAATGCTGGCATGGTAACTTATACCTTTAATCTTGGGAGTTGGCAAAGCTGAGGCAGGAGAATTGCTGTGAGTTCAAAGCCAGTTTGGACAGCATAGTAGGTTCCAGGTTAGCCTAGAGTGAGATCTTGTTCAGAACACTAGATACTGACCAGATTTGTGTGTGTGTGTGTGTGTGTGTGTGTGTGTGTGTGAATATGTATAAGTTGTACATCTTATTTCTGCCACAGCAGTATGAACAGTAATGATTGATGGACCAATAACTTTAATAATGCTTTTGGTGTTGTTAAATACATAATTTTTTTAGGACTAGACAGTTAGGAACATAGGTTAGCTTTTATATTTAAAGAGAACTTTTATTTCAAGTAGTTGAATTTATTAACCTTGGATAGAAAATTAAATAAGAAACAGAAACAGCATTTGTCTTTAACCATGTGTGGCTTTTTAAGTTTGAAAAGATGTGATCCAAGACTGTGTGGTAGTTTGCTCTTGTGTGTATGGCTGCCCGAGGCATAAGGCATAAGACGTAGGGACTGCGTGCTTATTTATAAATAACATTTTGTGAGAGTAGATGGCTAGATAATTCAGAGTCACTGAATCATTTGCTAAAATTTGCAGACTTTGAAAACAAACCCCTTTAGGCATGCATTTCTTCCTGAATGTGTATGAGATGCATAGACTCCACCACAGCAGTGACAGCAACACAAGTTTACAGCGATGTCAGGTACAAAGGGTACAGTGTTTATTCTGAATTGTTCTGGGCCTGCGCCATTGTGCTCTGGTGCAGTGAAAGACCAGATTGAATGAATTGCTGTTTGATCTTACTCCTAGAACATCCCAGCATAATGATGGATTGTGGGCTTGTGTTCCTAGGTGTGTAGATCAGACAGCTTAGTTATTTTCTCTGTGCCTTATTGAGGTTGTGAGGAATAAATGAGAAGTCTACATACATAGACTGTGTGGAAAATTGCTTGACATTCGATACATATTAACGTTAATACATCTTTGTACAGATAAAGAGCATGCAGTGCTTCTATAACAGGAAAACAGCCACACAAACTTTTCATATTTCTCTCAAATCCAAATTGTGATTCAAAAAGTCCTGCCAAATTGTACTTACAAAGGAAAAGACTATGCAGTGATTATGCAGTAATATTTTGTTTTTTAAATATGAAATGGATCGTGATATCAGCTCACTCAATTTAATTCTAGATTTTAATTTCATTTTCCTTTCTAATTGGTAACTCATATATGAAGACTGTTTAAGGTTACACAGTTGAAAGACAGGTACAAATACAGTGATTATTACAATTACAGATAGCTATATATTTTTGTAAAGGGTTGAAGGAAATTACAGACAAATGGATGCGTCAATTTTCTCCCAGTTTCCCTAGTAAGCTTGTACATATAATAAATCATTTGTAATAGTTGCTCAAAATCTGGCTCAAAACTGTATATAACAGGATTTTGTTGCCTTGGAAAAAAAGACCAACTTTTGTGACACATGAATGCCATCAAATGAAGTGCCAAAACTTTCGAAGTAAATGGGAAACCCTTCAGATATTTTTAGGTTTATCTTTGTAAGAGATATTTAGTGTGTGTTTGGTGTGCTTGGTGTGTGTGTGTGTGTGTGTGTGTGTGTGTGTGTGTGTGTGTGTGTGATACTGGTGATTGAATATAGGGCCTTGCACATGCTGGGTGGTTCTGTACACTGCTGCCCAGTCATGCCTTGAACTTAAGGGCCTTGTGCTGCCTCCTCCCATGTGCTGGGATGATGGATGTTTTGCCACCATAAGAGATTCGAAGTTCATAGTAGATAAGAAAGAGCTACATACACACCAAGTCGGAATTCACAGAGGTTGTTACTTTGCAGATCCAGGTCCTCTGCCTTGACAAGCTACATTTATAGAGCACCTCCAGTCTGTCCTGGATGGCAGGAATGAGGAAGAAATTGGTGCACTGAAGCTAACAGGATGGGTAAATAAAATGTGATTCTAACACAATTGAGTGATTCTGCTCACCAAGCTGCTACCCACCTTGGGCTCTTTCTAGGGCTTTTCTGAGTCCTGGTCTTCCCCAGTTCTCACCAAGGTGAGAGACTGAGATGAGAAGCTCACAGAATCTCCACACCAGGCTGATGTTTCTTTTCTCTTTATTCTATTTATTTATTTGTTTGTTTGTTTGTTTGTTTGTTTATTTATTGGTTTGGTTATTCGAGACAGTTTCTCTGTGTAACAGTACTGGCTGTACTGGAAGACCACTTTGAAGACCAGGCTGGTCTCAAACTCAGAGATTTGCCTGCCTCTGCCTCCTGAGTACTGGGATTAAAGGCTTGTGCCACCACACCCAGCTGGCTGATGTTTCTTAGGCATTCAAACTCCAAGGAGTAGAGAAAAATTTTTCCCAGAGTTGCTGTAATTCCATAGGTGATTCAGCATTCTGCCAAGAGTCATAGGAGAGGCTTTGCAGTCAAAGGGGAGAGAACGGAGGGCTTCATGGGGGCATGTACATTCGAAAGCTGTAAATCAAGTCAAGAGAGACATAGAGAGGGCTTCTTACATGAGTGAGACAAGTAACCAGAAGGGAATTATGGGGCCCTCTCTGTCAGGGCTCACTGCCTCTTCAGCCATTGCAGTTAGTGCCCCATATAACATGAGACCCCCAGGCCTAAGGTATAGTCATAGGCTAGTCTTTCAGACACCTGTGAAGCTGTCTTCCCACAGTTCCCGAGGAAGCCTTGGTTGGGCAGAAGAGAAAATTGGCCTGCAGAGTTCTGTTCCAGAGTACCCCTTTGCTTGCAGGTACACAGCACCCTACATTTTCTCTCAAGGGCAGGGTCTGGCAGCTTCGAGCAGGGCAGAGGCTAGAAGTGGTTGAACTGAAGATGACTTCCAGCTGGATTATTCCATTTGCTGCCAAGTCTATCTTGAAAATCATTTCTAGTGCCACTTAAATGTTTGGTTTGTCATGGCAGGTTTTATTGGGTGTCATAAAAACGCTTAGCTGCAAGTGTCTGGTTGCTATCCTGGTACAAGGAGGGATTTTGTCTTCTTTTTTAATAGGTCTGCATTTCAGAAGGTTATAGAACAATGAATAAGAGTGTTGCAGACCTTTCAGACTTGATACTTTGAGCTGTTCCCAAAGATTGTAGCTAAAAGATTTTTTGTTCCAGAGTCTGTCTGAATGAATCAATTGTTAAGAACTTGTACTTTTTTCATTTGTTGATTTTAAGTTTGTGACTTTGGATTCGTGTATTCTTTATCCTTTCTTGCAGAATAGGCTGTTGTCATTTCTATTGCAGGCAAGGTCATGCATGTAGTTGACAGAAGAGAAGCATGAGTCCAGTTGGATTGGAATGGGTGTAGTGGCCACTGTTCACCGAAGTGTGGGCTTCATTGCCATCATGTACACTTGAATTCTGTCTGGAGAACCTTCATCTAGTGTGACTGTGTGCAAGCCCCCATAAAATAGGGGGCTTCACGGATTGAGAACCCTCAGATTTCTCTTTTGCCACAGATACTTCTGCCCAAGATACACCTGACCACTGGACACTAAGCCATTCCCACTAGAGTGCATTGACTCATATCTCAAGCTCATGGTAGCTTCAAATTTTTTCCACTAGAATCTATAGCAAACTAGGAAAAAAAAAAGGTCAAACTGGGCATGGCAGTGTATATCTATAATCTCAGTACTTAAGGAGCAGAGGCAAGAGGATTGCTAGAAAATTGAGACCAGCTTCGTCTAGTACATAGTGACTTCCAGGCTAGCCAAGGATCTACAATGAGACCTTGTCTCAAAAATAAACCTCCTCTCTCCATAAAAAACAAGCAAACAGCAATAAAGCCCCCAACAGAACAAAACCATGGACTGGAGTAGGACTATTCTGGGATATAGAGATGTTTCTTTCCAGTCCACTTGGGGGTTTTGGTAGTGGTGGTGGTGGGCTTTGTTTTCCTAACCTGAAGATGTGCAGAGTCTGGCAATAGCTCTGCCTCTCAAAGCCTGTTCAGCTACAACAGTGATCTCAATGCCCCGAGCTATAGAGAATGGCACTTAGCAGGAACTTAACAAATGCCAGTGGACTAAGAAATAATAAGGCCATGCTCCATGAACGTGTGTCACCGAGGTGCATATGCCACTGTCTTTTTGTTCAAAAAACGAAATTTAACTGTATTTTCTGGGACTCACACCTTCAGTAGTGCAGAAATCCTTTAATGACTTCTTTCTCTTGGATTCATCATGCCTTAAGGGGTAGCTAAAGTCTGGTGTCCTTGATATTACGCAGTAGCAGTCTTGGAATCATCTAACCCTTGCTGAGCTGGGAACAGCTTGTTCATTCCTCTGTAATAATTTCTGCATCCTAAAGCACTCTGATGTCTGTCTGACACAGGGAAGGAAGTCCTAGGAACTGCCAGGAATGTGTAGAGAGATTCTTGTTAAGCATTACACAGACATGGCCCTCTTGTTCCAGATGCAGTAGTGGTGACTGTAGCTGTAGAAGCTTTTGGAAATGTATCTTTTGGAAAAAAGAATTCTAATTTAAAGAAGTGGGGAATGCTGGTGCAGGAGCCACCAGAAGCTAAGAAAGGATTTTTCTGTATCTCCCTTACTGCCAGCTGGCTCTTAACATTTTCTCTTTTCAGCAGCTTCTTCAAGTTTGCTGTCAGAATTAGCTTCCTCTCCCTGCATGTTTTGGGAGGCATGGGACAGAAGGTGGGAGCGGAGCCCTGTTTGGTTAGTGTAACTGTCAGGCTCCGTATGAAGGCGAAGGGGCTGGTCTGTACTCTGCCCTTGAGCCTTCTGCTCTTGTACGGACAGACCACCTTGTGAAAAGATGCCAGTGTGTCTAGAAAAGTGAGTACTTTCCTCTTCTAATTAGGTTAAGTGAAGTCGGTCATCTTCAGGCGAACTTGGATTCCCAAGGCACAAATAGCAGATGACAATTCCTCACAGAACTTCCCTATGGACTTCCTGAAACTCATTTCAGTATGGTTTCAGATTTTTAAATCCCATGAGTTTAACTTTTCAGGAAACTCTTGTGCCGTGCACCTGTGTGCTTTGCCTCTTGTTTTAACCTGTGTAGTGGACGAGCAGAGTGTTTCAGCCACTACTTAGTCCAGAGAGCAAACGACACTCCTGGCCTACTGCCTAGGGGTTAGTTCTGGCTTTCTGTCTTTGCCTTCCATTTACCTGCAGGTCCCTGACTTCCTTCTGGCTATAATACATAACAGGGACTCCAGACCACCCACACCCAGAAGGGCAGAAGTCACCCTGTCCGAGCTTACTTCCTGAACTCTGAACTGAGTTTCTCTACCTTAAGGACTTTGTCCTGAGAACGTGTCATCTACACCCAGATCCCCTAGTCCCTTCTCAGCTGAGCTGTTTAGATTTATTTTTTGTTTTGTTTTTCTAAGCTGATCTTACCCAGTTTTTCATAGTCCTAGGAACAACCTCTTTGTTAAAACAAACAAACAAACAAAACTTATCTGCACTTCACAAGTTTAACAATCATAGAAGAAAGGAAATATATTAAAACTTGCTTCTATCCCTTTTTTCATATAAGCCATTTCCATACCACCTACAGGTATTAACCTGTAATGTTAAGGTATTTATGAGATGCATGCTGTGTTTCTTTCCCTTCTTTCGTGTAGATGTTTGTATACTGTTGTCTGCCAGGCTGTTCTAAGTCAGCGGTGTGTCAGTAAGTGCGTAGAAATACCTCTCTTTCAGCAGATCAGTTTTCCCTTGTGTGCGTGCATCACAGGCCTTTCCGCTGGAGCTGTGCGTTGTATCTGACCTCTTGCTGTTACAGTGATGTGGAGACAGGTTAAGTAAGTCCTTTTGCTCGAGTGTTGGAGTACCCAAAGACTGACTTGCAGAAGTGGCCTGCTGAGCCCTTGGCTCAGTGATCACCTAAGTACTGAGTCAGCATGCTCCTTGTAGACTGCCAGGAGGAGGAATGCCATTTCTTTTTTATTTTGCTAATCTGGCTGGTGAGAAATGACAATTTAGAGCAGTGATTTTTTTTTTCTTCTCACAAGTAGAAATAAAGTGAAGGTTTGAGTTAATTGTGGGTCTTTGGGACATTGTCTAGGCTGGTTGGTTCTCCTGTGGGCCTTTGTAACCTTTCTTCTTGTGTATAGTCTGTCAGAACTTCTTAAATATAGACTTGAGAATGTGAGCCTGGGTGGAGTGGGCTGCGTAATCATTAGTACAGAATCAAGACAAGTACAAAGTATGGTTTTGCTGCATTTGCTAATGTCTGAATTGCAGTCTTCAGCTAATGGTGTTATTAGCTTACAACTTCTACAAAGCCATGAAAAAAATATCTTCTATCCAACAATTTCTCCTCTCTGTCTCTCAGTACACATACAAACACACAACATGTACATGTGTACACACGGGTGTGTGTATATAGGGAGATTGAAAATATATCTTTTCAGGAGTCTCGAATATTTCACATATTTGTATCTCTGAAAAGGTCATGCAAGTCACATTTGTTTGTTTCTTTGGTCCTAGTGCTGGGCTGCTCTGTTTAATTTTTACAACCAGGGAGTTATTTGGTCCTTCAAGGTAAAGGAGATGAAAGTTAAAATGGCCTAAGAGGACCAGAGCTCAGCATGTTAGGACCTTGAGAGGCTGGAACGAAAAGCTTGTTGCTTTTGAGGTACCCTCTTTTAGAAAGAGTCAGTCAGTCTGTCTGTCTGCTTACACCTGTGTTCCAGTGTCTATGTGAGTGTATGCCATTGTGTACCTTGGATCCTCTGGACCTGGAGTTACAAGGGACGGTGAGCCTTCTGTTGTGGGGGCTGGGAGCTGGGAGCTGAGCTCAGTTGGTTTGGACAAACAGGATGCACAGGATGCATCTTAACCCCTGAGTGACCTTTCCAGCCCTTTGGTATGCTCTTTAGTCACAGTAACCTTTTGGGATGTTGTTGATCTAAAATTAATTGTTAATTTTCAGTTTTTAAAAACTAAATTCTATTGAAAGAGAGGGAATCTGATTTGGTGAAGAGAAAGCTGTGGTCTTTTTTTTTAATTCATAAAAGACAGTCCTATATAAAGTCCTATATATACATTTACCTCTACATAAAAAAATAAGCCAGCTGCACATGGTTACACATGCCTATAATCTTCCCCTTCAGGAAGCTGAGGGGAGATGTTCATAAGTTCATGGTTAGCCTGGGCTGAGAGGAAGATTGAAGCCAGTGTAGGCTGTCTAGCAAGATCTTTCTCAAAAACAAACAAAAAACCCCTCTAACAACAAATTCTTTCTCAGAGTTCCCACACTACCAGTAGTGATGAATGACCCAGGAAAAGAGGCCTGCCTGGCCCCCCCTTTTTTTCTCTTTCTCTCTCTCTCTCTCTCTCTCTGTGTATGTCTGTCCCTCTATGTGTCTCTCTCTTGTCTCACTCACTCACTCACATATGTACATGTATTTAATATACTTTTTTAAAAAGCACTAGAACGCTGTAGATGCTTAACTTTTCTTCCAGTGCTCATTGTAACGTGTCACTGGTGTGGATGTTCTCTGCTGTAATGTCTATTCCACAAGGAAGCGGCTATTGCTATTGCTTTATCTCAGTACCTAGAAGGATACCCAGCTCCTTTGGGTGTCCAGTCCTTAGCAGATGAATGAATGTAGCTGAGGTAAGTACCTTTGGGTTTTTATGTTCAAGTGTGTCAGGGATCTCATGCTAGATGCTGACCTGGTAGCCATGTTGACTGTCTTGACCTTTACAGTGTACTCTAACCCTTGGGAGCTGTGTGGCAGCATACTCAATGCTTTAGAGTTCAGGCCTGCAGTCTGAATTACCTGATGCTTTAATCTACTGTCCATTTGCAAAACAGTTGATATTTGTCTTTCAGCTAATCTAAGATATTGTCAGTTGTGAAATATGCCATTTCTCTGGACCACTAGGGTTAAACTACATTGGATATCAGCATAAGAGGGTTAGTTTTTGACGTCTGCTGTAGCATATTATCACAAACTTAGCTGAAGACACTCCAGATGTTTTATCTCATAGTTCTGTGGGTCAGATGCCAGAGTGTGTGTGACTGGTGTGTCTCCTTGAAGTGTTGGCCAGCTTGGCTCTTATTAGAGAGGCTCTGGGAAGAATCTACCTCAGGCTCTTTCAGGTTGTTGGTAGACTTCTGTCCTTTGTAGTTTGTTTCTTGTTGTCTCTCAGTTGCGGCCACCCTCCCTTCTGAGAGATGTTTTTGGCACTTGCCTTTGGGCGCTACACCTCAGGCACAGCATTAGCATGGCAAACCCTTCTTGTTCCTGGACTTTCTGTGCCCTCCTGCTCTCTCTTCTTTAGCTAGGGAAAATTCTCTGCTTCTGAGGGCTGTTGGTTATAGTGGGTAGATTTGGTTCAGGGTTCACAGGTTCCAGGGATTAGGACTTGAACAGCTTGGGAGGAAGGTTCCTGAAGAGTCATCCTAATATCAGAGATGTCAGATGTCTGTCTCTCTGTTAGTGTAGAGGAGCGACGGATTTATCTAAAGCACCGGGCATGTTAGAAAGCATGCTTGAGTGTTGCTAACTGTCTCCGTAAGATGCTATGATCACAGTGGTCACTGAGCGTCTGTCACCTTTAATCTCAGTGCCTTTGTCGAACTCGAATTGAGAGACTGCACTTTGCTGACAGTAAACTTGATGATAACAAACGTAATGATTAGTATTAAACACTGTGATGGAGATGTAACCTGAAGTAATAAATAAATATTAAAAAATGATTAATATTAAGTGCCACTGGTGGACACACTCTTTTACTCACTGTAAGAACGTGATGGGGTGCACCAGCTCCATTTACAGGGGTTGGAAGTGTGTTAATCAGTGCTAGTGACATTCCTAGTATGAATACACATATATAGGATTTGGATTGGTATAATTTTTCTGGGTCTATGTTGCTTGGCTGACTGTCCCCAAGAATAGAATATGAGAATGCCACAGCAGAGGTTCCTATGCTCTGGAGCAGGCCCTCTGCTAGCTAGGAAGGAGGTAAGGGGGAAGACACATTTTCCTCTGATGTCTCCCTTGCTTCCTTGCTATTTAATGTTTAACTCATTGAGATAAAGGCCCTAAGTCTTCATCCTTTTAAATACCCAAATGATCTTTTTAAGTCAACAAAGCATATGCCTCCTCTGTAGGGATATGGCTTTGAACAACATGTGAGCAGCTCTTTAGTAAAATCACACAACAGTGCAGATTCAGGTCAGGATGTGTACGTGAAGGCCGGAGAACTAAAAGTGAGGAGTAAGGTCAGTGTCAGGAGAACAGGAAGGCTACCTTAGTGAGGCACCTCAAGAAAGACCTCTCTGCAAAGTAAATCTCTGCCAAGACCAGGGTGAGCAAAAGTCAGCTTGAGCTTGACAGTAAGCTTGGTGAAGCTGAACCAAAGAAAAAAAGCCTTTTTTTTTTTGGTAGGAGTGAGTGAGAAGTCCAAAGAGCCAGATGACAGGACTGGGATACAGCTCATCGAGAATACCTGCCCAGTACATATAAGGCCCTGATGCAGTTATAAGCAACACGCACACAAATGCACGCACACACTTATGGCATGTGGTAGAGTGAATGAGAATGGCTCTCATAGGCTCATGTTTGAATGTTTGGTCCTGAGTTAGTGGAACTGTTGGGGATGGATTAGGTAGTGTGGTCTCTTTGGAGGGAATGTGTCACTTGGCTCTGTGGTTTCAAAAGCCCTTGCTAGGCCCAGTGTCTTTCTCTCTGCCTGCTGACTATGGCTCAGGATGTAAAGCTCTCAGCTGCTGCTCCAACACTATGCTGTCAGGTTCCCACTATGATGGTCATGGACTAACCCTGCACTGTAAGCAAGCTCCCAATTAAATGCTTTCGTCTATAAGTTGCATTGGTCATGGAGTCTCTTCACAGCAGTAGAACAGTTAGAACAGGGGTTTAATGAAAAATGTCATCAAGACTTTATAGAGAAATCTCTGTTCACAGATAAGCTGTAGTGAGCTTGGAGCCTGTACCCAGGACAGGAGCTTTGTATGATTTCAAAAGAGTGAAAGTTTTGGAACTATTTGTAGTTCTTGCTTTTAAAACCATTTTAAGTGTACCAGAAGCAAAGGGGATGGGTAGGAGAGTAGTTTGGCAGAACCAGATAAAAGAGAGGATACCCGAGCTCAGAACACTCAGGGATCCGGCACAGATTTTTCCAAGAGAATTACGTTCAGATAAACATTGTTGAAAGCTGATCTCATTGTCCCTCTGAGTCTGCTCCTTCTATCCTAGGCAACCCTGTCCCTGGCCATTCACTAACCAGTCTCTGCCTCATGCCTGACTTTTGCACTTTACGGTGACCAGATGATTTCTCTGTAATGAAGATCTGAATGGTTGTTACTTCCTGGATGAGAGTCAGTGGGTTCCCCGAAATCACCCCAGTCCTGTCCTTAAGAACACTTCCTGTCCAGGTTCAGTCCAGCTGTGGTTCTTACCAGCCCTGGAGTCTTGGAATCATTTTAAGCATTTTGTGTCAGCTTCAGTACCTGTACAATGGAGGTGGCAGTCACATATACCCCACAGGTAAAGAAACTGTAGCTTTAAAAGGAGTTAATAGTGAGATTTGCTCAGCAGTGCTTGGTATACAAACCCTCCATGAGCAGAATTAGCTGGCTCCTCTCTGTGTGGCAGGCTCAGCTGGTCTAGCCTGCTGCTTTCACATCAGCCTCACCTCACCCTTCCAGCAGGCAACAAGATAAGTACAGAAATTGAGAAGATATAATTAGTAATCTATACAGCAGCTTCACCATCTGTATTGAGATGTTAAATACAACTTTTAAAAACTGGATTTGCATATTGTCCAGTTTATAGGAATTCATTTTTTTTTATTTTATAAAAATGTTCTTCTATATTTTTGGTTGTGAGCCTAGCCTTTAACGGCTGAGCCATCTCTCCAGCCCAAAAATGTTCTTCTATAGTGAGTAGGAAATAAGCATGTCTGTTCCTACCAGCTCTCTCTCTCTCTCTGCTGGAGTCTGTTACACACATATATTAAGCACCTGTCAGAAGGTTGAGGATACTAAGAAGATAGTCCTTTACTTTAGAGAAAGATTTTCTTAAACTAACCAATGTTTTCTGCCTATCTCTTTTGAGCCAGCCTAATTTTGTGGATTGTTGACCCACTAAGATTTGTATGAGGCACCAGTGACATGTTTAGTCCTAAGGTCCATGAAGCTAATGAGGGAGACAGTGGGAGGGAGGCTGAGCCTGGCTGGAGAAGGGGTTGGAGGAATCAGGGATAGTTTCACATGTAAGGCAGTGGCAGTGTGATAGAAGATGGAGGTGCATGTCTTAATGTGGAGGGTGGCTCTTTGGCCATGTGTGGGGTTGAGTGACTTCTTCCCAAACCCTGAGACCTTTCATTTGTGACCTGAGGCTAGCAGCATCTGCCCCTCACAAGGTGGTCCTGGGGCGCACGCGTGAGTGTGTGTGTGTGCGTGCATGTGTGTGTGTGTTTGTGTATATAAAAGTGGCTGACATCAGAGTTTATAAATTACTCAGTGTGACTTTGCTTTCCTTTAGTCCATCTCTGGGCACATGAATATTTTTTCTTGTCTGTTTAATGTGGCTTGCAAGCTAGTCAACCAGTATAATGATTTCTTTGGACTAGGTAGTTTTGCCTGTATTTTTCTGTCTTTCTTGTAGGTTTGTTCTGTCTCTTTACTCAGTGGCATTTTTTTTCATTCATGGTGACAGCCCTGTTTAGTGTATATAAGTCTGTGTGTCTAGAGAATTTGTATTGAATTAAAATAACTGACAGTTTGATACGTTTCAAAAGCTTCAGGAAGAATCAGGTAAAACATTAATTCCTACTTTACAAATAGAAAAATTGAGGCACTTATAGAAAGCTTTTGATATTTGCCCAAAGTCATAAAGATGGTAGGTAAATGGCAAAGATAGGATTAGAACCCCATGCCTGTTGTTTTCCTGGCTCTGTATTGTCTTGTCTACTCAACCCCAAGAACTGGGAGCTGTGTGGGTACTGGCCCAGCTCAGTCCCTTTGTCACCTGGCTTCATTCTGCCTGGGATGGCTGAGTGTGCAAGAGCCTGGCCTAAGGGAGAGCCTTAGGGAACACCCTCTCCCCACCCATCTCCCTCCCTGCTGCCCTGAAGGTATTTATGGGTGTGAAGGTCCACCTGGAAACCTAGGGAGAGGCTGGGAAGAGCAGCCAGCTGTAGCTGCCAGAATGGAGGAAGGGTGAGGACTCATGGTCCCTGAGAGTGATTTGTAAGTAACTAGTGTCAAGGAGGAGGGGCCAGGTGGTGCTCAGGGGATGGGAAAGCCATGTTAAGAAGTCCAAAGGGCAGTGGAGTCTGTCACAGACTACTTCTTGGTACACAACACTTCCTACCCTCGCAAAGCACTCCCTTTATCTTCTGCTGGGAAGCATGTTCTGTGCTTACTCACTCAGCTTGTGTTGTAATCTTTATTGTGTAGGCAGGCAGAAGGAGGAGCTCTGACTGTAACCCTTCTGACTTGAATGAAGTTTAGTTTTTGACTTTGTGTTCTTTTAGAAGTGTTGTTCAGTTAGAAAGAAATCAGTGATCAGAGGGAGTAGGATCCAACAGCTTAACTGAAGCAGAAGTTCCCAGGGTGTGGGTCACCCAGTTGTCTGTGTGGCAGCATCAACTGGGAGTGACTGAAAATCACAACACCCAACCGCACCCAGACCTGTGGAGTCAGCCTTTCTGGGCGTGATCCAAAGGCAGTGCCCCTGTGAAGCTCAAGGAAGGTTCAGTGTGAGAACCTTGTAGGGTAGCCATGTGTAGTCTCTGCAGCAGGGATCATGGACAAGAGAGAATCAGTCCCTGACTGCTCAAGAGTCATGAATTCCATTGGCTTTTCTCATCTGTGTATGAGGTCTAGGAGGACTCTTTGAGCTAAGGTCCATGCTCCTTGAAAGCTCCTTCCTTGAAATTTGCTGGGCCTTGTGTAATCCACCCATTAGAGGGGGTGGGGTCAAACGAGAAACTTGCACATTTAAATTGTTATTGCATCCTGTTGTATAAAAACAAAACAGAACGCCCTCAGAGGAAGAATGTCTTTGTGCCCTTTTCTACACAGTAATGCACACCACAACTCGGCACAGGGGAGGCCCACAGGTGCAGAACGCCATTGACTGAGGCTCTAGAGTCAGGTCAGCCTAGGAGGAGCTTTTTCAGAGAAGTCAGGATCTTGGGATTCTGGGACAGAAAGTGTTGATTCTTATAACATGTATCCTGGGAGCAAAGTTTTCTTTGCGGGCCATGTGGACCTCTAGTTTTTATTAGAAATAGTTTTCATGTTCAACATGAATTTTATGTCCAGCATATTTAATTTATCTGTGACTGTGAGGAAAGATACTTGGAGTATTTGTGTTCACATGAAGTCTGCAGTTCTGGGTTCAGGGCCAAGAAGCCTTATTTTGTTTTCTTTATTTTTTGAAACAAAGGTTTTGCTTGTCTTGAATTCGTGATCCATATGTATTTCTCCCTCTCTCTGGAGAGCAAGAAGGTTCCAGAAGAACCTGAAAGTATGCATCCTTTGAGAAATTTTATGATCACAAACCTGTTAAGAATTAGAAATGAAATCTCAATGACATAACTTGGATTTGAAATTTTATGACATTTGATTATGGGAAGCTGCTCTCCCACTATTTCTTCCTTCCCTCATTGGTTTTTTTGTTTTGTTTTGTTTTTTTGTTTGTTTGTTTGTTTGCTTTTGGCAACTCTGTCTCTGTGGGCTAGACTGGCCTGCAACTTTGTAGTACAGACTGATTTTTTTGCCTTGGCCTCTCGAATCCAAGGATTCTAGGAATGAGCCACCGTACCGCATCCATGTGCCTCCTCTTGACCAGGTATTGCAACCTTTTAAAGAAAGTGCAATTAATTTTACAGAGAGAAAACTACAGCTAAGAGAGGTGCAGTGGCTTGCCCAAGGACACATACACAGTTCATAGACAGCAGACCAGTTCAGGCTTTTTGTGCTGGTATTTTGTTGTTGTTGTTGTTGATGATAATTTTTTTAATTTTTTGTAACTTTGAAAGACTCTGTCTTTTACTGTTCACAAGATTTTTCTGGCAAGTATATAAAACACAAAAAGTATTTCAAGCATTCTAAAGCCTGAGGCTCAGCACAGTTGGCATCTTCAGCCCAGAGTCCCAGGAGGAGAAAGTAGAACCTCCCCTGGCAGGTTGCATGTTCCTAAGAGCCCAGCATCTTGCTGTCACATGGAAACTGGTTTGTAACAACTTCAAGAATTGGGATTACCAGGACCCTCTCAGTCTCTGTTCCCTGTGAGCGGCCCATGCTAAGAATCCAGCTGTAGTTGCAGTTCTGCTGGTGGATAACAACATGCCTTTAGTTTATTGTTACAATTAAATCAAAGGGTTTTGTTTGTTTGTTGTTGTTTTACCAGAAAATAATGCTGGGGGAGTTTAAAAGTAAATGTTGGAAAAGTGGCAGAATTAAAAGATTAGCGATCGCCAGAACTTCTCAACAGAAACAATTCAAAGATGGCCAGTCTGGAAGGGTGCTAGAGACAAGTCTGGATGCTGTTTGCTAAGCAAGCACAATTCTTTTTTTCTCTTTGGTTGCATGTCCCTGAAATGTTTTCTAATGATTTTTAAAATGTCTATTGGCAGTATTAAAAATGGTCTTGCATTTTGACAACATAGAAGCCTGACAGATAGTACTTAAATCCTAGCTCTGCCACTTTGCACTTGTGTGACCTTGAAGAAGTTACTTAACCTTTCCATGTCCATGTGTCCTCTACTGCAAAATAGAAATGACTGTGAGGTGTGAGTTAATTACCAATGTGTTTATGATCGTACTTAGCATTTCCTATTGCATTTTAATTAACTAAAAGCTAATTAATGTAATTTCAGGAGTCAGGAGAGATAATGGAAGGGGGAATGCTAAGATTGTCACAGTCCAGCCTTCTGTGAATTCGCCCCTTTAGCCTGGTGATTGGAGGTTTATGTTTTTATTGGCGTTGAACTCTGCTTTTGAATTTCCCTAATATAGCATAGTGAGAAGATCCCCAAACCACCTTAACCCTTGCTAGCCTTCAGCTCACTGTGTTGGCCAGTTAACTTCAAACTCATGGCAGTCCTTCTGCTTCAGCTCCCCATCTCTTGGGATCACAGGCATGAGCCACCTGTCTTAGTCAGGGTTTCTATTGGTGCAGTGAAACACCATGACCAAAAAGCAAGTTGGGAAGGAAAGGATTTATTTGGCTAACCCTTCCAAATCACAGTCCATCACTGGAGAAAGTTAGGACAGGAACTCAAGCAGGGCTGGAACGGGTTGCTTCCCATGGCTTGCTCAGCCTGCTTTCTTATAGAACCCAGGGATGGCACCACCTACAATGGTCTGGGCCCTCCCCCATTGACTGTTAATCTAGAAAATGCCTTACAGCTGGATGTCATGGAGGCATCTCCTCAACTGAGGCTCCATCACCATTTACCTCTTAAAATATAGTCTTTGTCTTAGTTACTGTTCTATTGTTATGAGGAGACATCATGACCTAGGCAATTTACAGAAGAAAGCATGTAATTAGGAGCTTGCCTACAGTTTAAGAGGATTAGTCCATGACCATCAGAATGGGAAGCAGGCAGCATGGTGCTGGAGCAGTAGCTTTCCATCCTGATCCAGATAGCAGGGACAGAAAGACACAGAACTTTAGCATTCCCCCATTATTTCTCCTGGCTCCTAAAATTACATGGCTTTGTACTTTTAATCGTAATGAGTCTGTGCCTCAGTGTCCTCATTTGTCAGCTGAAATTAATACCTAGGATGTGGGATTTTAAAGCCTCAAAGGCCACCCCCAGGGAGTGCAATCCTAACAACAAAAGCCACACCTAGTAATCCTTTGTAAACAGCTCAACTAACTGGGGGCAAGCATTTAAACATGAGCCTCTGGGACCAGTCTCATCCACACCACCATACTCTTACATTAATCTTCCAAGAGGCAGTAGATACAGCCTCTGCTTCAGGTGTTTTCCATGGGTGGAGATAAAGGCCAGGAGGAAAGAGGTCAGAGTTCTATGCTAGAAATGATGGTTACAGCTTCTGTGGAAATGGGGCCTCCAATGCTTAGGTATTAATTCATACTTGTATTTTATGAAGCCATACTTAAAAGTCATGTCATTTCCATTCTGTGGCAGAAAGAAACACACTCTTTCTGGAGAAACAAGAATTGTTTTTCTGGTCCTAAATTGCAACTTTTTTCTCCTATAGGTTCATATGGGAAGGATATTGGGGTGAACTTCTCTATTCCCAGCTGGCCTTTCTGGTGAGTAGAGTCTTTTTATGATTTGTTTCATGTGTTAACCCTTGAAATAATTAATTCAGGCTATTTAATTTGGATTTAGTGACTGATTCTCCAGAAGTAGTAAATACCTAACTATGTTCTTCCCTTGATATGATTTCACAAAGGGTCCACCATGGGTAGAAAGATAGGTAGATTCAACAGTCTCCTATTGGGATTGTGAACAGAATTCTAGGATGTTACTGTAGAAAGATCTTTTTAAAAAGAAGAGTAAACAGAGGTTCAGTTTTGCCCAAGTTCATAGACCTTCTTGGAAGCAGTTCTAGCTGTGGATGCCAGCAACTGCAGCCTTGTCCCACACAGAGAAGACTGCAACATCTGCAAGGGAAAGGCGCCCTGCAGTCCTGAACTGCGTTCTGCCTAGCATGGGAGCACCGGACATATACCCCATGTTACTATGACATTGATGTTGCTTCCTTTGATCAGTTCAAAATGTAAATGTGTATTGTTGTATGCCCATGTTGGACATCAAGGAGGAATGAGTCCTGGCCTCATGCCTCAAGTGGTCAAATGAGAGGCCAAACCTTCTTCCCCTTTCAAAAGGCAGCTTTTGCCCAGTGAAATTGAACTATAGCTCTCTGAGGCCTCCACTTTGGGTGCTTTCTGACTAGACCTGCTTTCCACTTGTCATCATAATGACTGTCTGTGCCTCTGTTTTCCTCATCTGTCAGCTGACATTAATACCTATCCTGTTCTTCCCGGAGATGTTGGGAAAAGCTGAACTTAAAGTCATGGGAGGAGTTTCCTTCACAAGTTTCTTTATTTTCTGTTCAAAAATAATCTGATGTCTGGATCGTTTCAGTTTGGGTACCAGTTATTGGTAGGTTTTCTTTTCTCTAAGACAGTGCAGGTGGATGGACTTGACATTTCTAGATGGTCCTCATCTTGGGACCACAGACTCACAGTGCTCGCTCGGCCCTTGTGAAACATGAGAGCAGAGTTCTGATGAGATAGGGGCCTGTTTGACCAGGGAGTGCTAGTCCTCAGGCTGACCTTGCTGAGGTAGGCATTCTCTAACCTGTCACCCCAATGAGCTGCTTCATTTTAGAAATCAAGGAAAATGGCCTTCTACTGGGGATTTTTGTTAGGATTTCTAATGCTGTAATAAAACACCATTACCAAAAGCAGCTTGAGAAAGAAAGGGTTTGTTGCAGCATATAGCTTTTATAGTCCGTCATTCAAGGGAAGTCAAGGCAGGAACCTGGAGGCAGACACTGATGTAGAGGCCGTGGAAGAGTGCTGCTCACTGTTTGTTCCCCATGGCTTATTCAGCTTGCTTTCTTTACCATCCAAAACTACAATGGACTAGGCCCTCCCATGTTAATCATCAATCAAGAAAATGCCCCACAGGCTTGCAGCTCCACACCTGGGATTAAAACAGAAACATTTTCGTATCATAACTGAGTATTTTAAGAACTAAAACTCTTACTACAGTACCCTATATTCACTGTTGCAGTATTCTACACAATAGTTGCACAGCCCTGGAAGTACCCTGTTCTGTGTGTTCATCTCCCTCAGCTCATACTCCCACAACCACTAGTGTTTCTTCTGTCTTAGTAGTTTTTTTCCACTAGTTGAAATTGCTGTAATATATAACCTTTCAAAATGGTTTATTTTATTTAGTAATATGCACTGGCTATTTATCACCTCCTAGATGATATTCAGGCTGCTTTCAGGGTTTGGCAATTTGGACAAACTGTACGGACATCCATACACACATTCTAGTCTCAGTTCATTTGAGTAAACATCAGAGAACACGGTTACTGGACTGTGTGATGGGGCTGGATTTACTTTTGTGAGAAGTTAACAAAGTGTTTCCAAAGTCTCTGTGCCACTTGGCATGTCTGCAACCACCTCCTATTCTGCATCCTCATCAGGTAGTGTTGGTGTTGTGGGTCTAGGCCATTCTGCCAGGTGTGCAGATGAGACTGGTTGTCGTCGTCTTGCTGAAAGTACGTAAGTACCTGAGGACCAAATCCATGGCATTGGAGCCACTAGGGAAGTGTAGGAGTGCTTACTGTTCATTTTTAAGATTTTTTTCTTTTTGACAATAGGTTATTTATTTTCCTCAGAAGTTTCTTTTGCAAATATTTTCATTGAGCCTGTGGTTTCTCTTTCTAGGCTCCTGGCATGGTCTATAGCAGAGCAGAATTTTTTTGTTTTGTTTTTCATTTTGGTGACAGGAAGCTCATCAGTTCTCTCTCATTGGATCATCTTCCTGAGAAGCCATTTCTGTTCCTGTCATCATTTATTGTCCCGTTGCTGTTGTGGTCCATCAGGGTGGAGAGGTCAGGGTGACAGGAACTCAAAGCCACTGGTCACTTCTAGAATTTGGAACAGAGCAATGAATGAATGTGGAGAACACATACAACCCAGGATCCTAGTCCAGGGAATGGTGCCGTCTACAGTGGGCAGGTCTTCCCACTTCAGTTGACTGCAGCAGCAGAGCCAAGATAATTCCCCAGATATGCCCAGAGGCCCGGTGATTTTAGGTTTTGTGAAGTTCTCAGTTGGCATTAACCATTATGATACCCAAGTTTTCCCACAAGTTCTAGATTATCTTCTAGTTTATAGTTTTTGATTTTATAGTTAGGTCTGTCATTGGTGTTGAATTCTTGTTGTGAGGTTGTGAAGGGTGTGAGGTCTGTGTCTGTTTTTGTTTTGTTTTGGTGTGGCTTGGTTTTGGTTTCTCTGTGTATCCTTGGCTGTCCTGGACTCACTTTGTAGACCAGGCTGTCCTTGAACTCACAGAGATCCACCTGCCTCTGCTTCCCGACTACGTACGGGGAGTGGGCCACCACGCCCAGCTGTTTTGTTTTCTTTTTTTAATGATTTTGTTGAGAAGGTGTTCCATGCCATTGCCCTTATTAACTTCTTTGTTAAAGATTATCTTTCTATATTTATGTGAGTCAGTTTCTGATTCTCTTTCCATTGTTCTAACTCACTTTTACCAGGGTCATGCTGTCTTGATTACTGTAGCATTATACTCTAAGTCTTGCAGTGAGACTCTTTCCCCGTTTGTTCTTTAATAGTGATTTGACTATTCCAGGTCTTTTGCTTCTCCATGTAAACATCAGAATCAGTTATTAATTTGTAAGGTAATTCAGTAGATTTCTGTGATTGCATTGAATCTAAAGATCAAGTTGTGAAGAATTGCAGTCATAGGAACACTGAGTTTTTCTGTGAACATGGACTGTACATCTATTCAGTTCTTTGATACATTTCTTCAGAATTTTGTAGCTTTCCTTATTTAGTGTGTAGATTGTCTGTAGCTCAGCATTTCATTTGGGGAGGTGCTAATGTAAATGGTAACACATTTTATATTTGAAATGCAGCATGATCATTTCTGCAGAAAACTTGTATGTGCTGGCCTTGCGTCTGGCAACCCTAGTGTGATCACTAAATAGATTCAAGATGAGTTTTGTTGTTTTCCTCAGGTTTTTTGATGATCATATCACCTGCGATAAAAGCTTTATTCTTTCTCGATTTATGCTTTACATTTGTGTGTGTGTGTGTGTGTGTGTGTGTGTGTGTGTGTGTGTGTGTGTATACACTTGCATACAGGTTTACATTTGAAGGACAGAAGACAATTCTGGAGAGTCAGTTCATTCTTTCAGCTGTGTTGGATTGAACTCAGGCTGTCAGTTTTGGTAGCAAGCCTCTTTACCTTGTCACAGGTTCCTGATTATTTGTTTTTATTCACCTTTCTGGTTGCATTAATTAGAACTTTTTGAATACAATGTTGAAAGCAGTGGCAACATATCAGATGAATGGATAAAGAAAATGTGGTTTATATATACGGTGGGATTCTATTTTGCTCTAAAGAAGTGAAAGAAGACAGACTCAGAAAGACAGATTTTGCATATTTTCTCATATGTAAAATCTAGATTTAAATTTATATATAAACATATATGCACATGTATATGTAGGACATGAAAATAGAAAATAGAACAATGAAAGGGAAGCAATAGATATAAATGAAAGATAAAGAACAAGAAAGAATAATTAAAATTAAGAGAAGAAATGGGGTACAGCTCACTGGTTAAGAACTCTCACACAGGACCTGAGCTTGGTTCCCAGAACAAACTGCCTGTAATTCTAGCTCCAGGCACTGTAACATCCTCTTCTGGACTCCATGGGTATGCGCTTGTGCACACACACACACACACACATAGACACACAAAAATGAGTTAAATCTTTCAGAAGAAAAGAAAGGAAAAACCATGATGTGAGCGCATCTTGTCCTTTTCTAATTTTAGGAAAGCTTTGATTTGAAAACTTTGTGTTTAATACCATTAGACATTCTGTTAGTTGTGCGATTTTTGAGGGATTTCTTCTTTTTGTTTTTGAAGGTTTTTTTAGGGAGGGGTTGCTTTATTTTTGTCTTTTTTGAGAAAGGGTCTCACAGTCTAGCACAGTTTGGCTTGGATCTCTTTATGAAACTTAGGGTTGCCTGGATCTGCTCCTGCCCTTCTACCCCAGTTTCCCAAGTGCTGGAATTAGGACATTCACCACCACATGGCTTGCTGAAGGGTTTTTATATACATTCTTTGTCAATTAGAGGATGTTTACTACGAATTGAGAGAATTTTTATGAACGTTGGGTTTTTCAAAGTGCCTTTACTGTTGAAAACACGTTGTCATTTTTTATCGGTTAGAAGCCTATTCTGTATTATACAGTTGTATAACAACAGTATTTCTGACACAAACATAAGCCTTTTTGTGAATAGGTTTTATTTCGATATCTGGTTTCATAACATTATTTGTAACAAAATCTATTCTCTGTTATTATCACTGAATTAGTGTTGAGTGGCAGCTGCATGAGTCTTTCCATTAACCAAGCCAGAGATCTCAACACTGAGCAATATGTGTATATTTCATATGTGACAAAGCATAGAAGCCATTCAGGAGTGTTTCTACCTGGATCAATCCCTTAATTGTTTCATTTTCCTAATTGATTTTAAAAGTTTAGAAAATTTGAGAAGTAATTAAAGCATATTTTAATAATTTAATTCCCCTTTAAATGCACAATATTTGTTGTCTCTCTTCTAAACCTGCAATAGTTTTTTTTTTTTTCTTTTTAGCCTCGGCTTCCATGATTAACATTTAAGAATGCCAGATCCAAACCATTCCTCTAGGAAGCTCATAGTCAATATTTCAGTGGCTGCAGTAAGAGGCCTGATGAAAGTAAAGTCTTTGAATATTATTGGCTTTTCACTCCAGTCCCAAATTTCACAATTAATTCCTGATTTGCCTTGGCCTGGCTAAGGACCTAGCCTAGCAGGTATTTTGAAAGAAGCAGTGGGGTGGGGTAGGGGAAGGGCACATCATGGTAGGAAGAGAGAGAACAGTCATTCAGTCATAGCCTCTACACATGAAAGCCATAGTGACAAGTCCACAAATCTTCCTGAAATGTTCATATTTGCGTATGTGTATATGACTTAATTTAATCATGTCAGTAATCGTAATTTTAGCACACATCAAGTTAAAAATATTAAAATGATGTTATTGAAGATTTTGTTAAAAGTTTTAGAAATTTTAGTGGCAGATTTCGTTTTCCTGCATGCTGTTTTAGACACAAATGACACATAAGAACATTATCATTGGGGCTAGAGAGATGGCTCAGTGGTTAAGACCTTTTGCTTCTCTTGCAAAAGACCCAAGTTCAGCTCACAGCACCCACATGGTGGCTCATAGTCTTCATTTCCAGGGAACCCAATGCCCCCTTCTGGCCACTGTGAGCACCTGCATATATGTGGTACACATAAACACATGCATGCACACGTTAACATAAATGACTAAACTTTTTTTAATATTTATTTATTCATTCAAGTTACATGAACATCATAGTCCCTTCCATCCACCCCTCCCACCCTCTCCCCTTCTCCCAGAACTCATAATTCTTTTTATTTGAATAATTAAGCCATAATTATAAAAATTATAAGGTATAACATACCTTCCCAATGTCCAGTGATATTATTTGGCAACTGATACTAATAATCTATTAGTATATAGTATAATAATAATCTGTCTCCATGAATTTAAAGTTCTATATCTAATTCATTTTCCATCCTAACTTGCATTACCAACTTAAAAACATCTTCTTAGACCTAGAACATCCTTTTAATAACCCTGTATTCTACTCCAAGCACCCTCTATTCTACTCCAAGTAGAAGATGAGCATCAAAGAATCTCCATTTGGAGATAGTGGAAAGCCTGTCACTGGGCAAGAAAAATCCCTTGCTACAACTGTAGACAGAATGCTGTCCCAAAAGGACACAACTTGGAAGCAGATAAGTCGACAGCCTAGCTCTGCCAAGACAGGGTAGGCAAATCCTTCATAATTCCTGCTTTACAATTAATGCCTGTCAGATACTGGGCCAAGGGGCTGAAGATAGATGCTCTAATGTATGGAGAGAAATTGGGTACTGTCTAGGCAGCCAGTTATCTGTCATTTCTTAGTTTTGTAAGCTGCTGGCTCTGCATTTCCTGTATAATCATATATATTTATTCTTCTCAGGTCTCTGATGTGGTTGAAGACTAGATAGTTACAGTCTCACAGTTAAATTTTAAGTTGTTTAGGACTAAAATTTTTTAACTGTAAAAACAGTTATAATGAACACACATAACATAATTACATTCAGTCAGAATGTATTCTTAATAGAAATACTACTAAGTTAATCTTTTGTTTATTTTTTATTAATTTGTGTGCACTGGCATGGAAGGGCATACATGTTTCACAGCTTGTGTGAAGGTCAGAAGACAACTTGCAGCAGTCACCACCTTCCACCACATGTCCTGGGGATCCATCTAGTGTAAGTTTTCAGGCTTGGTAGCAGGCACTTTTACCCACCAAGCTATCCCATTGACCCTTCTTGTTTTGCAGAGGTAATCAGCAGAGAGGGCTACTGTGATGAAACACAATTTCTGATTAATTAATAAAGTCAGAGAAATCTGCCATGTAAGTTATAAGAGGGTGATCTGAAATTCTTTAGCAAATGCCAGAGTCCTGATGTGACTCAGGAAACTCCATAACCAAAATGTTAACCCAGTGTCAGGTTCTCCTCTCCAGGTTTTGTCTTAAAAGAGGCCAAAATATCATTTGATGTTTAAGGAAGAAGGGGTGGAGGAGGGAGGCAGAAAAGAGAGGAGCTGAGGTTTTTCTGCCGGAGGAAGCAAAGACAGAGCAGGATAAGGGGACTCTAACTGAAATTGGGTTCTTCAGAGTTTCTGCTTGACTTTGATAGTCTCTAAAGTTTTTGTTTTTTATTAATTGCCTCTTCTTCAGTATCTTTCTTCAGTTCTGATGTAGTTTCCAAAACTCTGTTAGTCATCTCTTTTGAGTTAGCAATTTTATCATTTATGCTTATCAATGGGTTTAAATTCCAATTAAAGCAGACAGCTGCTACATCATTTTTAGTTCTGTTGCCTAGGACTTCTAGGTTGATGTGCAAAGAAATACCAGTTTAGGAATAGCACACAGTCTCCATCTAGGGAATCCTAGAACCAAGTTGTCTTCGTTACATTTTTCCATATTTCTAAACACTCGGAAAGTTAGATGGCCAAACTTACTGAGTGTAAAACCAGCTGTAATACCAAATGGCAAGCCCTCTCCCCAATATATTTCCTCCTCCCCTATATTTCTGTTTCCCTCTTTCTTCTTAAAAAAAAAGAAAAAAACAAAACAAAACCACACACCCACAGGTTGTTCTGTGTTAGCAAGGAGGTCTGGGTTTTGAGGCTGGTTTATGAGTTGCACATTGGAATGGTTTCTCGGATTCTTACTCCAAGGTGAGTTTCTCATGCTGTGTTGGGTTGTGCTGCATGCTTTTTAAGGAATGTCATATGGAATGGGTGGTCTCACTGTTTTATGGTTGTGGATGTGACATGACTAGTTGCTTCAAATGCTCCTGCCACCTTGACTCTCCCGTCATGGTGAACTACAGCCTAATTAATCCCTTTCTCCCTGAAGCTACTTTTGCCAGAGCTTTGTATCACCACATCAGGATCATAAACTAAGTAGGGTGGGGAAGGGGTTACAGAAAAGAGCCCTGTTGTAGGTTTCAGGGACTATCTGATGACATCTTTAGGTGGAGGTTAGTGGTGTGCTAAGAATACATTTTAAACTTTTCATAGTCATGAGATTGTTAGATTGGACACAGGGATGGGCTATGAATGGCTTTTGGGGGATGAAAATGGCTCTAGCACTAGATGGTTTTCTCTGGTCCGCCACATTTTAACTCTCCACAGTCACAAAGTTCAGTCCGTTGGCATTGTAGAATCATTGCCACATGTGTGCCTTTTCTTTCTTTTTTTTTCTGGAAGCTTGTTTACAACTTCATAAAGCAGTTGTGAGGATGAAGTGAATGATGACTATAAAGCACTTTCCTCAGGCTGACGTGCTGTAAGTGCTGTGCCTTAGGAGGCTTGCACACATTGTAGGGAGGGGCCTCCATGACTGCTGCTTCTTCAGCTGTGAGCTCCAGTATCTTCTGATGTTCTCCAACTTGCATGCTATCAGCTTCCTCTAGATCGGTGGTTTTTACCCATTTTCATGATTACACAAGGAGAAAAGTTGGATAAATTTGAGTTCAATAACTCAGTTAAATGGAAATGCCTCGCCTGAAGTGGAATTTAATACTAAAAAAATAGGATATAAATGACTTGGACTGTGCTTAGGAAGGCTGTAGACCACAACAATGCCTAAGACTTTTTGTGTCTTGTCCTACCAAGAACCAGTTCACTTCATGATAATATAGTCCCACGTCTCTAAGTCTTGTTCATATGATCCACTTTGTTCTTCTGAAGCTCATCTCATATTGTCCCTTAATTTTTCCAGCTTCTCCAGGCAGAGCAAGCCTGCTTCCTGCCTGGTTTGCCTCGGGTGGCTCTTCCATCTGCCTCCACAGCCCGCTCGCCCATTTAGAATGGGCTGGTTGAACATCTGATGAACAGAGGCTTTAAATAGGACTTCACCTAAGAAGAGAAGGACACACATCCTGGGAGCTGTAGTAGAGATGCTAATGCTGCCTAGACTGGGGCAGAGGAGAGGGTGTGGCTGGATGTGGAAGCTGCCTGGGGCAGAGCTATCCTACAGGCTGTGAGGGACCTAGACCTTCAAAGGTACAATGTGGCACTGCTCACTTTGATTTGATTAATCTTTATGTATATAAGTGTGCTTATGAATGTGCATGTATTTGTGTGTGTGTGAGCATGTGGAGGCCAAAGGTTGATATTAAATGTCTTCCTCAGTTGCTCTCTATCCTAGTTAGGGTTACTATTACTGTCATAAAACACCATGAGTAAAGCAACTTGGGGAGGAAAGAGTTTATTTGAGTTACAATTCCACAGTATTGTTTATCATCAAAGGAAGTCAGGGCAGGAACCTAGAGGCAGGAGCTGATGCAGAGGCCATAGAAGAGTGCTGCTTACTGGCTTGCTCCCCATGGCTTGTTTTGTCTGCTTTCTTATAAGAACCCAGGACCACCAGCCAAGAAATGGCACCATCCACAATGGGCTAGACCTTCCCACATCAATGACTAATTAAGAATCTTATGGAGGCATTTTCTTAACTGAGGTTCCCTCCCCTAGACTCTAGCTTGTGTCAAATTAGCATAAAACTCTCCATCTTACTTTTTTGAGACAAAGTCTGACTCTCCTATATGGCCAGACTAGCTGTCCAGCAGGCTCCAAAGATCCTCCTGTGACTGTCTCCCAGGACTAGGATTACAGGCACACCACCACACCTGCTTGTTACATGGGTGTTGGGGATCTAAATTCAGGTCCTCATGCCTGTGTAGCAAGCACTGTACCAAGCACTGACTAGCCATCTCCTCAGCCCATTTTGTCATGCTCATAATATGATCCTAATATGCCGTTTTTGAAGAAACATTGATTCTAGGCACAAGGGCAAAGTGTGCCTAAGGCTCTCAGGTTTGATAGAGAGTGGAGTGGATGGCAAGAAAACAGGGTAGGGCCTAAATGTGCCTGGCCATAAAAAGTGTGGGAACTAAGTGGTTTTACAGGTATGTCTTGAGCATCTTGCCTCTCATTTCTCCAGCTGGCCTCATTATCAGTGCCCTGTGCCCCAGAGGTGTGTCTGTCCTTGTATTCTGTGTTCTCCTGTGACATTCTTCATCCACCATGGACTAGTGCATGCTTTTCAAAGCCCTCCCCCTTTGCAACCTCAGCACTAGCTTCCTTGGTACCTTGGACTGAATGCATTGGGCACCTTCCCATCAGCTCACGTTTCTGATCAGCCAGATTTGGAATGTTGGAATGACAAGAAGCTCCTTTCTTACTCTGTTAGGAAAGATGGCACTGCTAGCTGGTCTGCTGTCTCTGACACTATCTGGGTTCACTACAGGAGTCTGCAAATATTCCTCCTCCCTCTGTGCCCCTTACTTCCTTTCGCTGCACCTGTCTTCCTGTTTTTCCCCTCCCTTTTTTCTCTCTTTCCTTTTTTACAAGCAATATTTATTAGGCCAAGAACTGTATTCCTTTCCCCACATGGATTATGTCATTAAATACTCACAAAATCTGTGAGAAATAAGTATCAGTATCACTCTAAAACTCTGTAGTGCAGGAAATTAAGGACCAAATAGGATATACAACTTGTCTAGTGTTGAATTTAGGGACAATCTGTGAGTTCTGTCATGACCAGCTTAGACCACTCAACTAGGATCTAGATTCGTCTCTCTTGGCTTCCCTTCTGTGTAGGCTCAGAGCTGGCTTGTTCTAATCTTCCCACAGTGCAAATGTGATCCTGTCACTTCACAGAGTACCCGGATTAACACACCCATCTTCTGGCCATGTTTTCTGACATTTTGAAGATGGTGATTTATGGAAAACAACATGGGTTTGGCGGCTTTGAAAGCCTAGGTTTGGCCCTAGAATTGTTTCTTGTGTTACCATAAGAGGTAGTTCATTTCTCTAAATTGCTCATCTGTTCATTCCACGGGTATTTACTGCATGTTTTCTCCTGCTAGTCCTGCGTGAGGGATTTGTATGTTCAGAGCTCCCAGGCAGCCTATTTCCTTACCTTTGACTCCATGCTGGACTGTGTCAGGTGATCCACGTGGAGTGCACTTTGTGAGCTGCTTTGCCAAAGCTCCCTCTTGCTAACTTTTTGTTTCAGTTTCTTCTAGCCTTCTGTCCCTTACAAAAATACAGTGTATTCTTTATTTCTTCCTCTTATGTGTGTGGACACGTGTGTCACAGCCCTAGTGGCTGGAAGTTCTCTGTGGAGTCAATTCTCACACCCCTCCTATATGTGGGTCCTGGGGATCAAACTCAGCCTGTCAAGCTTGTGCTGCTGGGCTGCAGAGTCATATCACCAGCCCCATCGTGGATGGCTGAACTGAAAAGTTGTCTTATTCATTAAGGCTTTCTGTTCCTTCGTCACTAAGTAGAATTGTGTCATTTATGGGGGAGTTCAGCCATTCTTGCTAAACACTTTAAAAAGCAGTTGTGCTGCTGAGTGTGGTCCACAAACCCTAAGTCATCTCAGATCCTTTCCAGGGATCCACAAGGTCAGATGTGTTTCTCTAATAATGTTAAGTTATTATTTGGTATTTTCCTTGTGTTAACATTTGGAATATGCTGCAAAAGACGTGGAGAAACTCCTATTGCCTAATTATTAAACATTCCTTACAGCCTTATCCTCAGAGTTTAAAAAAAAAAATGTAACTAAAGGATGTCCTTAAAGCAGTAAAAGTTATTTAACTAAGCCTCATTTCAAGACACATCTTTTTAATCTACCATGTGACAGAGTAAAGAATAAAGCTTTTCTCCTGACTGTCAAGCCTGGTGTCTTGGTGAAACACTTGGATTATTTTAGTTGCATGCTCAACTAGCCACATTTTAATTTCTTTTTTGGTTTCTCTGGTGAGTTCTCTTTTTTGCATCTCTTATGCACCCCATGCTTGACTATGGAGAGCAGAGTGCTGGGTAGGATCCTATGTTTTCCTCCCCATATGACTTTGGACTTACATAAGTAGTACCACTGTCCTAGGTCACAATGATGTTCATAGTTAAACAGCATTAGGTCTTTCCAACCTTCTGATACTTTGAAAACATTGAAATTCCCATGGGATTTTTACTTAGCTTACTGTATCTGTTGACATAATAACTGTTGGCAAATACTACAAGAAACTGAAATTTGGAAGTTTAAAAATGTTTAATCTGTTTTTATAATGATTCTCATAGGGCCCCACCCATAGACAAAACAAAAAAACAAAAAAACTAGAGGCAATTTAGGAATGCTAAGAGTGAGAGAAATAGTCCTTCCCAGGGATGAGCTGCCTGGTTCCTTAGCCAGTAACAAGTGGCCAACCCTGAATAACAAGTGCATTTAATATGCTAATGAGGTAACTTGTCGCTGGTAGCCCTTCGGTAGCTTCAGGATGAGGGTTGGCTAAATAAAACAACAAAAAGATGGAGTACTGTGGCAAGAATAGGAAGTTATGGTAGAAGTCCCAACACACCAACCTTTTGGGAGGTAAAGTTTATGGCTGGTGACTCTAATCAGCCAGCCGTGCTTGTGGAATGAAGCCTCCATAAACACTGAAAAGAGTAGTGTTTGCAGAGCTTCCTGATAGTTGCTGGAAGTTGATGCCCTAGAAAGAGCATGATAGTTCTTAATCTCTTTCTACATGCCCCATTGGAGTTATCCATTCTTCATCAGATCTTCATCTCTGTCCTTTTTAGTATCCTCTTAAATAAACCAGGAATGTTCTCTGAATTCTGTGAACTGCTCTTTCAAATTCATGAACAGAAGATGGGAGCTCTGAAAAACCTGTTTCTAGCCAGCCAGTCAGAAGCATGGGTAAAAGTTCCTGGGCCTTTTTGCCTAGAGTCTGAGGTCTTAGGGAATATGCCTTTAGTATGTAATAAAATACTTTATCCAGATAGACAATATCAAAGTTAAGTCAAGTTGAAGGACATCCTGCTGGTGTCTAGCTTGTTTCCTGGTGCATGCAGGAAGACCCATTACTTGGTTCCAGAAATCTGGGTTGACTGTTGAGAAAATCGAGATTGATTTTCTTCCCTGTATTTTCAGAAGCCCACCGTCAAAGGCTTGTTTTTTATCCCTAGTTTGTGTCTTTCTACTTTTACCCCAGAGCCACAGCTCAGGGAGGCTGATGACAACAGCCCTTAAATCCACGTCAGCTCACCCCAGTTTAAGTACCAGCTCCATATGGTTAAAGTCTTTATATGAAGTTGAAATAAGAGATTTGAATGTAAGATGAAAGACACTGACATTAGGGGATACCTAGGAAGGAATTGAGCCAGTGGCCATGACTCTGAGGAAAAAAGTTTTCTGGTTAATGATGGTATATGCCCCCCACAGGTAACCATGAAGCTGGACTGATTTTTTTTTATCCCCCTACCCCATTTTCAAGGTTAGAACCTCTTTTGATAAAGTGGAGAAAGTTAATTATTTGAATGGAGTTCAAATAATTATTTGGGAATTATTTGAATGAAGTCAGTTTGGGGGAATTTTTCAAAATTCAGAACTTAAAAAGGGGACTTTTCTGTACAGGCCACCAACCCTACTTTGGTTTTCTTCGATCTTGCTGTGCAGTTTTGTGTGTGTGCTGTTCTTACTTGAGTTGGTATCTTTCCTTGAACATTTATCTAAGTCGCTGTTTTGTGCTGTCTTAGTTCTGCTCAGCCTGCAGCAGGGTGGCCTTCTGCTCTGACTGTCTGGTACCCACAGAGACCTGAAAGGTGAGAGTTTCCATCCCCAGTCTTGGTCTTCATGGCAAAACAGGTTAGGTATCATTACAAAAATAATCTGAGAATTTACTTTGGTGAAGGTGATTTTTATATTTTCCCTGGTACTTCTTAACTCATAAAATATTCCAAGTGAGGACAAGCCAGAGCTTAGAGAACAGTGATGCAGAGGGGTGCTGAGTAGCTGTTTCTGTCAGCCTTGGCCGACTGTTAGCTTAAAGTGAGCTGACTTTACCTCTATAAAAAGTGATAATTATCCCTTGTTTCAACTGTAGACAGAATGCTGTCCCAAAAAGGCAAAATTTGGAAGCAGGTAAGTCAACAGCCTAGCTCTTCCAAGACAGGGTAGGCAAGTCCTTCATAATTCCTGCTTTACAATTAATGTCTGTCAGAGATACTGGGTCAAGAGGCTGAAGATAGATGCTCTAATGTATGGAGAGAAATTGGGGACTGTCTAGGCAGCCAGTTGTCTGTCATTTCTTAGTTTTGGAAACTGCTGGCTCTGTACTTCCTGTATAATCAGATATATTTATCCTTCTCAGGTCTCTAATGTGGTTGAAGACTAGGTAGTTATAGTCTCACAGTTAAATTTTAAGTTGTTTAGGGATTAAAAGGATGTTTTAGGTCTAAGAAGATTTTTTAAGTTGGTAATGCAAGTTAAGATGGAAAATGAGTTACATATATAAACTCATGGAGATAGATAGATAATAGAATATTAATATCAGTTGCCAAATATATATGAGTTGGACATTGGGAATGCATGTTATAGCTTATAATTTTCATAATTGTGGCCTAATTATTAAAAAAAAGAATTATGAGTTATGGGAGAAGGGTGGGAGGGTGGGGCCGGGAGGGGTGGATGGAGGAGACTGTGATAAAGATATAACTTGAAGTAATAAATAAACATTTAAAAAGCAAAACAAAACAAAAAAGTCTGATAATAATAACAGTTCCTTTCCACTGTGGACATGAGAGGTACTGGAGCTAAATTGTTGTGCAGTCAGCAAATGTGTTTAGTGCCTTCCTTCTATTTTGTATAGTCTGGGATTACACTGCAAAGGGAGGTTGAAATGAGATTCATAGGAAAGTGCATACAAATGTGCCTGCATTGTGGTAGAATACTCAGGAAATAGCACTGCTTCTGTTGTTACTTTAGCATCCAAGTTTAGAACTTGAATAAGCCAGAATTAACCAAGAGAAGGGTGAAGAAATACACGGTGTGCCAGCCCAGCAAGGCATGTGTCTGTGGAACAGAGCCTATGCTATCTACATCTGTCATATAGTAATGTGTGGGTTTCCACACAACATTCATTCTTGTGAGGCCTTCAGACACTACAAACAATTTATGTGTTTAGTTTGCAAGTAAATGGATGTATTTTGTCAAGAAGGCACCCTGAAGAAAAAAAAGGAAAAAAAGAAAAATAAAGAGATCATTCATGTTCATCATGCACACAAAGATATGTCTTTTACATATTGGTCAAATGTTAAATTATGACCATAGAGCTTGTAAGAATTTGCAACATTGATAATATAATGACTCTAAAGATAAGCAGTAGAAAGGAGACCCGGTTTCCATTATTTTACTAAGTTCTAAACTTGCATTGTACGCTGAAGTGTTCTTAGGAATCCAGATTCACATTTTCATACAGATGGGACCTGTGTGTGAGTCTGTTAGTCTGTCTTTAAAACTACCCTTGTTGTATATTACCCTTTTCCTATGTCGTCCTGCTCCAGATCCTTCTTGTAATGTCAGTAAAATAAATCCTGCCATGGTGAGTGGCTATTGGTTTAACTCTTCACCTGGGTACCAGTAGCAGGTGGTTTTCTGGAGTTTCACATTAGGATATACCCATCATGCCTAGCGAGCGTAGTCAGCAACTTTGTAAACACCTTCTAGAACAGGACCCTGGCAAGGCATTAGAAATGTTATCAGAACATTAAAAAAAAAAAAGAAAGAAAGAAAAGAAAAGAAATGTTATCAGAGCATTGTATTAAGAGTCTCAAGAACTGGCATGCAGGGTTCCTTGGGGGAACATCTTACTCTGACTTAATTTTCCTTTCATACATGTAGGCATCTGATCTGTGAAGAGCTGAAAGAACCTTCATGCCCCACAGAGTATACCGCAAAATGGCAAGCAGAGTAGAAAAGGGCCCCCACATGAATGCAAGATGAAGCTGTTATCCCCCATTGGTCACTCATGGTAGCACTGCTATTCTTTAGGTATAAGTTGGCCTGACTGCCAGGTAAAAGTAGATCTGTGTCCTAGATGCACCATATGTCCAAAAGTGACAAGATACAGTTAGTAATTGGTGAAGTTGGGCGTTAGTCAAAATTGTAGAATATCAAAAAGCAGTACAATTTCTTGTGTAAAAGTAAATTAGGCAAGTGAAACCGTGGCTAACATTCAAAGCATAGTGAAAAGCATGCGGCATACATTCAGACAGCTGTAGATTTGAATCCCAACAAGGTTACATAAAGATTTTTAATGTAGAAAAACATTTAGACCCTGAGAAACTCAGTGTTCTTAACTCTAAAATGGGTATAGTTGTTTGTGTCCCTGAGGTGGTTTGTATTACTTGTGCCTGGTGCAGTGTCCATTATAAAGTACTGGCTTGGCAGTTAGCTGTTGGTGAAAAAAATGAAAGAAGACAATACTGATTGGCAGGTGATTGGTTCCACTGGAAGATGAAATAGCTGCTCTAGATGGTGAAACCCCAAGGCTCCTGTATTAGATGACATAGATACATCCTGAGTAAGTCGTATTTGCCCTGTCAGTTGCAAGTTTGCTAAGCCAATGTTCCTAAATCTATAAGTCTTGTCATTTCATAAATTTTAAGACTAAACATTTCAGAGAAGCAAACTGACCAGTCATGACCCTAAAAAGTTAAGGGACATATCATGGAAGAGGCAGCTGTTCTGTTTAGTGTCGTTGAAGGTCTGTGCTTGTTCAACCCATTGATTCACACTCCTGATCGTATTGCTTTTGAATTTTAAATTTCTCGTGGTCATCAAATGGGTGTCTCAACCTTTCAACCAGTTTCAAAGAACCAGTCGTATGCTCCTATTTTTGCTGAGGAAATAGAATTGTTCCCTGCCTCCTCCTCAGGTTTCCCCTCAGGTCTCATTGAGTTGACTCAGCTTGGCCACCCTTCCAGAGCTTCCAGCATCTCTACCCAGGAACTCAGGCTCTGTCAGCAGGGATACATTGGGAACTGTCTAATGAGTGACCAAGAGTGTCTGTCACTGCACATAAATGAGTGGAGGAAAAAAGAAAAACAAAAGATTGGTGTTCATTGGATAGGATTTATTTGTTAGATTCTGATATCCATGTTAAGGGATTCAGGAGTTCCAAGTCCTGAACTGTGTCTTGAGGATTCTGTTAGTTCCAAAGAGGAGTACTTTGGAAGAGGTCTTTATTGTATATGTGAGAGTTTTCATTCCCACCCCTGCCTTTTAAAAAATATTCATGAATATATCCATGTGTTTGTGGGTACCCACAAAGGCCAGAAGAGAGCATTGGATCTGTCTTGAGATGGAGTTACAGTCAGTTCTGAGTCATTTACCGTAAGTGTTGAGATCAAAATACTGGTCCTCTGCAAGAGCAGTCCCTCTGAGCCAGCTCTCCAGGCCACCCAGCCTTACGTTACATTTTTCTCCTTCACATATTCATTCACATTGTCCTATATATATATATATATATATATATATATATATATATATATATATAT
>CAJQZJ010000594.1:8718892-8740996 GCA_907164525.1 Lophiomys imhausi
TATATATATATATATATATATATATATATATATATATATATATATATGTATGTATATATATATGTATGTATGTATGTATTTTTACCGTACTCACCCCCCCCCTTACTCTTTCTTATCCCTTTCTATGCTCTCTCCTTTCCTGCTGGTCATCCCTTTTATATTTAGTGCTCATAACTTACAGAGTTTAGGGTTGCTTAAGTAATCATGATCAGGAGTTATTTCCCAGACCATGGGCAAATTACTAGTCAGGTAGCACTCAAGAAAATGACTTCTTCCCCAGCAACCATTAACCACAGTGGCCCCTCAGGGCACACACAGTGAGGCTTCGTGAACACTGATGGACCCAGCCTTGTGCAGGTCATGAGCAGGTAAGCACAGCTGCTGTGAGTTCATGAGTCTAACAGCCAGGCATGTCCGGAAGGCAGCAATCACAGTGCTCCTCCCATCTTCCAGCTCTTCGTATTCTTTCCACCCCTCTCCCCTGAGCTTGGAAGGGCTCACCTCCTTTCTTTCTGGATGGCAAAAGAATAGAGGACTGAAAATTCAAATAGGGAAATATTTGGGAGTTAGTGTTAGGCATCTGAAATGTTTTACCCCCAACTAATAAGAGAAACTTTATCAAAACTGGCCAAAGGACTATTAACAGATTAATTACCCACCCAAGCCCCATGAGGAGGAGAAAATGTAAAACAGGATTTGGGCAGACTGGCGTTTGAGAAGAGAAGTGTTCGCAGTGAAGCTTTCCAGAAGAGTAGAGGAATGTGAGGGTTGCTCAGAAAATGACCAGACCTTGGCTTATGTTTGCTCTGCCTGTGCTGGGTGTTCAGAAAGGAAGAAAGGATGCCACTTGCGTAGTCCTGGTAGCAGAGACCCTGGAATTCCATCCAGAGTTAAGTTGCACTCACACACATTCCAGAAATCCGGATTTGTGATTTAAGGAAAGAAAGAAGGAAGGGAGGGAGGGAGGGAAAGAAGAGAAAGATAAAGAAAGAGCTGGGTGGTGGCGCACGCCTTTAATCCCAGCACTTGGGAGGCAGAGGCAGGTGGATCTTTGTGAGTTTGAGGCCAGCCTGGTCTACAAAGTGAGTCCAGGACAGTCAGGGCTACACAGAGAAACCCTGTCTCGAAAAACCAAAAAAAAAAAGAAGGAAAAGAAAGAAAGAAAAAGAGAGAGAGAAAAGAAGGAAGGTTTTGCAGGACATACTAACTTGAATTAAAAACATGTCCTTTTTGTTGTTTTTGTTTTGTTTTTTGTGTTTTCAAGTCAGGGTTTTCTGAAACCCCAGCTGTCTGTCCTGGACTCATTTTGTAGACCAGCTGGCCTTGAACTCACAGAGATCCACCTGCCTCTGCCTCCCAAGTGCTGGGATTAAAGGTATGTGCCACCACTGCCTGGAATGACAGTTCTGGAATTTTTGTTTCTTTAAAAAACACAGAAATATTATAAGAATATGTTTTCGTTTTAATCCCAGGTGTGGGGATATGGGGCTGCTTCATAGCACCTGACTATGATTTGCCTCATGCTCTAGCAGAGGTGTGGGTTTCCCAGTTACAGATAGTTTCTGTGATTGGGTGATGTATGGAATTCTGGAACTTCTCATAGGATTTATAGATGCTAGAGCTGCTATAGGTGGAGTCAGCAGTTATTGGTCATTTAGGTAAGTTAGTTGCAGTTTGCTAGTAGCCATGGCCAAAGAAGAAACAAAAGGAAAGAAATTAGATTGAGGTGTTTTCCTAATTCCTGTTTCCTTTCTATCCTTGTTTCTCTCCTATCTAGTGTTAGGGGATGAATCGGGGGAATAAAGGGTGAAAAAAGAAGAACCTACAAAGTAGCAAAGACCACCTATAACTGCCCAGCTAATAACATGTTCCTTTTATAATCCATATTTACTATTATCTTTCAGACAAACTATCCAAAATCTTAAATTCCTACATGGTTAGAGGATCCGCATCACAGACAGGACCAACAGAGAGAGAGAGGGTACCGCATCACAGACAGGACCATTTAAATGAAACTTCATGTCTAAATAAAAGTCTACCAAGACTCATGCATGATTTATTACATTGTATATACTGAGGAGGTCACTGGACAGAATAATCAGTGTGTTTTCTTTATGTAGTGTTAGAATTTGATCAGATCCTTGAACTGTGCTGTGAATTCTCAAGTGATCCAAATTAAGAATATCTTGTTTTGGGGCCAGCAAAATGACTAAATGGACAAAGGCACTTTCTGCCATGTCTGACCTGAGTTTGATTCCTGGGACTTATGTGGTAGAATGATAGAACTCGGTCCCTCAAGTTGTCTCCTGACCTCCCCACCACAATAAATATTTTAAAAAGAATACCTTACTTTTATGAATGAATCTCAAAGTCTCACCTTTAAAAGCTCCAGAAAGATTATGCTTTAAGAAAGGGAGATGAGGGGCTGGAGAGATGGCTTCACAGTTAAGGGCACTGGCTGCTCTTCCAGAGGATCCAGGTTCAAATCCCAGCACCCATAACCGCTAACAACTGTCTGTAACTCCAACTCCAGGGAATTCAGTACCCTCACATGGACATATATGCAGGCAAAAACACCAGTGCACATAAAATAAAAATAAATCATTAAAAAAGAGAGAGACATGACCCAGGTGGGTGTTACACACCTGTATTCCCAGCACTCAGGACACTGGCTCAGGAGTATTTCAAGTACTAGAGAAGCCTTGACTGTTGTTGTCTTACAACAAACCTTAGAGGAGAAGGAAGGTAGCTGGTGAGATGGTTCACCAAGTACAGTACTTGCTGAGCAAGCCTGACTACCTGAGTTCCACAGGCACACTTTGGCACAGCCCCCACCTCACAACAATAGTAAATAAAATGTAAACAAAACCAATTTGAAAGACACAGTTGGCAGCTGATCTAACTTGCTGAAGCTGACCAAAATTTGTTAGGAAGACACCCAAAGAAGAGGTAAAATTGTGATAGGAGATAGTGGTTGCTATGGGTCCCCTTTCTCTACCACCCTGGGGAGATGCCAGGGTAGAATGGCTGTCCACTAGACCTAACACTGACTGCTTAGTGTGTCCTCATCAATGGGACTCATTCATGAAGAGAAACACTACCCCTCTGGCTCCCTTATCAGCCAAACAGCCTGAACTCAAAAGGATCAGAGACACTTGAGAAGAGTTTGGGATTGTTTCTAGGACTCCCCACCCCAGGGAGTTTTCTTAATGTTCTACAGAGTTTTCAGTGGCTCTTGGCCCCAAACTTCATAGAACCAAACAACAAAAGTCATGCACCAACCCACTTGGCACTGAGATCAGAACCAGAAGTATTTAGAAATAACTGGAAGAAACTCTGCTACTAACCACAAATAGGGCAAACAGGGGTGTAATGTTTAAAGTAGCAAAACTTTAAGGTCTTAAGAGACAGAAGGCCAAAGAACACCAGTTGCCTACCAGATATGTAGAGGATATCCATGATGTTTTCCATTGAACTCATGACATTGCTACAAGGCAAGATGGTTTTGTTTATTATCCATTTTGAGGAAATGAGAAACATTTTCATAGTACTAACTGAAACCCAGTTCAATAGAAAATATTTCTGAGCAGTTAAAAATAATACCTGTGGGACGTGGAAGATACCTCAGTGGGTAGAGTGCTCGCTGTGCAAACATGAGGACCTGAGTTTCCAACTGTGGCACCCATGTCAAAGCCAGACAGAGCAGCACTGGTGGTACAGGCAGGTGCACCCAGAGCTTGCTGACTGGCCGGTCTAGCTGAATCAGTAAATTTGAGGATTAGGGTGCCCCGTGACTGAAGAAGACACCTGATTTCAACCTCTCAGGTCACAGAAATGTACTCATAAATGAGCATTCTCTCTCTCTCTCTCTCTCTCTCTCTCTGTCTCTCTGTCTCTCTCTCTTTCTCCCCCTTTCCACATAAATAAAATTTTATTGAATGCTTGTCCTTGTCATGCTTCATTACAGTCCCTGAGGTATAGAATTGAGTCAGTTCCTTCTGGTCGTAGAGTTTTCATTCCAGTGAGAGAGAAGCATAATAGCTAGAAAGGAGAGCATCAGCAAGTACTTAAACATAGCAAAGCAGTGTAATGGAGGAGGGAGGAGGGCTCTTCTGAAGAATCCTGGAGGACCTGAGGAAACATGATAGGCAGGGGTAGATGTCTGCCTAAAGTCCCACTAGAAGAATGAGTATACTTGAAGGCCTCAGGAGTGGAGCTTGCTAGTGATACTTGAAGAGAAGCAGGTCCAGGTAGCTGGTAGTAGGGTCGGGGGCCTGGTGGCCAAGGGATGGTCTTCAGTGAGGATGCTGAGGCTGCTGAGACTTCTGAGCAGAGAAGTAAAGTGAACAGCCTTTGGCTTACTGGATGGAGACCAGCCTGAGAAGGCAACAAGAATGAGGTTCAGGATCTGGAGACAATCCTAATGCTTATCTATATAAGATGCTGACTGCCTTGGAGCAGTGAGAAGAGAAGCTGAATAGAGCAGATGGTATTTTGAAGGCAGGGGTAGTAGGATTTGCTTATGCACTGAATGTAGAGTTTAACTTATATCACTGAATATGAGTTGACAAGAAAGGAGCCAGAAATGACCCTGTGCGTTAGTTCCTGCCTATGATCTAGGTCCCTGAGTGAGGCAGGAGGATTGCAATAAACTTGACGTGAGCCTGGGCTGCATAAGAAGACACTCAAAAGAATCCAAAGGGGAGAGCTAAGCCTTGTGGACAGATGGATATTTTCAACATAAAATCTCACTGCCTGGAATACTCCAATAAAACTGGATTTTTTAGAAGGAAAAGTATATTTTAACATACATCACCATTGATAAATGTGTCAAAATTATTTTGTTGTTGTTGTTTCTTGAGAAGGGTAAAATAAAACAACACTTTTCTCTTAAATAGCTTTAGGTTTTTCTTAAATGGTTCAATCCAAGCATATTGAACTTTAAGCATTTTTTATCGATTAAGATCTAACAGTGTGTTGGATGACATTTTTTTGTCAAATTTTAAGACTCACATCCTCGTTCGTTCATCTTCTGTCACTCTTCTTACCAGAGAATTGGAGCTGGATGGCATTTGCTAAGCTTCCTGGGTAGATGCATTTGAACTAGGATTTAATAGCAGACCTTTGGCACTTAATGGCTTGAAAGCTTTCTGTATCTCCTGATGGATAGCCATTTCATCTGTTTTACATTTTACTTACTACTGTTCTATGGAAAGGAATATTTTTGAATAGTTCTGCTGCTTTAGCTAATAGCCCTGTATCTGCAGCCCAAGTATAATTGTACATCTTACACAGAGTCTTCATCAACCCAAGCAGTTGGGTTGAGTGCCTGCCTTTTACATTTCCTTGTGAGGATGTTAGAGATTGTGGATTACTCCATTGCTGCATGGTTTGCATTGTAATTCACTCAATTTAGGTTCTGAATGACTAGTGGTTCTTAAATAATAATGCATCTCTCCTATCTTGAGCTCTTCACAGTAAGTTCTTTACAACCCTTGGAGTACCTAAGGACTCCTTTCTTCTTCTCATTATCCCTGCTCACTCATCAGACGATCCTGTTGGAAGCTTCCCATGAGCACTCTGGACTGGTACAGGCACTCTCTTCTCTCATTAGAAAGTCCCTTGTACTCACCACAGTTAGAGTTAAGCCATTACTGCTATCATGTGACAGTTGCCTGATTGGGTATCTATGTGATTTACTGTAAGCTCCTCAAGGAGAAAGTTTGCATTTTTCATTCTGCCAGGTGCATGTAGATACACTATATATGCCTTAGAAGGAGCAAGATGATGGAAGAACCAACACACCTATAAGCCTTCTGGCTCTGTAGCATATCTGTTGGTTCCCTTCCCTTTCTACTTGGGAGATGATGACACTCATCTCTCAGAGGACATATCCTCTTACATCAGGACTGCCGTCCAGTTCAGTTGAGTCTTAATTCTTCCTGTAAGGCACTGGAATTTTATGAAAATATACACGAGCCAGCTAAGCCTGGTGAAGTGACATAAATATCAGCGGTGGTGGGTGTAGACCCGAGGGCCTATTTTGTAGGGTGGGTACAATGTCTGTATGTACATAGACTAAATACATTCTGTCGTAACAGTATTTCACAAGATGTAACATCATCCACACAGTTCTGAAGATGAAAGGACTCATAGGCTCTTTTGTATCCAGCTGTGAATTTTAGATGTTTTCCTCTCAAACATTGATCCAGATGCTTTTGTTTTATTGCCAGTTAATGTCAGTTGCTTCCCGTGAGTTTTACTGTATTAGGAAACAGATGTTCCACATTTCATTCGCAACACTAACCCAGACTATAATACTTGTGGGGTATGTAGATGTGCACACATACTGAACTTTTGAAGAATGGGTGAGGTGTGAATTGCAGATAAAATTACAACAGATATTTATATAGCTTAGCATTGTTTAGCTAATGCAGATTTTGGACTGAGGATGCTTCAAAATTGTTTCATGATAGGAACATGTTTGCAGTGTAGCAAAACAAAGAACATAGTTATTGCAACCTGCACTTTAATCTCTGCTCTTTCTATTAACCATTGCCACTTAACTGTGTAAACAGTCTCTTATTTCTTTGTGAAACACTGAATTAGTATTCTGCACAGAGCAAGGTGCTAGACAGTGGGGAAATAGGACCACAAAAACAATGGACCCTTAAATCCTTCTCCAGTTTAAGTGCAGTGTATTGTGAATTACACTGATAAAGGAAAAGTTGTAGAGCTTCAGGGAGTGGAGTGGTTTCACTGAACAAAGAATGAGGAAACCCTTGTGAGAAAATGTATTTTTATGCAATTATGTATATTTGTTTAAAACAAAACAAAAAACCCTAGAGCCAGTTGTGGTTATGCACACTTGTAATCCCAGTACTTGTGAAATGGAGACAATACATTTGCTGTCACCTCTAGACTGACTAGCCAGGGCTATATAATGAGACCCTGTCTCAAAACAAATAAAACAGAGCAAAACCTAGATTAATCTAAGTTATTGAATTTCTTAAAACTTCATAAAAGACTGGGTAAGGATGGCTATCACTTTGGTAGACTCCCCTAATTTGGTAACATTTCTTGAGAGCCTCCAGTTCAGCAGATGGTTCCCTGATGCTTTGCTTAAAGGTTTTCAGTAGAAAAGGCCACAGAATTGGTGTGCTGAGACTTTGTAAAATTACACACAAAAAAGCCAACCAAATGTGACAGAGTGACATGAATATCAGTATGGAAGGGGAGTTGGCGTGCCTCAGAGCCTAAGAGGGTATGATGTCACACACAGTTCATCTCTTCATTTTACCTCACAAGGTTTCTGTCCTGAGAGACCCAGAGTCTGGACTATAACTAACTAAAGGAATCATGGACCCTCAGGATCCTACCATGTCATCTGTAGTCTGCACCTCATTTTTCCTTGGTACTCAGTGGGAATTGTTACACCTGGAAGCTTTCCCATAGACTAACTATGAAGTTTAAAGTGGATGAAAATGGACTTTGAAAAGCAATCAAAAACATTCCTCTAAACATTTCTCCAAGAAGCAATGCCATTGTTTATGAGGCTTAAGCAAAAATGGCTGCTGCATACTTACTAAATGTCTAGATGTAAGCCAGCAGTAACTTAAAAGATCCAGCATGATGGGAATGGTTTAGTAAATTAAGTTTCTCAAAATGAAGAACTTTACATGTATACAGAAAACACAAAATTTTTTTTTAAAGATTTATTTATTATGTATACAGTGTTCTGTCTGCAGGTACATCTGCAGGCCAGAAGAGGGCACCAGATTTCATTATGGATGGTTGTGAGCCACCATGTGGTTGCTGGGAATTGAACTCATGACCTCTGGAAGAGCAGCCAGTGCTCTTAACTGCTGAGCCATCTCTCCAGCCCGAAAACACAAAATTTTTAAGGCTTAAAATTATTTTTTAAATGATGACAATCACTTATGGGATTTTTCCTTTTAAAACTTTTATTGTGATCGCTTCTCGGCCTTTTGGCTAAGATCAAGTGTAAAACTTTTATTGTGTATATGTATGAGTGTTTGGACTGCATATACGTCTTCACCATGTGTACCTGGTGTCTGAAGAGGGCATCAGATCTCCTGGAACTGGAGTTGTAAGTGGTCATAAACTGCCATAAGGTACTAGGTCTTCTGAAAGAGCAACAAATGCTCTTAACCACTGTGCCTTTCCTCCAGCCCCTACTGAACGTTTCTGAGTGGCATTGTGCTAATAGTTTTCATCCTTCTTTTTTTTTTTTTTTGGTTTTTCGAGACAGGGTTTCTCTGTATAACAGCTCTGGCTGTCCTAGCCTCGCTTTGTAGACCAGGCTGGCCTCGAACTCACAGAGATCCGCCTACCTCTGCCTCCCAAGTGCTGGGATTAAAGGCGTGCACCACCAACGCCCGGCAGTTTTCATCCTTCTAACAACTGTATGCAAACAACATTATTAGTTCCCATTTTATGCTAGAGAAAACTGAGGCTCATAGATAATCATATTAAGTCATATAAAAACACATATATCCATCAAAAGTAATTGCCAAAAATACTAGCATTAGGACAGTGGGAACACTCTAACATTTTTTTTAAAGATTTGTTTGTTTGTTATTTACTTTGTATGTGTTTGATCTTGTGTGAATTTGTGAGCACCACATTGCACGTGGAGGCCAGAAGAGACCATCAGGTCCCTAGCACGAAGAGTTGAAGGCAGTGATAACCCACCATGTGGGTGCAGGGAACCAGACTCATGTCTTCTGCAAGAGCAGTAAGTGCTCTTTAACTGGTGAGCCATCTCTCCAGCCCTTGTTCTATAATTTTACATATGTTCATAGCATGACAAAATGGAAGAACAGATGTGAGCCCATGAGATGGCTCAGCCCATAAGGCCTTTTGCTGCCAGACCTGATGACATGAATTTGAACTGAGGGACCCATGATGGAAAAAGAATACTGAGTCTAGAAATCTGCCCTCTGATTTCCACACTTAGAAGAAGTAAGGTATATTAAAATTTTTCTCTGTTGTTGGTATTGTCAGACTACCCCTGCTCATCTTATCCATCCATGTGTTGCTTGAGAACATGGGCTACCAGCTACTGAAAGTAGAATTTTAGAGGTATTGAAGTGGTAGCTCAATGATTAGAGCACTGACTGCTCTTGCAGAGGATCTGGGTTTTGTTCTTGGCACCCACATGATGGCTCATAACCATCTGTAACTTCAATTCCAGGAACCCCTTTTGAACCACTGCAGTTACCATGCATGCATGTGGTACACATACAGACATGCAGGAAAAACATATATAAAATAAGATAAATAAATCTTTCAAAAATTAGACTTTTAGTCTGCATATTAAGGATGGAATCTGTCTGGAATAGTTACTCTCAACGGACAACTTAGGCCAGGTCTGCCAGCAAGGAACTCGTCTTGAATGGAGGCAGAAGTGGTTAACGCCTTTGGTAAAGTGGGACAGGTCCCCTCCCTGGGGACATGCTGTTCCTAGGATAGCCCCCCATCTGTGTCATTTGCTAGTCCTAGTCATTTTACCTTCAGAATCCATCCACTTCTGTCCCTACGTCATCATCACTTCTCACCTGAGCAATCAAGTGGCCTCAGAATTGGTCACCTTTTGTCCACTCTTGTCTCCTCTAGATATCTCCATGTAGCTATAAAAGAGAAGTAGCTGAACTCTCCAGTAGTCTTGACACTCTCTGCTCTTGTGAAAAAATTTTAGAGCCACCATTGCTTGAAATTGATTTATTACTGTGTCTGCACATTTATTACCCTGTACAGACCTTACATCAGAGACACCATTCACCTTATTCACTGTCGCATCTCCAGTGCCTGCAGCAAGGCCCAGCCCTGTGTTTGCTTGTAAACCTCTCAGGAGAGCGTTCAGATAACAAAAATCAAAATACAGATGCATAATTTGGTTGTGACAGATGTCGCTGATATTCATGTTCATGAGAAGGTTGCATGAGGTCTCTGTACTTGGATGGGCACTACAGCTAACTGCATTTATCTGTGAGTATTGTGCTGGGCCACAGTCCTGGTTCAGTCTTTGGGATAAACTAGAAAAAGCTCCTTCTTGCAGGAGGTCTCTGTATATCTCTTGATTTTGAAGCTGTCCTTTCTACTGTTAGAAGACCATTTTCTTATACAAAATTCCTTTTTATGCTCATTCAGGAGGAGTTTAGAAAGATGCCATAGAACTCTGGGTCATTTCCTGGCAAGCAAGTAGATTTTGCATGGTGATTGGGTCTATTTTCTCTAGACAAAATCATTGTATGTTGCTACTTAGGTGTGATTTCCACCTAAGACTCATATGTAGGGGCCAGGGAGGTAGCTCAGTCAGTAAACTACTTGCTTTGCAAGTATGAGAACTGAGTTCAACCCCAAACACCCATATGCAAAAGCTGGCTGTAGTAGCACACAGTAATTCAGGTGCTACATAGAGAGTAACAGGCAAATCCCTGGTCCTCACTGCCTGTCAGTCTGGCCTTTGTGGAGAGTTCTAGGTCAGAGAGAGACCTTATCTCAAAAACAGGTGAACAGTGCCTGAGGAACAACCCCAAGTTGCTCTTTGGCTTACACATACAAGTAGACATGCACATGCACACGTGATCCATATGAAAAGTAGAACCAAGCTGATGAATCCCTCAGAGGTATGATTAAGTCATTTGCTTATATTCCCTCATGTACTGAACAGGCCTAGGAAGTATTGTTGTTTTGGTAATGGCTGAATTTAGAAGACATTCTTTGTTGAAGTAGATATCAAGCAACTCTTTACTCTGGTGTGTGTGTTTTTTTTAAATAACATTTATTCAAGTTACATCTCAATCATAGGTTCCCCCCCCCCACCTTCCCTCCTGTCCTACTCTCCCATCCTCTATTCCCTCTACCATCTATCCTACTCCTCCAGTGTTTGGGGCTCCCACATATCATCCCCCCCTCAGTTCATCAATCACATGAGGGCTAAGAGCTTGATTCCATCTTACACAGGTCAGAATGGCTAAGATTAAAAACTGAAATGACAGCACATGCTGGTGAGGCTGTGGAGAAAGGGGAACACTCCTCCATTGCTGGTGGGAGTGCAAACTTGTACCACCAGTATGGAAATCAGTCTGGCGATATCTTAGAAAACTTGTAATAGCCCTACCTCTTCTGAGACCCAGCCATACCACTTCTGAGAATACATCCAAATGATTCCTCACCAAACCACAAGGACATTTCCTCATCTATGTTCATAGCAGCCTTATTTGTAATAGCTAGAAACTGGAAACAACCCAGATATCCTTCAACTGAAGAATGGATAAAAAAGCTGTGGTACATCTACTTAATGAAATACTACTCAGCTATCAGAAACAAAGAAATCATGCAATTTGCAACCAAATGGATGGAACTAGAAAAGCTCATCCTGAGTGAGCTAGCCCCGACCCAGAAAGATGCACATGGCATGTATTTACTTATAACTGGATTTTAGACATATAGTACAGGATATCGATCCTACAACCCACAGACCCAAAGGAACAGGAACCTAACATAACTATCCTATGAGAAATTCCACCCAGCAACAGAACAAAGCAAAGGCCGAGAGACACAGGCAAACCTTAGGTGGAACTCTGGGAGCTGTGTGTAAGAGAGGGAGGAGGAATAGAGAGACCCAGAGGGGACAAGATCAACACATGAAGATTAACAGAACCAACCATTCTTGGCCCCTAGAGGCTTACAGGCTGTGGTGTGTTTTTATGAGGTCTTGTGTCCCATCCTTGCTGTGTTGGCTTTTTATGTGTGTCTTTATTGAGCACCCACTGTATACTGAACAGCTTAGGTCTTAGAGACTCAAAGATGAGGTATAAAGGTGGTTCTTAACCTTCCAGGATTCTGTAAAAGTCTGCAGAGAGACCAGCACATCTCAACCTGAAACCTAAGAACTACTTGTGACAATAGGTGTAAGGGTGGTTAGAGGAGGGCAGTGGACCCGAGTGGGTACAGGCTCAGACTAGCTGTTAGAGTACAAGCTCTGGAAGCAGATTGTCTGACTTCATCATCTGGTACTGTTACCCACAAGCCTTGTGACCTTAGGCTACTGACTTAGCTGTGCCAGTGTACTTACCTGCTAAATGGGATAATAAAAGGTGACTCAGAATTACTGACAGGATTTAGGAAGCTGTGATGTATCAGTACCTGGCTCCATAATGACCAGCTCTTACTATATCCAATGTCTCCTGTGCATTTGTCAGATGAGAACATATGCTACTGCAGTGGCAACCATAGTTATCACTGATTGACAGGGAGGTTTGCATGACTGAGGAAGAACAGCTTGCCCCTGGGGAATAGTGGGAATGAGACAAGTGGGAGGCTGTGGGAGTCTTTCAGGTTTGGGTGTGGCTCTGACAACAGTGTGCTGTTCCCTCAGCCTACAGGTTCTGAGGTGTCGGGGATGAGCTGACAAATGCATCCTGTGGGTCTAAGATTCACTTCATGTGATTTCTGCCCATGCATTAATAAAGTAAAAAGATGTGTTTTTTCCTATTATTTTCTGCTTTATTTTATCCTTTCTGCCTTAACTCCCTACTGCTCCTAAAACAGATACATAGATACATACTAATGACTTTCTGGGCAATGATAAAAGTGATGGGCCTTTGGCTGAGACATATGACAGAGACAAGGTGTTCTGTAGATGCCACATGATCCTCCCTTCCTCCTCATTTAACAGATGCCAGACTCACTGCACTGTACTTGATTCCAGGCCTGTTTTCGGTTTTCATGTTCCCACATCAAATTGTTTTTAATTTTCAAGCATAAATCTGACATTACTGTTACAGTCTGACCATGTTATCATACTTTGATAATTGGTAATTATAATTAACAATGAAAGGAATATCTTATTTTGAGATGTTCCAATTTCATTGAGAGTAGTGTTGCTACAAGCATGGACTCTGGAGGCAGACCCCACCAACCATATAAAGCCTTAGGTAAGTCATGTAATCTCACTGTGCTCCAGTTGTCCCATTACATACTTACCACATGAAGTTACCTTGAGGACTAGTTGAGGTCAGATGAACAAGAGCAGGTCCTGTGGGCACCTGGACAGTACGGAAACCAATTTCTGTTAAGAGGAGGTAGTGGTGGATTATTGCCAGGCAGTCTAGCTGAAAGGGTAAGCTTAAGATCTGGTGAGAGATCTTACTCCAAAAAAGTATGGTGGAGGAACTGGAGAGATGGCCCAGAGGTTAAAGAGCATTTGCTACTCCCGAAGAGAACTTATGTGTTGCACATACATACGTGCAGTCAAAACACTCATAAGCAGAAAATAAATAAAATAAAATAGGAATGAGAGTAATAGAGGAAGACATCTCACATCCCTCTGATCTCAACTCATGTATACATAGTATGCTTACACCCATACACATGCATGTGCACACTATACCGTACATTGATATATATGTATATATGTATACACACGCACACACGCTCTCCATTTCAACTGATTTGCTTTGTAGCTTGGTTTTCACTGAAAGTCAAGAATATCTTTTTCAATCTGTTCTATTCTATGTGTAGCCACTGGCTGTTGCAGACTCACACTGTGGGCATCCTGAGTTGAGAAGTATGGGATCTGAATGATTTAGTTTTGAAAATCAATCAAGGGAAGCTTTGGACAGCTACAAGTCAAAGGGCACAAAGAATCAGGTGTAAAGTGAGGAAGTAGAAGCTTTACAGCTTCTACTGCAAAGGTACTCAGATGAATAATTTGTAGGAAGAAGTTGAGCTTTTTTTTTTTTATACAAAGAAAGTAACTATGGGATATGAGGCTAATCGGGAGCACTGTGGAGCATTTTTCTATTTATATACTTAGCTCATAGCACCGTGCTATAAATCTCAAACATATCCAATAAAGTTTATTTAAATGAAGGAATGTAAAATATCTTTAATTTTATGTGGACTTCATGTTGCAATACTATTTTTATTTTTATTATGTATTTATTTATTTATTTTTGGTTTTTCAAAACAGGGTTTCTCTGTGTAGCCCTGGCTGTCCTGGACTCACTTTGTAGACCAGGCTGGCCTCAAACTCACAAAGATCCGCCTGCCTCTGCCTCCCAAGTGCTGGGATTAAAGGCGTGCGCCACCACCGCCCGGCTTGCAATATTATTTTTAATCATTTAGATCTCTTGTGGAGACTTCCATCCATTTCTTTCTACTGTCCATGTAGCTTGTGTTATATTTCTCTTGGGGCTTACCATTAACAATAAAGCAAAATTTTATTATTTACATGCTCAGGTGACTACATTAGAAAGTCTGGCACATCTCTCCTAGTGTCCTTCAAGTTAGGCTTATTCCTAGCAGAAGGGCGTTGTTGGGACCAAAGCAAGAATAACAACTGAGGAGGCTTTTGCTCACTTGGAGAGTTTGGATGAAAACACTACCATTTATAGTTATGCTGGCCTCAGCCTTGAAGCCACTCTCTGCAACAGATGAGAGAATGCCTTTTATTCAGGAAGTTGAAGTATGTAGGCAAAAACTCACTCCCTACTCTAGTAGGAGCCAGGAAAAAGCTTTGTTAATCTTTAACTAAAAGAGTAAATGCTCAGCATTACACAGTCACTTGGGAGGAGAACAGATCATTTCCAAATGTGATTCACTCCTGGAATGTCTGTTTAATTCTCTTCCAGATTCACCACACCATTTAAAAACTGGAGACATTGGACCACACAGAGCCTTGCTGGTAAGGTCTTCTTCATTCATTAATAAAACAAAGTGACTGTGTGGAGTTACTTTTGAAATGCTAGTCACACTTTAATTCAAAAGCGTCCCTAAACATGGCTGAATATTTATTTGCACATTTTTCCTCTGAATTATTTATGAATTTTCCATGCCTTTAAAACTTTTTATTTTGCTAAGAATTGAGGAAAGGAGTAGATCTGTGATTTCATGCCAGATGCCATTAAATTCTTCTGCATAATGAGACCATTTCCAAGCCCATGTTTATGTTCTTCTTGTTTTGTATAGTATCCAAAACAATAAAATGTTCTTTGGCCAAGGAATGCAGAATTTGCCTTAAAGTATATTGTAGAGAAAATGGGTGTATATCTACAACACATTAGACTGTACTCTAATTTTTTTTAAATTTTTTTGTTTTATGTATGCACAGTCTCTGTGTGGAGGTATGTGCACATGAGTGCAGGGGCCAGAAGAGGGTATTGTATCTTGTGGAACTGTAGTTGTAGATGGTTTTGAGCCACCATCAGAGTGTTGGATCCTCAGATCCTCTGCAAGAGCAACCAGTGCTCTTAACCATGGAGCCATCTCTCCACTTTCTCCTCCAACCTTAGTGTGACTGACTGTTATACTGACAATACCTCAGTGGTAAAAATCATTTTTTTTAAGTGAAAAGCATCTGAAGATTAATATGGTATCACTTCCTGGTCTTGCAGCTGTAGTCTGTTTGTGGTATTAGCTTTTGCTCTATAATAAGCCACCCTAAATTTACTCCTCAAATAGCAGTTGTTTATGTATCTTCAAATTCTGTGTGTGTGTGTGTGTGTGTTAGTTGCTGAGGGAAGTTGTTTTGGGCTCAGCTCAGTTATGTAATTCTTCTGGTTTGAACTGAGACTATTCATGAATAAATTCCAGGTGAATGAGGCTTTGTTTTTGTTGGTCATGTGGCTGTTGGCTGAAGTGTTTATAATGTCTGCACCATGGATAAAGTCTCCTCTTGGTGCCACATTACCCCATTGTCCTTCACGATGTCCCTGCTCTGCTCACAAAGCATGGCCACCTTCTCCACTCCCCATCACACCATCCCAGTCATCTCTTTGGAGTCTCTACCCTTATTACCTGAGTACCTCCTCTCTTGCTCACTCCTTACTGTTGTCTTTATTCTTTGTGTGTGGTATTTGTGTCCAAGCCAGAGGTGAACCATGGGCATCATTCCTAAGGAGCTATTGACCCTGTCTTTTGCTTCTCCCCCCCCCCACCCCCTTCACCAGGAACTGTAGACGGCCAATTAGGCTAGCCTAGCTGGCCAGGAAGAGCAGAGCTCTGACTGTCTCCAGCATTGGGATGTCAAGCACACTCTGCCACACTGGTGTTTTGCCTGGCTGCTGAGAGTTGACTGTAGGCCATCAAGTCTGCACAGCGAGCATTCTCCCCACTGAGCCATTTCCCTAGCTACCACCACCCCCACTTATTTGTCAGGCTAATCTGTTCACCATCACATAAAGCATTTTATTTCATTCTGCTTCCCCTTTTCCACCTTGCTTTGGGGTTTTTTTGTTGTTACTGTTGTTTTGTTTTTTAAGGGTCAGTTGAGTCCTGCCTTGTTTTTGCTATCTGTGATCTCACCTGCTCCAGGCTCCTTCCAAGCCAAGCAATGTCCCCCTGTTTACATCTTGCCTACTCTACCCTTTTTTGGCTCTTTGTTGGCTCTTTGAAGACAGAAATGTTCATGTGCATTCCTGGTGGTCCATCAGTGCAAGCAGGAAGTGTGACAGATAGTTAACCAGAAAGCAGCCCCACCCACCACTCATTCACAATGCCCTGCATCCCAGAGTCACACTGGGCATCCTCCGGAGAACAGACCCATGTTGCTTCTGTTCATTAGGCTTGGGGATGATCACAGGAATCAAGGAAACACAGATGACAACCACTTCTTAACTCTGGAACAAGAAATGGGTAAAGCTTGGCTTTAAGCACAGCTCGTGGAGTTTCCTTACAAAAGCCAACTTTCCTGAGCTGCAGTTTCCCCGTCTGGAAAGTGGGGGTGATACTTAACTCAAAGGTTACCGGAAATGAGTGGAAATGGTGGAAGTGAGAGAGTCAGTGAATCAGCACCAGGTTTTGTTGCTGTTTAGTGGATGACGACTGCATGCCAGGCACCATGCAGTCTGCCTCCATACAGATTCCCTGGAACATTTCCCATCCATTTGCAGAGCAATCCTTTCCTTGGGATAGAGTTGGTCTCACTGTTTAGCCCTGGCTGACCTGAAACTCAAAAGTCCTCCTGCTTCAACCTCCCAAGTGCCAGGATTAAAGGTGTCACCACCACACCCTGCTCTTATGTACCATTTTTATAGTATATTGATTTTTACCATTGGTGAATTTTTGTGTGCTTTCTTTTTTTTTTTATTAAATACTTTTTATTTCTTCAAGTTACATCTCAGTAACAAACCCCTCCCTATTCCCCCTTCCTATCCCACCCTTCCACCCTCTTCCCCCCAGAAGTTTCCCCTTTCAGTCCAACAGATGGTTCCTTCTCTTATAACAGTAAGTATTATACAAAACAATAGATATAAATATGCCACATTTATGAGAGTAAATTGGCCCAGTATACCTTCCCAATGTCCAGTTTATACATATTTGGCCCCTGACTTGAACATTCTACTATCTAACCATCTCCTTGAGTTTAAAGGTCTATATCTGACTCAACATTCATACTATCTTGCAACACACTTTTAAGAGTATCTTCTTAGATCTATAACACCCTCTTGATTCCTAAACAGTTCAAAATTTAACTATGAGACTCTAGCTGTCTATTCTTCAACCACCTCAGAGACCTGAGAGGGATAAATATATTTGCTTATATAGGAAGTGCAGGGCCTGCAGCTTCCAAAACTAAGAAAGAACATACCAATGACTGCCTGGACAGTTCTTTTATATTCTTCAAAATACCTAGTTAGAGATTCCTGCCCTTGACAAAGATTTGGTGTTAAAGTTATCAACCATTGAAAGCTAGACTTACTATAAGAATTTCATTCAGAGAAGTGATTTTAATTCAGTGAGGATTGTTAACCAGAAAGGAGCCCAGAGTTCCACAGGGACTGGACTAATTGTGGAAGGAAATTTCCTTTGGGACTTTATTTTCCCTTAAGTAAGGTTTACTGGTTGTAATTATCCTGTTCATAATCAATAGACTTCAACTTAAACTAGGTTATTGACTTATGTGACTGACATATTTGTCCTGCATGAGCTTTAGGCACAGTTGTACTTAGGGGCTCAGAGGCCTTCTTCCAGCCATTTAGAGTGTCTCTCCTGCTCTCCTTCTACCATCTTAACTCCATCAGTGTCATTCCCATCCATGCACCACACTCCATGTCCGCACTGTGGTGACACATGTAGCCATCATCGTCAGCCACCGTTCTAACAGCTTGTACCTTAACAGGGGTAACTCTTCTGCCGTAGTTTTGATAGTAGTACCAAGGAAATACTTTGACTGACCTGGTGTAGATAGCATCTTGGATTCAGCATGATTGGCAGTGGGCAGTAGAGAACAAGCAGTATCTCTTTGACTACACTGTTCCTATGTCCCATGACAGAAGGCGAGTCTACCAATACCAGATGTGCTGGATTCATGATGCGGGGTGGGGAGGTTCCAACAGGAGGGATGGGGAAAGAAGATGCCAGGCAGACAAAAATCTGTAAGTACCACAGTGGTCTGGTTTATAAATGTCCTAATTTGGAGTCAATTAAACTTGAAAGGTTGAGAATTAGTTGAGAATTAGCTGGTTTCACGTTTGGTGTCATGATCTAGGCTACCAACAGTGAACATACGCAAGGACAGAGTGAGTGGCCTCAGTGTGGGCTTTTTGGGAAGTTTCTGGACTGAGGATTCCCGATTGCATCTCAAGGAGCTGTAGAGTAATTGGTACCTGGAGGCAATGGTTGAGCTTCGGTGGGTCTGTAGTCCTTCTGTAATGATTTACAAAACCGTGTACAGGAGAGATCATGTGCTCCATCACTCTTTCACTGGACCCAGCTGACAAACCATTGTTTAACTTGACTGTGGCTGTTTTAAATTTAACTAGGTTAGTCTCCGGCAGTAGTCCCTGTTGTTGGCTCACCTAGCAAGGTTACCATGTCCGTTGTAAACATCACTGCATGTGGAGCACACAGTGATGTCAGTGGCTGAGCACTTTGCCTTAAATTATATATCGAGTTTTCCAGCTTTATGTATAAAGTTTTCACAGTCACAATTGCCGTTTACCTAATGCCAGGCTCAGCTAAACACTTTATGTGCATTGTCAAATCTGTCACAGTCTATCCTGCAGCAGTGAGACCAGCGGCCATTCTGGAAGCACAGAGACTCTTCCTTCTCACATCTGCTTGCTCTTGTAGGCCCCGTCTCCACCTTCCCACCCACAGGTGATAGGATCAAAGTTCCAACATGGGAAGACTTGCTGAAATCATGTGGGTCATTGATTTCACGTTCTATTCTAGACCTGCACTGTTTACTTAGGGTATTATTGCTGTGAAGAGACACCATTATCATAGCAACTCTTACAAAGGAAAACATTTAATTGGGACTGGCTTACACTTCATAGGTTTATTCCATTATTGTCATGGCAGGAAGCATGGTGGCATACAGGCAGACATGGTGCTGGAAAAGGAGCTGAAAGTTCTACATCAGGATCCCCAGGCAGCAGGAAGCAACTGAGACACACTTCCTTCAACAAAGCTAGACCTACTCCTGCAAGGCCGCACCTTCGAATAGTGCTACTCCCTATGGACCGATGGGGACCATTTTTATTCAAACCACCCTGCACACATTCTAGAGATAACCTGCTCACCTGAGAGAATGAAACAATTTAGGCTTAGATCTCAGACTTGGTTCAGTACTTGTCTGACTATTCTGCTTACTTTCCTGAGTGATCCTGGGCAAACTGCTTGCCTCTGAGCCAGTTTTGTTATCAGATTGGATAGATAACTTGTCTTATGGAATTGTTAAAGGGACTAGTGAGTTTCATACTCTCCACTCCCACACACACATATGCATGCGTGAACGTTCATTTAGAAACTTGCAGTACTCTCTAGGGAAGGCCACCTACTCTTCCAGCTGCTTAGCTTTAGGTCTCTGTGGTGCCACAGGAAGGAGAACACAGTGTCACAGCTCGTCTGAACATAAACAGCTGTATTGTATTAACTTTTCCTGGGAAGATGTGAGCAAATGCCTACTCACCCCAAATAGGACAACACCGGCAAACCAAAATGCAATTCCACCAAAATCCAACTTGGAAAGCCAATGAGTTTATTAGGCATATTCACAGAGCTCGGGGCCAGGCATAATTATCCTGAACATCCTGTGCCTAAAACAAACAACACATCTGTGTCTTTCCACAGTGTCAGAATTTCTTGAATAACAAATTAGTAGGGTATGGTAGTTTCAATGAGGCAAATTCTGATTCTTCTATTCAAATCTTAATTATTAATACTAATTCTCAGATTACGTACTACATATTACACAGTAAATATCTCTGTACATCCATATATGTAGGTTATAGAATGACTACTAAAGATTAAAGAGGCAAGAAGTATAAGGAGCTTCAGAAGCCAATGCTGAAAAGCACAAGTCTGTGTTGATAAGATAACCAACCCAAATCAAGCTGCAAAGAAGCTGAAGTAAGAGCAGCAGCAGCCATCAGTGTCCCAGTTAAAGTTGGAGAGGAGCAAGGCCAGACAGCCTAGCAGGAGGAGAGCAGGTGGCAGTAGAAGGTTGTGGCAAAAGTGGTGACCAAGTAAAGCTGAAAGGACAGCCAGGAGTCCTCTGTCTGTTGGTTCTTGATGCACACATCAGTCTGATGACAGGCTCCTGGGAGCTATTGTATTAATACCTCTGCTAGATACCCACTGTGGTATCCAGGACATTGGGGAGTTCTAGTCTTTCTTTGGTCTGGTGTGTCTGATAAGTGATTGGACCTGGTTTTCTTGATAGAATTTTAGTATGCCATGGGTCCCTACCGTCTCCATTTACTCTGATAAATTTATAGGGTGGTACTCCCTCTACTCCCAGGAATAAATTGTTTAAAAGTGGGTGCTGCTGGCCACATGATGCTGCTCTTGTGACCACTCAGGTACAGAATCATCTTCCATCCTCAAAATAGAGTCAAAGCTGCTAAATAAAACACAGTCTCTGGGGAAAGGCTCCTCTGAAAACCTAACCTAGAACAGAGAACACGTGGTCCGCAGCAGGTGAGCCCAGAGAGCTGCTTCGCCAAAACTTCCCAACTCATTGTGGATAAGCACCTCATGGAGGCCCTCTTCCAGACAAGCATCCACTTCCTGTGTATTCCAGCATCTCTCAAGATCCTTTATAGCTAGGAATGTGGGGAGCAGGAAAGAGGATCTTGTGACCTGCCCTTTCTCTCTCTACTAGGTGATGCAGTCAGTAGCTGTATTACCATTACGCTAGACTCAGCTACTGCTGTTTTGTTTTGCTGATTAGTAGCTCTTGGTACCTGACCAAGAATTGTCTACTCCAAGATGGCATGTATGAATCGAACATGTTATGTTTGGAGGGGGGAAAAAGCCATAGTTCAGCAGGCTGCTGGGGAAAGGTGATCTTGCTATTATTTTTTGTGTGGCTTTGTCCAGGACTCCCAGGTGAACCTGTCTGTACCTTCCACAATCCTGCAATGTCCTCCTTCTAGTTTCCAGTCCTCTCACTCACCTGTTGTAAGTGACACTCAGATGTTTGTGTAACCTTACTTGTGTTGGGGAAGGAACAAAGCCATTTACTCTGACATTTTGTACAAGCCCTCTCGCATTTGGTTTCCTTGGGTAGATGTTTCATCATCATACTGGGATTCTAGCAGAAGCTGCTTTTAAAATTGAACTCCCTGAACTTTAATCAGAAGGTCAACCCTCTTGTCCCCACCACCCCGACGTTGTAGAAATCAGAACATTTTCAAGGATTCTTCCTCCAATAGTGTTGTCTATTTCCACCACCCTGTCCTGTTTATACCCTTGTTATGGCTCCTAGAGCTGGCAATGTTGACTTCTTAGAAATTTCCATGTTATGCCTTCCTTTGGAGTTTCTTATCTGTCACATCTTGATGTCTCAGTGGAAACTTCCACTATAGTGTCTTGTTATATTAAGTCAGCTCCTGATCCAGGACAGGAAAGTCTTCTTCAGAAACCTAAAACAGGTCTTTCACCCCATTCTTTCTTTCTAGGTAAAAGAGTCAAGATTTGTGTGTAGGAGAGAAGTGTGGTGTGTGAGGTATGGTGGGAGAGGTGCAGGGGGAGAAATGTGATGTGTGGGAGGGTGTGGAGTATGTGTCTGTGTGAGCTCGTGTGTGTGTGTGTGTGTGTGTGTGTGTGTGTGTGTGTGTGTGTGTG
>CAJQZJ010000594.1:8741006-8759518 GCA_907164525.1 Lophiomys imhausi
GTGTGTGTGTGTGTGTGTGTGTGTGTGTGTGTGTGTGTGTGTGTGTGTGTGTGTGTGTAAGTATCTTATTAGTGCAGAAGGGTCCCAAAGTAAGTCTCAGACACTGTGTTCTCAGTAACCCCATGGAGGCATTTGCGTGGTATCCCTGGGTAGGTTTCACTGCCCTCATTCGACGGTATACTTGATATAACCCTATCGAAGGCCAATGCCTCTGGGAAAACTGCTCAGCCACCATTTCTCATGCTCAGCACCCTGACATAGTTTATCTTGATCAGAGAGCTGATTTGCTGTGTATCATGAGGGTGTTTTGAAGAGGGCTCTGTTCAGAGCTTATCAGTTCCACAAAATCAAGCCTTGTGGAATGTGCCATATCTTCACTTTTAAAAGAGACCCTTTTTTCGCTGCAGAAGTAGTTCCCCCTACCTTTTTCATTGACTTACAAGGTAGTATATTTTATTATGACAATATATTTCATATATTTATTATTTAAGAATTTTTGTTTATTTTACATTCCAGTCCCCCTTGCCCTTCCTCCCCTCCTCCCTGTCCCACCCTCCCACCCACTTCCCTCATATCCTCCCCCCCCCACCCAATACCAACCCACTCTGGCATATCAAACTTCATCAGACAAGATAAAGGAGCTCTGCTAGGAAAATGGGATCCAGAGGGAGGCAACATCATCTAAGTCTGGGATAGACCCTGTTCCAATTGTCATTGATCCCTCCAGGACAAGGACACCACAAACCTTTCCCTAACTCTTCCTCAAGACTCCCTGATTTTTGGCTAATGTCTGGCTGTGGGTCTCTGTATCTGTTTGTATTATATGCTGGATAAGGCTTCTCAAATGGCAGTAATGTTGGGATCTTGTCCAGATCCCTCTCTCTGTCCACTTCCAACATCTACTTTATCACCTTCACAAAGAAATTGGAGAGATCTCATACTATTGACTTAAAAGCAAATCTGAAAACTCTAGAACAGAAGGAAGCACACACACCCAAGAAAAGTAGGTGGCAGGAAATAATCATATATTTCATGTTCACCCCCCCATCACCTTTCCTTTTTTGCTTTTTCTTTTCCCATTTGTCTCTATCACTCCAAATATTGTTCTTAGGACCCAGCAGCTGTTTCTCTCTTCTCTGTGTGAATCACTGGTTCCTCAACCTTGACTTTGTGGCTTTAGTGCCTTTGCTTCCTCAGTACTGGGATCTTGGTTTAGTACCCCTGCACCCTGCAATGAAGGGAACATTAAGTCCAGTAAGTGAGACACACTACAAAGGTTTGGGAGCAGCCACAGTCAGAGTCACTCCAGGCACAGTGGTCTAACTATATTAAATGCATTGTGAGCATTATAGCATTCTAAGTGTGAATCATGGTATATTTACTGGCTGTTGGCGAAGATGATACAGGAAATAGCTCTCCACCTCCCTCCCACAGACCCACATGAGCCCCATGCCCTGGGTGATTCTGGGAATCAGTAGCTCGGGAAGAAGAAATGAAATGCTCCTCAACTGCTTGTTTTCTTTTAACCTGAAAACCTTTGATGGTTTCTACATGACCATTTGAAGACCCAGGTACAGAACATGAAATAATTCATACACTCTTAACTAAAACATGCTGTTTCTACATGTCTTAATTACTATTGCTGTGTTACAACACCGCGACCTGTGCAGCTTATTGAAAGAAGAGTTGGTTTCAGTGTTATGGTTCAAGAGAGGTAACAGTCTGTGATGACAGCAGGGGAAGTGGGTGGCAGGTGACTGGAACAGCACCTGAGAGCTCACATTTCCAGCCTGCAGCAGGAACCAGTGAGCACTAACTTCATGTTGTCTTTCAAAACCCCAAAGCCCACCCTCAGTGACACACTTCCCCCATTTATTTATTTAGGCTTTTCCTGACAGAGTTTCTCTGTGTAACAGTATTGGTTGTCCTAGAACTCGCTTTGTAGACCAAGCTGGCCTCGAACTCACAGAGATCCGCCCGTCTCTGACTCCCAAGTACTGGGTTTAAAGGCAAGTGCTAACATGCCCAGCTACATTTCCCCCTTTCTAATCCTTCCCATACTGCCACCAAAGTATTCAAATATCTGAGTCTTTGGGGACCGTTCTCATTCAAACCACCACAGTGAATCTTTTGAAGCAGGGAAGAGGATGTTGTACTTAGAGGCTAGAGGTTTGTGCTTTCCTCAGCTGCTGAACACTTGACCGGTGCCCTGTGCTGAGTCTCAGTTGCTGCGTCTGTTAGTAGGGTGGTAAGTGTGCATACTGTGACCACTGCACAGCAGGAAGCGCTGCACATGCCTCCCGCTGTAGTCAATACTCAGTGTTCAGCAAATAGTTTCTAGTATTATTTGCCTGTGGCTAGTAAGACACTTTTGAAAGCCTTTAAGTAGCCCACTTCCGATTATTTCTTTAAATCAAACAGAAATTTTAGAGTAACCTAAAATATGTATATGCTTTGAAAAGAAAATGGCTGTCTTGGTTTAGAGTGATGGCTCCTAGGGCACTGGCTGCCAGAACTGGTAACCTAACATCTATCACCAGAACCCACATAGGAGGTGAGAACTGATTCCTGAACATTGTCCTGTGATCTCTGCACGTGCACTGATATATGCTGCACACAGTCACAAGTAAATAAATAGGGTTATGTTATTAGCCATACGGTTGTAAATAAATAAGTGTTGTGCTTGAAACGTCTCCTTTGTGAAGTTCATCCCTTGCTGGACAGTGTGAGTACTAAGTGCTGAGGTAGTCAGGCTTGCTTTCACAGCTGCGTCCCAGGTCGAGTCACAGCGACCTACAAAGAAAGGACTAAGTGAAACTTGTAGTGCGTGGAACAGGCTTGGCACACTGGAGCCCTCCAGTTATGAGGGCCATTGTTTTCCTGTCACAGTATCAGCTCCCGTGTATAGCCAGGCATTTGAAGAGTGCTTTGTTCCTTGTGATCAACGATAAAGAGCATCATGAAGACACTTTTATGTGTAAGAAGTTGCTGTCTGACTTGTCTGAGAAAGAACATTTGGCAGTGGGAAGCTTGTAGTCGCCAAACTAGAACACATAAAAAGCAGTTGCGTTGACCTAATGAAGCAGCTCTCCTTTCCTTAGACCTCATGTCACTGTTGAAGTTTGATACAGTGATTTTGCTGCCACATTATAATATTTATATATGTGTGTATATATATTACAAGGATATATAATTATATATTTCTAAAATTATATATATATAATTTGCAAGGTTTAAGAAAATAAACATTTACAGCTATGTTTGCCTAAGTGCTCTAAGTTCAGATGTTTATTTTGCTTTCTTTCAATAAAAGAACAGGTGCCAACTAAAGGAGGCTAAGCAGGGAATGTGGCTTCCCTCAGGAAGAAAGGGGAAGAAGCAAGGTCTGGAGCGGTGGGATGATACACACAAGGACTGATGGTTGGTCAGGCAGGTGTGAGAGATGGACCAGAGCAGAGATGTGCTAAGCAGGAAGTTGCCTTTTCACTTGCAGGCACTCACTTCAGCAGTCCTCCAGGGCAGTCTAAAGTAGACAGAACTCCAGCCCCAGTGTTCTGTGGCACATACAGGGAGTGTAAAGTCACGGCTGTGTTATTTGGGCCAAGCTTATTTTGTAGTTTGTGTTTTGTGGCACATGCCTGTGAACTTCTGGTTAATGAATAACCGGATGAGCAAGAAACCCATACTTGGCTGGAGAGATGGCTCAGAGGTCAAGGGCACTGGCTGCTCTTCCAGAGGTCCTGGGTTCAATTCCCAGCAACCACATGGTGGTTCACAACCATCTATAATGAAATTTGGTGCCCTCTTCTGGCCCTCAGGCATGCATGCAGACAGAGCACTATATAGATAATAAATAAATAAATCCTTTTAAAAAGAAAGAAAGAAAGAAAGAAACCCATGCCTGTGCTGGTCTTGACTACACATTTTGAGCAACAATCCTCCTTTATATGGAAGGTGAAGTATGGCTAGGCAGTTGGAAACAGGGAAGCGGTGGATGGGTCACTGGCAATCAGCAGACCACTTTAAATGGTATGTTAGCAAATGTTTAGTGAGTATCTACATTACACTTGAGACTATAGGACTTTTTTCTAAGCCCCACAGTCCATTCCAAATGGCCTTAGAGAAACACAGGCTTAAGGGAATCCCTTGTCTGCATACTTCTCGACCAGCAGGGCCCACCACAAGCTAACATTGGTTTACCGGCTAAGTCTCAGGTCTTGCAGTAGCAGGAAACCACTCCCATCCTGTAGCTCAGGTGACTTGACAAATTTTGCATTGTTTTATTGTTTCTTTGTTTTTGACAAAGGGTCTGCTCTGTAGACCAGACGGTCCTCAAACCCCTGCCTTCCAGATCCTCTCATTACAGGTATATATCAACATGCTTGGCTTTAATTTGATATTCTTTGTTTAAAGACGACTGTCAAGGTAATGTAAAACTCAAACCCTCGAAAACTGGATCTAAGTGTAAGAGTAGCAGGACTGATTGTCACGCCTTCAGGCCTTTCCTTTGCTCTGTTGCATGGTCATCAGCATGCCAAGACTCAGTCCCCAACCCCCAACAGGCTTTGACCCTGGGTGTGCAGCTAGACCTGGATGTTCAGTAGGGACACTTGACCCTTTTAAAGAAGGAAAGACAGCCCAGCAGGGACCTACTGTCAGAGTCTTTCCAGACCACCAAGCACTACCCGTGATATGATGAAGTCACAGCACTCCTCCAGGAAGGGAAGCCTTCACTCTCAGGCCACCAGTGCAGCCCTGGTTCATCAGAAGCTCCACAGAGGAGGCACTGGAAAGGAACCTTGGAAGCATCCACTGGCTGGGCAAACACTGGAAAGTTCTCCTTAAAAAAGAAAACTTTATTCACTGTGGCAAAACCATGGCCATGACCCAAGCCTTAGGACAACTGTCCAGCTTTCAGGACTGTACAGATGAAGTGTTGGAGGGTCCCCACTCACTCTCAGCCATTAATTGTCTCTTGCCTCTTTCTGCATAGAAGGACTGAAGCACTTAGCTAAGCATTATGAGTGACAAGTACTGAGTAGAAATGGGAGGAGGGACAGACCCCTGTGTTCATGACTCTGAAGCACTATGGGAAACTGGTGTGGCAGTGACTTTTCCAATACAACAATGACTGTCCTTGCCCCTTCTACAGAATGACTTAATACAGGCCATCTCAAGCATAGAGTTTTCCTTCTGCCTTTCTTGAGAGAATTATTAGAAACTTAGAGTCAGACACACAGTTATAGTGGTAAAGAGTGAAATGGTTATACAAATTGGAAACGAAGAAGTCAGATTATCCCTATTTGCAGACGATATGATATTATACACAACTAACCCCAAAAATTCCGTAAGAGAACTCTTACAGCTGATGAACACCTTCAGCAAGGTGGCTAGATACAAAATTAATTCAAAAAAATCAGAAGCCCTTTATACAAAAAATAAATGGGCTGAGAAATAAATTAGGGAAACATCATCCTTCACAGTAGCCACAAACAATATAAAATACCTGGGAGTAACTCTAACCAAGCAAGTGAAAGACCTGTATGACAAGAACTTCAAGTCCTTGAAGAAAGACATTGAAGAGGACATCAGAAGATGGAAAGATTTCCCATGCTCATGGATAGGTAGGATCAACATAATAAAAATGGCCATCCTGCCAAAAGCAATATACAGATTCAATGCAATTCCTATCAAAATACCACCACAATTTTTTTATAGACCTTGAAAGAACAATTCTCATCTTCATATGGAATAACAAAAAACCCAGAATAGCTAAATCAACCCTGTACAATAAAAAAAAAAAAAATCTGGAGGTATCACCATCCCAGATTGCAAGCTGTACTACAGAACAATAGTAATAAAAACAGCATGGTACTGGTATAGAAACAGACCAGTGGATCAATGGAATCGAATTGAAGACCCAGAAATGAACCCACAACCTATGGTCATTTGATTTTTTGACAAAGAAGCCAAATGGTACAGTGGAAAATGACAGCATCTTCAACAAATGGTGCTGGCCTAACTGGATATTGGCATGTAAAAGTATGAAATTAGATCCATACTTATCACCTTGTACAAAACTTAAAATCCAAGTGGATCAAAGACCTTAACATGAGGCTGGACACACTAAATCTATTAGAAGAGAAAGTGGGGAAAATCCTCGAAGTAATCAGCACAGGTGACAACTTCCTGAACAGAACACCAGCAGCCCAGGATCTAAGACCAACAATCAATAAATGGGACCTCATGAAACTGAAAAGCTTCTGTAAGGCAAAGGAAACTGTCATTCGAACAAAACGGCAACCTACAGATTGGGAAAAAATCTTCACCAACCCCACATCTGACAGAGGGCTAATATCCAAAATTTACAAAGAACTCAAGAAATTAAAAATGCAGAGTTCACAAAGGAGGAATCCCTAATGGCTAAGAGACACTTGAAGAAATGCTCAGCATCCTTAATCATCAGAGAAATGCAACTCAAGATGACTCTAAGATTCCATCTCACACCTGTCAGAATGGCTAAGATCAAAAACTCAAATGACAGCACATGCTGGTGAGGTTGTAGAGATAGAGGAACACTCCTCCATTACTGGTGGGAGTGCAAGCTTGTACAACCACTATGGAAATCGGTCTGGCAATATGTGAGAAAACTTGGAATAGCTCTACCTGAAGACCCAGCCATACCACTTCTGTGTATACGTCCAAATGATTCCTCACCAAACCACAAGGACGTTTCCTTATCTATGTTCATAGCAGCCTTATTTGTAATAGCTAGAAACTGGAAACAACCCAGATGTCCCTCAACCAAGGAATGGATAAAAAAAAAAAAAAAACTGGTACATCTACACAATGGAATACTACTCAGCCATCAGAAACAATGAAATCCTGCAATTTCCAGCCAAATGGATGGAACTAGAGAAGCTCATCCTGAGTGAGCTAACCCAGACTCAGAAGGATGCACATGGCATCTATTCACTTATAATTGGATTTTAGCCATGTAGTACAAGATAGCTATACTACAACCAATGCACAAAGGGAACAGGAACATAGACTTTGTTTCCTATCAATGAGACACTTTGCCCTAGTGGTGCTGCCTTGTAGGCCCCCAGTGTATAAGGAGGCTCTTGGCCCTCATATGACTGCTGAACTGGGGCAGGGGCCTGCTATGTAGGGACACTCCACTCCAGAGGAGTGGGATGGAAGGGATAGGGGATAGAGGGTGGGAGGGCAGGACTAAGAGGGGTGGAAAGAGGACACTATGATGGAGATGTAACCTGAAGTAATAAATAAATATTTTTTTAAAAGAGTGAAATGGTTAAGATGTCATTAAGCTGAAGTTCCAAATTTATTAAATATACAATGAGCATTTAGAAAAACCTACCACTGATGCTGTTCACACCAAATTATCACTAGTGTTGTGCGTCCTCTCTTCCTTTAAGACTTTGCCAAGGAGACGGTAGAGATGGCTCAGTGATTAAGAGCATGCACTGCCCTTGCACTGAACCTGAAGTCAGTTCCTACCATCCATATCAGGTGCCTCACATGTTCTGTGACTCTGGCTCCAAGGGATCCATCCAGCACTTGGCCTTAGCAGGTTTCCGCATTCACAAAGAATTAAAAAAATAAAACAGCTATTTTAAAGAAGGAATTTGTCAGGGACAGAAAGGTGATCATAAAGCAGGAATTTTCAACTATGAACTCTGTGTGTATGTGTGTGTGTGTGTGTAGTCTTGAAAACAAAAAGTCAGCAACATTCTCCATTCGCTTTAAGTTTTTGACGCTGCTATTAACAAATGCGGGGGCCCAGATTCCAGTCAGAGTTAAATTAAGGACTAATCTCACTGAAACTCTCTACTTTTGGTATATTCAAAGAAGAATTCAAAACAAGCCAGGGGTACTGATGTCTGCTATCTCATCACTTAGAGGCAAGGTAGAACCATCAGAGGTTCGGGTTCGTGGCCACCGTCAATTATATTGTGAGCTCGAGTCCATCCTGGACTACATGAGACTGAAATAGGGAGATTACATAACTGCTTCAGAGGGATAATGGTTGCCTCATTTATTCCATCCTTTGTTAGCACTGTGATTTTTGGATCCTCTCAGCCATTTATCATTCATTCATCTGCCTTTATTTGTAAGATTTGGCCCAATTCTTTAGCTTTGATTTTGTGCTTTATAAATGGAGAACGTCCATAGTAAGGTTCGCCCACTGTCTTTTGTTCACCAGCAGTACATCCATCTTATGATGAACATATTGTCATCTTTATCCCCAAAGTGAAGGACACAGTGACAGTGTGAAGTGATAGGTTTAATGTTTCCTTTTTTCGAAACCTCTTGCAGAACCCTGAGGTGCACTGCAGAATCTGAGGGTGCGGCACTGTTAAGAGGTTATGTAGATTATGTCTGAGGTGCACTGCGGTATCTGAGGGTGTGGCACTGTTGAGCAGTTATGTAGATATGTAGTATTCATACATCAGGTCAGTTGTTTCTCTGGGGCTGTTTTTTCCATAAAAGAAAGTACAAACATGTTGTAAGTTATTGTTACCTTTTAAAACATTTGGCAGAGGCATCTAATAATTATTAATAAAATTCTTACACATTTTGTCTTTAATTTTTCATCTCATATAATTTTTATGTAAGAAAAAGATGACAGTATCATCAATCTACCTTTTTCCCTCAGGCTCTGAACACACAACAGCCTTCACCTGGAACAAGTCCTTGTGATGTGTTTCTCCTAAGACAAATTCTTAGGGGACTCCTCTCTTTTCTTGCATCTTCCTCCTATGAGATGTCTTGAGGGAACGATGGGTCCTGGGAAGCTAGAATTCCTGGTGAATTAGATGTGTACTTAGTACTGGCTGATCTCCTTTGTTAACACCTGTTTTCCTTGGCTTTGACCTTCCTCACCACCCCTGTTACACACAGAGCACGTGCACATGTACAGGCAGTCATTAGTACCTTTCTCTCACTTTGGATGTTGGTCACCTTTTCACTAGTAAAGCCTCCATTAGGAAGCCCCCATGAGTACTGCAGTTCTTTGTATGAAATGGCATGTACCTGAATATAATGTGCACATATGCTCATGTATACTTTATTTTTGAGACATTCTTGCCATATATCTCAAACTGGCCTTGAACTCAAAATGCGCATGCTTTGACTTCCTAAATACTAGGGCTATAGGTGTGTGCCACCGCACCTGGCCCCCTAATGACATTTTAAATCATCTTTAGATTGTTTTTACTGTTGAATACAATGGAAGTCCTTGTTGTTATCCGGTGTTGTTTAGGGAATAATGATCCCCAAAAACCTGTGCATGTTCAATACAAACATAGCTTTTTTTCCCACCTAAATATTTTTGCTATATAGTTAATCAAATCCACAAATGTATGGCTAAATTGGTATTGATCACAGTATATTAATGCAAAATTAAGATTGTATAGGGCTGGCCGGGCGGTGGTGGCGCACGCCTTTAATCCCAGCACTTGGGAGGCAGAGGCAGGCGGATCTTTGTGAGTTCGAGGCCAGCCTGGTCTACAAAGCGAGTCCAGGACAGCCAGAGATATTCAGAGAAACCCTGTCTCGAAAAACCAAAAAAAAAAAAAAAAATTGTATAGGGCTACATCAGTATTGATCTTTGTATATTGATACAAAATTAAGATTATATTTGGCCACAATGGTATTGACCCTTGTATATTAATGTAAAATTAAGATTGTATTGGGCTACATCGGTATTGATCTTTGTATATTGATACAAAATTAAGATTATATTTGGCCACATTGGTATTGATCTTTGTATATTGATACAAAATTAAGGGTAATGCTTCTTAAAGGTATTGTTCATAGTAATACTTAAAAATGAAATGTCAAGTTTTGACCTCTCGCTACCAACTGACATAATCTGTTTAGGATAATTAAGAAACGGAAACTAATAGTCATGAAAACGTGTCATTTTGTTAGTTACTATGACAGTCTATCACAGTTATTTTCTAAGCTACTCAGAAATCAAGTTGCTAAGAGATAAGCAATATTTGCTTATCTAAATATAAGAGATAGATAGGGCATCTTCAAAAACCTCAAGAGATCTGCAGAATATGGCATTCAAAGATGTTTTCTTAACTTAAGATTTTTTGATATCGAGACATGTCAGCTCCTGACAGCACCCCCTATTCTACTCCAAGTAGAAGATGAGCATCGAAGAATCTCCAGTGGGAGATGATTGAATTGGAGGTAAGCCGTTCTCTTGGCAAGAAAAACCCCTTGCTTCAACTGTAGACAGACTTCTGTCCAAAAAGGACAAAACTTGGAAGCAGATAAGTCGACAGCCTAGCTCTACCAAGACAGGGTAGGTAAGTTCTTCATAATTCCTGCTCTACAATCAATGTCTGTCAGAGAAATGGGGCCAAATGGCTGAAGATTGATGCTGTAATGTATGGAGAGAAAATGGGAACTGTCCAGGCAGCCACTGGTATGTCATTTTTTAGTTTTGGAAGCTGCAGGCCCTGCACTTCCTATATAATCAGATATATTTATCCCTCTCAGGTCTCTGAGGTAGTTGAAGAATAGATAGCTAGAGACTCATAGTTAAATTTTGAGTTGTTTAGGAATCAAGAGGGTGTTCTGGATCTAAGAAGATATTTTTAAAATTATGAGGCAAGTTAGTATGAAAGCTGAGTTAGATATAGAACTTTAAACACATGGAGATGGTTAGATAGTAGAATGTTAAAGTCAGGGGCCAAATACATATGGACTGGACATTGGGAATGTATGCTAAGCCATATAACTCTTATAATTGTGGCCTATTTATTTCTGTTGTTTTGTATTGTATTTATAGTTATAAGAAAAAGAGCCATTTTTTGGACTGAAAGGGAGAGCTGTTGGGGGGAAAAAAGAAATACCTTAAACTAAAAAAAAAAAAAAAAAAAAAAGAGAGAAGGAGGGGAGGGGAGGGGGGGGTTGAGGGGGAGGAGGGTGGAAGGGTGGGACTGGAATGGGGAGTAGGGAGGGGATTGTGATTGAGATGTAACGAAGAAATAAAAAATAAATTACTAAAAAAAAAATCCACAAATGTAGCACTCCTGAATACAAAGGCCTGCTGTGATGTAAAATGAAACCAAGTCATGCCTCAGAGGCCTCTCCCTCTTCCTTGTGGGCTCTTAGCTAAAGCCTCACCTGCTTATTTGTCTTTCTTGAAGAACCAGGCTCTTCTCTGCTGGTTTGGAGTACTCCTCCCAGATATTCAGAAATTCCCACCTGTGTGTTTCGTATTTTCCACCCCATTCTGTATTACTTCTTTCATGTCATTATTGGAACACTTTATCCCATTCCTAGAACACCTGTTCAGAATAGAACGTAAATATGAACTGAATAAGTGAACAAGAGAACAAACAGATGTATTCAGGGTCATAAGAGGACAGTACTTTTTGTAGCCATACTTTAAGTTAAAAAGCCATTTAAATAGGATTTTGTTGAACATAGTGGCTCGCACCTTTAATCCTAGCACTTGGGAGGCAGAGATAGGCAGATCTCTATGAGTTCTAAGACAGACAGTGCTACATAGTGAGAGACCCTGTGTTAGGGAAAACAAACAGACAAACAAATAAAAAGAAAGGGCTGGGTATGGTGGTGCACGCCTTTAATCCCACCACTCAGGAGGCAGAGGCAGGTACGTCTCTGTGAGTTCGAGGTCAACTTGGTCTACAAAGTGAGTCCAGGACAGCCAGAGATATACAAAGAAAACCTGTCTCAGAAAAAAAAAAAAAAAAAAAAGGAAAGAAGGAAGGTAAAACAGCATTGCAATGCTGCCTTTTTTTTTCTTTCCAATTAAAATATATTTTTTATCATGTGAATATTCAGGGGTAGGAAGGTGCTCTAAGACAGAATTCCTTGCTGGACTGCAGATTGAAAGACATTTTAAAAGGTTGTTAATAAAATGAAATAACAGACTTGAGCCAGACATGATGGCACATGCAAGTAATCTCATCGTCTGCTAGGTGGAAGGGGTTCAAGGTTAACCTTAGCTATGTAGTAAGTTCAAGGCCTGCCTGGGCCAAGTGAGACTTTATCTTAGAAACAGCAGCAACAGTAACAAAATAATTAACAACCTTTATTCTGTTAATCAAATATATTGTTAATATAGATAGTGTTAGGGAAGAGCCAATAGATGCATATTTGATATAGAGATTCAGTCTAGAATTACAGAAAAGTTATAGAACACTCCCAAGATTTTACAGGAAGAAAATGTTTATCCAAATGGTATCACATGCCCTTAAAAGTGAAGCTTATTTGTGTCTGTAGTATCACTGCCAAAGGTACATACTTGAGCATTGCATATCTGGCAGTTTCAAATTATGGTACATTCTACTCTTAACAAATACCAGCATTGCCAAATGCAAGGAAAGGCTAAGGAGGTTGAATCAGAGTGGCCTTATAGGCTCATACATTTGAATATTTGGTTCTCAATTGGTAGATTGTTCAGGAAGGATTAGGAGATGTGGCCTTGTTGGATGATATATCACCAGGGGTAGACTTTGAGATTCAAAAGCACACACCAGGCCTCATCTCTCTTCTTCTTCTCTTGACTTCTCTCCTCTCTCCTCCCCTTCTCCTTTCTGCCTGCAACTTGCAGATCAGATGTGAGCACTTAACTATTGCTCCAGCACCTTGCCTGTCTGCCTGCCACCATGCTCCCCACCATGATATTCATGGAGTAATTGCCCCTAGTTAAATGCTTTATTTTATAAGTTGCCTTGGTCATGGTGTTTCTTCATTGCAATAAAACAGCAACTAAGATACTTGTGTTTAAAAAGACAAAAGAGTCATGGCAATGAAGCAGAGTATATAATTTTGGATTTTCTTTTACTATAATAGACATTATTGGGACAGTTGCCAAAATCTGAGACAGGCTATAGGTTAGATCTATGTTAATTTCCTGAATTGACTAATTATAATATGGTTATGTAAGAGAAGTCCTTATTAGTAGGAAATGCATGTCTGTGTATTTGCCTGTCTGCCTGCTTGTGTATCTGTCTTTCTCCCTTCCGTTAAGAGTAGGTTAGGATTCAAGTAAATACAGTAAGATATTGAAGTTGGAGGGATCTAAGTAAAGCGCACTTGTTCTAAGTCTTAAGCTAGTCTCAGTGGTGAATCTGTAGCCACACTCCTCAAGAGCAAGGAGAAAGGGCCACTCGAATAGAACAGTTTCAGACCATCCTGGGCAGTTAAAGGAGACTTGCACCTTAAGAAGTACCACATTGTGGTCTTCATAAAGAATGTATTATAAAGAAGCCCACATGGAGATGCTTTTGCTAAAGTGACATAGCAGAGGAAAGATTAGAAGAAAAAAATTTTTTGAGATAGAATCTTGCTGTATGGCCTATATTGACCTTGAACTCAATTCTCATGCCTTGAATTCCTAAATATTGGGATTACAGGTGTGTGCCACCATACCTGGCCCCCTTCTGTATACTTCTGTTACCTTTTATCCATTTTAATGTGTTTTTCACATCTTTCTCTAATAGCATATTTCTTGAAAAATTAAGAGTTTTTTTTTTAAGGCAAAAGTTAGAGTTGGAGGTAGAGCTCTGTACAGTGCTTGCCTAGTATTCATAAGGCCCTAGTTTGATGTACAGCAAGGCAAGGAAAAGGCTGTGTGTCGTACAAGAAAATCAGAGTGAGAATTAAACAAGATGATTTTGTAAGCTCCTCTGGCTCTGGAATTCCTCACTTTCTTTTCAGTTCTTTGGGAGCAGCCGCCTCTGTGAATCCAGACACCATGGCAGGCGTCACTTCTAAAGATGTTCTCAGTATACAGGTCAAGTCAGAAAAATCAGACATTGGCTTGCTGGACTAGGCATGCCGTGATAGCAGAAGTTCCTAAGTCAGCCAACTAGGGTTTGAGTAGGGATGGTAGCATGCGTGACTTAGCTAAGGAGATACTTCGACCTCTTAGAATGAATGTTACATGTGAGCTTCCACTCGAAGACCAGCAGAGCACAGCTAACATCTGCTTACTGTAGGAGTGTGCCTGGGAGTCCCTACCAAGGAAAGCTCATGCTCTGTAGACAAGGAAGATGGATAGTGGTGTGAGGTCGCGGTAGCATAGGGCAGAGTTGCCTAATCTCCCATGTACTCATTTGAGTTGCTTGAGTGTTTTACTCATTCAAAATAGTTAATAGAACCAAGAGGCCATGTTTGTCTGGATTTTCAGGGTCCAGAGTTTTACCAAGGAGGTATTCTGAAGCAATGAGCTCTGCATTCCCCTGGACAGCACCTTGTCTTTGAACCATTTGCAGAGGCTGATTTTCCATTCCTATCATGATAACCTGAAGACCCTAATACATTTTTCCTGCTACCACGAAGCTAAATCAAGTAGACACAAATCCCTAGTTAGACTAGAATCTTCTTTTTATCTTAGGACTTTTCTTGTAAATACCCCTTTAAAGTTGCTTCAGTGTTCCTAGGGTTGTATGAGCTAATGTCATGTGAGTACCTCACACAGAATATGCATTCAGTAATAAGCACATGATTTTCAAAAATAGGAAAAATCATTAAAAAGATCTTTTAGCATCTAGTCCAGCAACCTAAAAAGGCACGAGAACCTTAGGTTGATTACCCTAAACCAAAGTGCTGTCAGTTTTAAAGCAAGAGTAATAGCCACTCTCCCATGTAAGACTCTTCCAGGGATTAGGTAAGCTAGCAGACAGGGGGCTTCTAATAGTGTCTGGCAGGAGAGAGTCATCTTTGTGCATGTGTGGTTGGAGTCCAGAGTACAACCTTGGGTGATAATTCTTAGGTGACTGGCCTGGAACTTGCCAACCAAGCTCACCTGGCTGACCAGTGATCCCCGGTATCAGCCTGTCTCGTCTCCACCTCCCAGGTTCAGGATTACAAGTATGTACCACCAAACACAGTTTTTGTTTTGTTTGTGGGGTTTTTTGTTTTGTTTTGTTTTTTGAGACAGGGTTTCTCTGTGTAGTCCTGGCTGTCCTGGACTTGCTTTGTATTTGTATTCAGACTTGCCTCAAACTCAGCAATCCACCTGCCTCTGCCTCCTGAGTGCAAACACAGTTTTTTATGTGTGTGTGCTTGGGTCACCTCAGGTCCTCATGCTGACAAGGCAAGCCCTTTATTGGCTCAGCCCTCGGTACATACACCCAACATGTTATTTTATTGCTTTCCTGAGAATGCTTACTGCCAGGAGGTCTAAGCTTTTCACATTTCCTACAGTTGGCTTTGACTTTCAGCAAGTTGTTACAGTTCTCTGCCTCAGTTACCTCACCTTAAATAAAATCAGGTCCTTCCTAGGGCTGTGAACGCCTGTGTGCCCTAGCTGAAAAGGAGCCACCTGCTACCCTCTGGTGTGCGCATGAGCCACCAGCCACTAGGTGTCATCATTGACCAAGTAATGAAGAAAGTTAAAAAAAAAAGGCACTGCACTGAGTGCCCAAGCCTATATAATTCTAATTCGAAACTGGTTTCCTCTGGATGAGTTGGCTGGTTTGCCTTGAAGAAAAATACAGGAAGTTTCTTCAGTATTTGCATAAGTGCACTTTCCAACTAAGTGTGATTTAGAGTCTACAATTCTACACATACTAAGACACAGAGGCACCTCACAGGGCCCTTGTGTTCAGGTCTTTGTCAAGTGATAAAAGAGCTGCAAACAGTCAGCAGTAATGTGGATACTCCTAGTGTCTGAAGCTGTAAAACAGAGCTGTCCTGTTGCCTGCCAAGTGCCAGGGCCCAAAGGCTTCTGGCCTTGCTCTTGTCTCACAAAAGCAGCTTTTCTAATAGCCCCTCAGATAGTATGGTGCCATGTCAACATGAGGACAGAGGACAACCTGGAGTATAAGAACAGACAGCACAGCTGCTTGGGGTGTCACTGTGGATGGAGCATAAGTGGCATCCAGCAGTATTTTGTAGATAATTGGAACTCAGAGTAGAGGAAGGTTAATGTCTTTGGTGAAATCATTCAAGGACAGTATTTCTTGCTTTAGCTATTGTTTGTATCTGGGTATCTAGTTTCTTTAAAATTCTATGAATAAAAACTACTAGTATTTATTGCAGACTTAATATGCAAAAGGTGGTATGCTGATTGCTGTGCATGTGTTTTTCCACTTCGTCCTTTGACATAAGTATAATTTCCATGCTCATTTTGCAGATGAGGAAACTGAGACATAGAAAGATTGTAATAGGCCCTGTACTTCCTGCCCTGCGGGTCAACTCTGAATTCTAAGGACTTTAAGTGCCATTCTCATAAAAACTATCACTGTCATCATTTTAAGATGAGGAAACACAGGCACAGTGAGGCTTTGGCAGGATCACCTCAGGAAGGAACGATTCAGATCACAAATCCATACTTGATTCCAAAGTACTTTTTAAAATGCTTGCTACATTGTACTTTGTTGTACATACTTGTACATGTGGTAAATACTTGGTATATGTTCATGAATGGAACAGTTAAGGACCTATAATTCAGCAATACAGAAAACTATACAAGGAGAAACTGTACGGGTCTACCACTCCTTCCACCCAAAATTGTACTTCGGCCTGCTGTTGTTAGTATTCTGGGACAAAGATGCCATTCCCTGTGCTGGACTCCACTATTCAGTTTTTGTTAGAAATAGCATCTCTTTTGAGTAGAACTGTCAGGAAACAGCATCCTCTAGAGAATCTGAGCTCATTTTATTTTATTTAATTTCTGACATGGATATTTCCTGGACTTGTTTGTTCTGGCATAGTTGTGTCCTGCATAGTCTGTGTAGCCTCAAAAAAACCAGGGCCGGAAGGTTGCCATAGTATCAGCTAGCCCTCAGTATTGCACCATCTGTGTCTGCCATCATGAGCACAGAGCACCTTCCAGTCCTAGTGAGCACGCTCCATGCTCCTGACACCAGCCCAATGCCCAGGGAGCATTGGGATTCATTAAGGGTCATTGTCCAGGTCAACAGTCCGAGTCTTGGTGCTGCCGAGGCCTGAGCAGGGAGAGCAGGGCTCAGTTTATCGTTCTCAGGTTCACTGATTCTTTTATTTTGCTGCCATAGTAGGGAGTCCAGATGAAGCTGGGGTAAACCCTCATCAGACCCTCAGATCTGAGCACAGGCTTGTTTCTGTAGCCGCTTGCCCCTTTAGCCATGCTTTCCTTTCAGCAGAGAGCTGTCAGATCCTCCTTAGATCTCAGCATTCCCTCAGCATCTCAGGGGATCCCTGACTCCACCCTTTCAAGAAAAACAGTACTTTTCTTTTGGAACTTCTCTCTCTAAATGCAAGAACTGTTTCCACTGTAACCAGAATCACATCTGTAAGTGGTGAGGTAGAGAAGAGTACCCAGGAAAGCAGGAGGAGCAAGCTTGACAGCCCAGGTGGACAGGGTTCCATTTGTCTTGCCTCATTAGCCATACTGATCACTGCCCTCTCGCTACGCTACCCATCACTTCCTTTTCCAGTATGCAGGTAGAATCAGGATGCCTTTCCTGTAACCAGCGTGCTAGTAGACATGGGAACTATAGAAAGTGGAGGGCCAGGGGAGAGTCAGCCTCTGTGGATGTTTTCCCTTCTCCTGTCTGCAGCAAGGTTACCTGTTCTCTCAAAAGGACACACTTAGAAAAATCACAATGTGGTATGGAGGAAAGTGCCATATCCTGCCTGAACTGGGCTGCCAAGGCTCTGTCCAGCCATCTATGGCTGAGGCACATCAAACCCACACAAAGTACACTGTCTGAAAGACTCTGATCCAGAGAATTGTTAAGAAGTGCAGTCTGCTTGATTTCAGAGATTGTGAGGCCGGGGCACTCGATGAGGCTTGTGAACAAACACTTAAAGAGGCACAGACACTTGAGCTGTATCCCAGCAGAGCCAGTGGCTGTGCTGGGACCAGGGTTTTCGCCATGCACACATAGCTATGGGAAAGGGTGGCTGGAGAGGCAGGGCCTCGAATCACACATGTATACACACAAGGTTCAGTGGGAGCCATCCCCTGCCTCTTTAAAAATAATCAGCCTTCCATACTTCATTCTAACAAGTGTTTTCCAGGCGAAAAGAAAAATTAAAAGTACTGCATTGTTCATGTTGCCTCTAGCTCACTCACTCCTAGTCCCCAACCAGAAGACTGGTACTCAGAGCTGTCACCTTTTAGCAGCAGCCAGGCACGAGACCTTACATCATTTGTTGGCAAACTGTTTCAGCTCGAGAAGCCCCTATGGCTCTATGGTGGATTACTGTGGCAACTCCTATCTGCCACATAACAGGTCTGCATGGCTCCATCCTTCAGCCTTGTCACTTATGTTCCTAATGCAGCCGTGATGGGCTTCTTGTCAACTACAGACTCGTTAGTATTTCTTTATTTGCCCTTCTCTGGATGAACTGTCTCTCCCTGTTCAGGATGTAGATGATCCTCTGAGAAGCTTCCTCAGTATACATTGACCTTACAATCTGTACTATGTTCTAATTCTTCTTAAAGCATTTGCCATGGTGTGTGTGTGTGTGTGTGTGTGTGTGTGTGTGTGTGTGTGTGTGTG
>CAJQZJ010000594.1:8780902-8824478 GCA_907164525.1 Lophiomys imhausi
TCTTCTTCTTCTTCTTCTTCTTCTTCTTCTTCTTCTTCTTCTTCTTCTTCTTCCTCCTCCTCTTCCTCTTCCTCTTCCTCTTCCTCTTCTTCTTTTTCTTCTTTTTAATGTTGTTATTGGTTTGGGTTTTTTTTGTTTGTTTGTTTTCTGAGACAGGGTTTCTCTGTAGGCTTGGCTGTCCTGCAGCTTGCTTTGTAGACGTAGACCAGAGATCTGCTTGCTCTGTCTCTGGAGTGCTGGGATTACAGATGTGCACCACCCCTTAGCTGAACCTGCGTTTCTGGACGCCTCTGTGTCCAGTATGCCAGTTGTCTTTTGACACTCTCTTTAGACCATAAATTTCTTGTTGCTTTAGAACAAAACCCATTTATAATGGGCCTTAGAATTTTTTCCTTTTTTTAAATTAAATTTATTTATTTGGAGGCTGGAGAGATGGCTCAGCAGTTAAGAGCACTGCCTAGTGCTCTTCCAAAGGTCCTGAGTTCAATTCCCAGCAACCACATGGTGGCTCACAACCATCCACAATGTGATCTGGTGCCCTCTTCTGGAATGCAGGTGTACATGCAGATAGAGCACACATATGCATAAAATAAATAAAATAAAACTTAAAAAAAATTTATTTATTTGTTGCTTCAGGTTACATCTCCATCATATTGTCCTCTTTCCCCCCTTCCCAGCCCCTCCCTTCCACCCTCTACCCCCTAACCCTTCCATCCCACTCCTCCAGAGTGATTTATTTTGCCAAATCTTTTTATGAGCATTTTAATGAGACCTTGCTTTAGCAGCTTTCAAAACCTACTTGCAGTTTGCCAAACACTTTCGCTTAGTGATGTAAAAGTGTAAGTAGCCTGGGAAAGGTTGCTAAAGTAGGATTTTCAATAGTCAGTGATAGAATAGTGCACATGTTGAATCTGAAGATTTGATTTTAGGTATAAGCATCATTTTTTTTTTAAAGCTTGTGTAGAATTTCAGGAGGGGACACAGTATTCAGTTCTTGATTCGAATTCAGACTCCACAACTTCATTAAATAAACAAATATTAGCCATGTTCACCCTTGCAAGCACAGTTTACACATCTGCAAAACAGAGATGAGGCCCTTCCCTTGGTGTGAACATTGGATGTCTACAGGAATAACCCTGAGAGAGACAGTTATGTCTTACATAGAGAGAAACAGAAACCTATTGGAAGTGACCCAAGAATTCAATCTGGAGTCCAGTCCCCTAGGTTTTAATAGTCTACCAACCCATGCTGTGTCTCCTGAGGTTCCTGGCTGTCTCCCCAGGCTGTTCTTGCCAGAGAATTGTCTGTTCTTGCCACATGGATAGGTTCCCTGGCAGAGATAGTGACCAATGAGACAATGAGAGACAGTTTCTGGCATTGGTATCATGAGTCAAAGCCTGCAGAGCTCAGCACGCATGTTCCACTGAGAAGCTACCTTGGCAGTTCTGTTGTGCACACAGCCTTGTCATACAGCCCCTGGGCCCTGACTTACCACCATGTGCCCTTACAATAGTAAAACAACAGAAGCAGGCCAGGTGTGGGGAGCTCATCCTCTCTGGTCCACTGAGAAGTTACTTCTGATGCCTGTGTCCTTGGAGCCTCTGTCCATGTTAACTTTGGAGGAAAGTAGCCTTCTCCTGCAGCCTTCTCCCACTTGCTGCTTGATGAACTGTTTTACTTTTCTTCTGTCAGCTCCCATGTGTTTGCCAGGCATGAGACCAAAAGAAATGGGGCAGGATAGGTGGGAGTGTGACATATCTGGGAGTCCGCCCCCATAAACATAGTCCCAGAGCACCTTCCCACATTAAGGACAATCATAGGTGAGTCCACCCCATTGATGCCATTTTATGCTCAGCAATGAGAATTTATCCCTCCAAAATTGACACACATCTTTCCCATTCCCTGAGCACTGTAGGTCTTGTCTCTTGTGAAGGACGTCTCACTGCATCGCCACTCAGGGCATTGGTCCATGTCCTTGTTTGCATCTGTCACAATGTCAGAGGACATTTTCTGTCAAAAAATTGTTTTGAACTCTTTTCAAAAATGTTGTTTTGTTATTTTGTAATTATTATATGTATTGTGTGGGGGTGAGTGCAGATGCCTTTGGAGGCTAGAGTTGTCACATCCCCAGTGCTGGAGATGTGAGCTGCCTGACATGGATGCTAGGAATGAACTTGGTCCTATGAAAGAGTATTATATACTCTTAACTGCTGTGCCATCCATCCTATCTCTACTCTTGATTGTGTGGCATTCTCTGTCATCATAAAAGAATGTCTGCCTTTTTGAAGTATTGTCTTTTCTTTGTTCTCAATCACATGGTGTTCTCTATCACAAGAGAGCTCTCATATGCTAAGAGCTTTGAGCCAGGCACATTAAGATCTTTTATTAAAAAATATTTATTTTAAATTTTGTGTATGAGTGTGTGTAGGTGGTGGTGTGCTATAACATGCTAGTCTAAGAAGCCAGTGTAAGATGGTGCCAGACATAAAAACTTTGGAGAAAGAAATACCTGGTTTCCAATCCCGTATGTGCTACTCCATAGGTAAAATATGTTAGCCCCCCTGTGCCTCACAGGCCTCATCTATGTAACAGAAAGAGTTGTAGCATGTGTTTGGAGAAACTTTGTTAGGGTCAAATCAGTCGAGGCACTTAAAGAAACTCATTACTGTTATGCACAGAGAGAAGATGTCTCTCTCTCTCTCTCTCTCTCTCAGATGAATCAGAGAGAGTGAAAACTTTTGCCTCTTCTGGACTCTCAGCAAAATGCTGTTTCATAGATCTTGAGAAAACATTGGAGAGAACCCCCCCCCCCCACACACACACACACACACACTGTCTCTTTCTAGCTGTCTGGTTCCTCTCTGCCCTTTCCCCATCTGACTGCTCCAGAGAGAACCCTCAACATGAGCTGTGATCTAGACAGTAGGAGTCTAGAGTCAGGATTCGCATTCACTTCTCCTGGGATGGAGGTTATCTATCAGGGTTAGGCACATGATGTAGGTGCAAAGAACTACAAAGAACACACTGGTGAGAAAGGAAGCAAAACAACAGCATTTTGAAAGCTACTGGCTCTTGGGCTTCCAGAAGTGGAAACACCCAGAATATTGCTCCTGCTCTTGAACAGCTCCTCCAGGTGTCACTCTAGGTGCTGGCCTCTCACTCCTGGAGAAGTTCTTCTCCAGACAGATCACATGTGGCTGGGTTCTACTCATCTCCTCCTCTGTGTTTTCTGAAACTGGTCTTGTGTTAACTTCCAAGATGATCTGAAGAAGAAACTAATCAGCTTCAGGAATATTCCAACTTCCAAAAATGACCCTCATTTAGTTGTATTGCCCCCTTACCCATGTTTTTCCGTCTTCTCCTATAAAAACTTTAAATGTTATAAAACTAAAATTAAAACCAGGAAAATAGGCTAGCTACCTGTTTAGCAGGGCTGATTGCCCATGGTGTGTGTATTGTGTGAAAAAGCAATTTGCAGAACTATATGCAAATAGACTCCATTTGTTTAAAAACTCATATCCATGCTAATGGCGAATATGTAAAAGTCAGTAGAAGGTGTGGTAGGGAAAAAAACTTTGGGCAGTGGCTACTCCTTTGGAGTGAGTTTAGGAGGAAGGGATTGTAGCTTTTTGTTTTGTTCATGTGAATACACTTTGGATGTTGCAGTATATTTCTTGTTCACTGTTTTTTTTGTTTTGGTTTGGTTTGGTTTGGTTTGGTTTGGTTTGGTTTGGTTTGGTTTTTCGAGACAGGGTTTCTCTGTGTAACAGCCTGGCTGTCCTGGACTCACTTTGTAGACCAGGCTGGCCTCAAACTCACAGAGATCCACCTGCCTCTGCCTCCCGAGTGCTGGGATTAAAGGCTTGTGCCACCACACCCGGCTTTTTCACTGCTTTTTAAATATGAAAGGGGGGGGGGGGGCAAATACCTGAACTGGCTTCAAAAAACAGCTAATTAGTGGTGTCTAGAAGCTGGCTTTAGCCTGGCTTGCTGGAAGGTTCTGCATGAAGCTGAGACAGAACATGAGCTCATTTCAGGCATTTTGGCCCAGCATAGCTCTTACTGCTGGAGCCGCAGACTGGCACTGGAATACTCAGGTGGCCCTGTTGCACTTTCCTTTCTCCATGCCTGCCCTTCTCTCCTGGGGGAGCTGCAGGAGCTGCTCACACCCTTTGCTCTTCAGCTTCCTATGAACTGCCTGTGTTCATGAGGAAGCACCATAATCACCCAAATCTGACCAGATGAAGACGCCACTCCGTGCTCCAGTACAGGAGGGAGGGCACTTTCCATCACCCAAGTCACCTCTGCAGAGCCCTTACTGTTCAGGGCGAAAGCCTCGCCCACAGAGTTTGAGACAATAGAGAGTAAATACCTCACTGGGAGTCAGGACCTTCTGCTCTGAGGGACCTTGAGCAAGTCATTGGGTCTCATTTGCCCCTGTTTTTTTCCTGTGCTGATGTCCAAAGTAAAGTTACAGGATATTTATGAGGTATGATAATGAGAGGAAAACAGCCCTAGAAGTACAAGGTGTCGCACTGAGGAGGGACACAGCACAGTGAATGTTCCTAGCAGCTGCCTAAGCCATGAGGCCACCACAGCCGTCAGTCTACCAACACTATCTGAACTGACAGCTCTCTCAGAGCAGTTCTTTCTTGATGTTGATGCAGGGTCCTTTCCTCATCAGCATCAAAACACTTCATGGCACACAAACAGCCAGTGGTTCATCTGAGGATGGTGACCGTGACACATTCCTCTCTTCCACCTTGTGTATAGTTGCTCTGACTTCTTTGCAGTCATTCTTCTCAGTCCTGGCCATTATAGTGAACATTTGGGCAAAAACAGGATCTGAATATGGAACTTGAGTTCACTCAGCTCATTTTTATTGCATACCATGTTGGGTTGATTTTTTGTTTTGTTTTATCTTGTTCTTTCTTCCTTTTGAGCATTCCAACTTTCCTTCCTCATTCATTTGGATGCATTTTAAATAGATGCTGCACATGAATATGTTCACTTCATGTAAAATGGCACACTACTACCAAAACCCTCTGCCCTTAAAGTGAGAGGACAGTACAAGATAGTAAGCGAAAGATAACCACAGGATAAGGCAAAAGATGAAAAAGAACCTCACAGGCAGAAAGATGCATTGTAGACCCTCCAGAAAGGAAGTGATCCCTCAGGTTTATTTGCAAACCCTCAATGCCTATCAAGGTATCATACAATCCTCTGTTGGAGAGCTGTGAAAGGGACAGAGGATTGCGATTTTAGCTGAAGGATGAACAGATTTGGTGGAGAGGTAGTATGGCATGAGCTAGAAGCAGATATAGATTCTCCACAGAGGGAGGATTAGAAAAGAAAGGAAGGGCTTCTGAAGAAAACAAAACAGAACAGAAAGCAGGAGCAAGGTGGTGGAGTTAAAGCTTGGGGGCCACTTTAAGGAGCAGGAAATAGAGCGGATGTTCTCTGCCTTCCTTGGGCAATCATTTCAATTTTCCTTTGAAAATCATGATTGCTGTGGGTGCCTACTGTGGACTGCTGTGAGCCTTTCCTCAGGAAGGGTCCACATCACATTTCACCAGGCATTTGGGTCATTTATGGTTGAAGGATGCCCCAAAGAGCAAGAAGCTAAAAGGTGGTTTATTGGACCCAGATCCTGACTGCAGGGACCTTCAGATGGTAAGCAGTGCCCCTGTCCTTGCACACCATTTCCAGCTCCCCACCATCCTGACTTCTGAAAACATAGAGCAGCTTGACCTGTTTCTATTCTGCATGTGGCTGAAACCATATGGGTCACACCCCATTTTCATCCTTTGTGGCTTGTTTCTCTCATTCAGCCTTGTTAATAACCCATCCCTGTCACTGCAAGTATGTAAGCTTGTTCTTTGCCATATCCTTTGTGTACATGAAATCCATTGAGTGACTCTAAGTGCTCAGTTGGACAGTTCCATTTGTATCCTGCTTTAACTAGTGTTGCCATGAACTTTCAGGTCTAGCTCCTGGTGAATAGGATGCACATGCATTGTGACTACACCTGGGCTGAAATAACAATATGCAAATATTCTGGTTGTAAGACTGCAAGTGGAGTTCATATTTGCATTAACTGGCTAGTATAACCCTTCAAAATGGAATTCACTTTTCCACCAACCTGCAGACATAACCCATCAGATCTGAGTTTCAGGAAGATGGGCCTGCCGATGTAGTTTTGTTGTCCTCTTAGGCGGGCCTGGGGGAGAGAAGGGAAGCAGTGAGTCCGCACTCTCAGGTCTTCAGGATCTCTGGGTCAAGCCCAGTTGTCTTGTGGTTCAAAAAACTTGGAATGGGGCATCAGAGAACCCAAGAAAGCCAAAGTTGCTGCCATCACATTAAGCAAGGCTGGAATGAACAGTTGTTGGTGGGCACCTGGAGAGGGAAGCGTTGAAGGAAAATGGAACCAGTATAGACCCACTGATCCTGTGGATGTAAGGAGACAAGATGCTGATCCCAGATACAGAACTACTGAAATAGTAGCTGTAGTGAAAGAAAGATTGTCTTGAATCATCTGAGTAACATTCTGGAATTAGAGACAGCTGTGAGCCCAAAGACAGGTGGGGCTCCTCAGCATCCCCTGGGAGTGGTGGGGTGAGTCAGGATGGGGAAACAGCTCCAGGCAGGTCTTCAAGAGCAGCTGTGTTTAGAAACAGGAAGCAGGGCAGGCTCTGTTTGAAACATGAAGACATACTGTCATAGGTTGCTTTCTGTTGCTGTGTAAACACTAACCCAGTGGTTCTCAGTCCGTGGGTCACAACCCCATGGAGGTTGAATAACCCTTTCACGGGGGTCACCTCCGACCATAGGAAAAAACAGATAATTACATTATGTTTCATAACAGTAGCAAAATTACAGTTATGATGTAGCAATAGCATAAGGAACTGTATTAAAGGGTCATAGCATTAGGGAAGGTGAGAACCACTGTCCAAGGCATGTAGCTTTCAAGGAGGAGTACACATCACAATTACATACAGCTTTCACAAATTGTGCCTGAGCCAGGTCCTATCCCAGGTAATCAATTTACAGGTATAGGTTGAGGTTGGAACTTGAGGGAATTGTGACATTTTCTTAAGTGAATCTGAAAGGCAAGCCTAGTAAGAATATATTCCTAGCCTCTTGGTTATTGATTCTGTCTTTCATGGGGCAGGCATTCAAACACAGTCTATGGGGACTATACCTATTCAAACCACCACACTCTTATTTCCTGAATTATGAAGGCAACGTACAGAACAACCTATTTTTGTTACACACATGTCATAATCATCAAGCCAGCCTGAACTTACTGTTTGTATGTTATGCGTGGAAGACATAAGGAACTACAGGTATGTAGCACCATCCTACCAGGAGACCATCAGATAGATACAAGATTAGGCTGGGAGAAAGATAGGTGAAACAGATGTCAACATTTGTAAGAATTTTCCATGTTAATGTCACCTCTTGTGAATCACCATCTTCTTAAGTTGTTACTATGCCAAGCAATTTCCAGTGCTTCAAATAGGTCAGGCCCGGAAAATCCAGGTAGCCATAGAAATTCTTCTAACCATCTAAACTTAGAAGTTTACAAAGAAGAATCTTCCACTCCATTACATTTGAAAATCTTGTTTTGTAATTTTTTTTTAAATTTCAGTGAACAAAATTTACCAGGGAAATTGTATATAGTAACTTACTGAATATTTAGTGTCTTTTGTCTAATTGTGGATGTGTGGGCACATATTTATGTGTGTCTACAGTTGTGTACGTAGACCAAAGGTTGACTTCAGGTCTCTTCCTCAGTTGCTTTCTACCTGTGTTGGAGTGGATAGTAGACAAGCCAGAGGTCAGTGTCAAGTGGTTTCCTTGGCCATCTTCAACCTTAGAGACAGTCTCTCACTGACTGCCGATTCAAGCAGACTGCCCGACTGGAAAGCACTTCCTGTCTCCACCTTCTCTGGGCGTGCCCAAGCCTTTGCATGGGTAGTAAGGATCAAACTCCAGTCTCCCTTGCTCAGCAGTGCTTTCTTCGTTGAGCCATCTCCCCAATCACTCCTCAGGTGTCTGAAGCGATGCTTTGCAATACTTTCTTGACAATCTTTTTTTTAAACTTCTGTACTTTATTTGGCATACCTCTGAATTAATTTGTATTTCTTAGCAATCTCTTAAATGAATTAAAGACATGCTAAAATGTTTATGAAATTTAGTAAACAAGTCAGAGCAGGTGTTGATGTTGGGTGAATTAGTCCAGGCCTTCACTCCTGGTTCCATGTTTCCTCTTAACTTTTTGTAAAGGAGATGTTGGTCAAGACAATGATTTTGCTTTGAAAGATAGAGTTCTAATCATATAAACACCAAGTCTGAATTTGAAGTGAACTTGGGAACCTCTTTCATTTTCAGCCTTCCACCCTTTGAACATATTAACATTTAGGTTCCATGAAGCTCAGAACAGGTACCTTATCCACAGAGACCAAGGCAGAAAGTGTTTGTCTTATTGGCCACTGCAGGAGTTCAGATGCTTCTGTTCCTTGAGTTCAGACATGTTTGAAAGGAGGGTGAATGCTTTCATCTTGGCTATAGGTTCCCAGGAGGACAAATAAAAATAAAACATCCTATTCCAGTTTTAGCATGTACTGGGCTTCTAAACCATGGCATTGGGCATTTCATTTTTTTTTTTTGTGGGAGTTTCCACAAAATGATGCACCCAGGTGTGTGTGACCCTGAGCTGAGCAGTGTGTACACTGAGCAGAGAACCCAGATCATGGATTGTAATATCATCTGCACTTCCTCAGAAGGCAATTCTTTGCATTGTGGACATTTGGTGTATGGTTAGGTCATGGTCTGGAAGAGAAAATGAGATAATTAGAATGTGTGTATCTGCCATTCTTCAATGACACATCTCACCCGATAATGTTAATAGTTATCATGTGATAGATTATAAGTGCTTAGAATCATAGTTTTAACTCTTTATTCCTTAAATTTTTCAACGTATACAGAAATACAACAAACCCCATGCAACTTGTTAACAGACTTCCACAGTCAATAGTTAACTAATGACCAATCCTAGCTGTTGATCCACTATTGCTGTTTTAACCACAGGTGAATTTATTCCAGAACACAAACTGTATTTTAACACAGCTGGACAGTTTGTTCTCATTTGCCCTCGTGGGCTTTGTTCATTATATCTGAAAGATTCATGTATCATACATACTCCAGTATTCATTAACTTGGGCTGGAGAGATTGCTTGATGGTTAAAACCACTTGCATGATGGGGTGGTGTTAAGCATTCTAAATGTTGATTGGTCCTGCTTGCTGTCTGTTACTTACTTTGTCTCTGATTAGTTAAATAAATGCTGAGGCCTGGAGATTGGGCAAAGACAGAGATAGGTGGGACTAAGGTGCATGAGCTTTTGAGAGAGAGAGCATCTTGGGAGGAAGAGGCCTCTCAGGAGAAGCCAGGAGCTGGAAGAAGGAGACACACACACTCCATGGGGTAGATTAAAGAAGGTCACTCCACGTGGCCTGGAACATCACCATATCATGGAGAATAATAGTCCAAAGGGACGTATGTATATATTGGGTTATATTTGGGCAGTAGAATTATGAGCTAGCTTAAATGGTCTAGGATTGTACAACTCAGGCCTAGGCTTGTTAAAATCCACGTGGTGTCTGTGTGTATTCATTCATAGTGGTGGGTTAAGGATTAACACCACTGACCAATTAATGACAATATAAATACTAGTAAATAGTTTAATTAGCCATTTTTTTTCCTACACTTGCTGTTCTTCCAGTGGACCTGAATTCAGTTCCCAGCATGCATATCAGGTAATTCACAACTGCCTGTAACTCCAGCTACAAGGGAATCTGATGCCTGGATGACTCTGGCCTCCAAGACGCCTGCATTCATGTACACATAACCACAGGCAGATATACACACCTACATATAACCAAAAACAAATCTTTTTATTTATTTTTTTTTTATTTTTTATTTTTTTTTTAGATTTTTCAAGGCAGGGTTTCTCTATGTAACAGCCCTGGCTATCCTAAAGACCAACCAGACTGGCCTTGAACTCACAGAGATCTGCCTGCCTCTGCCTCCGGAGTGCTGGTATTAAAGTTATGCACCCCCATACCAGGCTAACAATGAATCTTAAAAACAAAAACAGATTAAAAAAATATTTTATCTGAGCCTGGTAGATAAGCAGAGTAAGCTGCCTTTTAAGACTAGTCATATCAAGAAGGTTGTAGGTCTGACCCAGAGATCCTGCTTCAGTGAATAAGGTAATGAAGAAGATGATACCTAATATCAACCTTGGGCCTCCAGGTACATGCACATACATATAAACATGAATACACATATACACCACATACATACAAACATGAAAATGAGGAGGAACGTTCTTTATAAAAGCCAGGTAGCATACATGTAATCCCAACACTGGGGAGGATAGAGGCAGGAAGATCAAGTTATAGGCCAGCCTTAGGTATTTGAAACTCTGTCTCAAGAAAACAAAGGCCTGGAGAGATGGCTTAGTGGTTTAGAGTATATACTGTTCTTTCAGAGGACTCCAGTTTCAGGGGATCCAATGCCTTGTTCTCCACAGGCACCTGCTTGCACCTGGTGCATATAAGCTCACACAGATACACATACACATATTTTTTAAAATCTTTTTTAAAATTCATTTAAAAACAAACAAACAAACAGGCAGCTGGGTGTGGTGCTGCATGCCTTTAATCCCAGCACTTGGGAGGCAGAGGCAGACAGATCTCTGTGAGTTCAAAGCCAGCCTGGTCTACAAAGTGAGTCCAGGACAGCCAGGGCTACACAGAGAAACCCTGTCTCAAAAAAACAAAACAAAACACAAAAAAACCAGCAAAAGTGTCCAGCAGTAGTGGAGCATGCCTTAATCCCAGCATTTGGGAGGCAGAGGCAGGTGGATCTCTGTGAGTTCAAGGCCAGCCTGTTCTACAGAGCAAGTTCCAGAAGAGCCTTGTCTCAGAAAACAAAAACAAAACAAAACTCCAAAAGCAAAACAGCAAAAGATCCATCTGTCTGTCTGTCCATCAATCCATCCATCTATTCATCCATCCATACATCTATCTATTCAAAAGCAACCCTGGAACTTTCTGTGTATACCAGGCTGGTCTTGAACTCATAGAAATTTACCTTCCTGTGCCTCCCAAGAGCTGGGCTTAAAAGCATGTGCCACCTATGCCTGATTGACAAAGTATACTTTAAGTTAACTTCTCTTTTCTTTGAATTTTTTCTGTGCCTGCTTTCAGCTCAAGCTCCCTGGCTCCCTGCTGTTTCCCTTCCATGTCTGTATCTTCCAGGTGTCTCTTCTGCCTCCTCCTTTTTCTGATTTCCAAGGCCAATCTTGAGCTTCTTCATTCAGCTCTTACAAAGATGTCCTCCCACATCTTTACTCTATCCCTGGTTTCCCAATGTTCCCTTCAAAAACACTCTTCCAACCCTCTTAAAACAGCTTTAACTAACTTGGTCTTCGTACATATCCCTTAGCAAATAGGATGGGGCAGTCTCAGTGATGGACTTTGTTACCTGTTAGTGGGACACTTTATCCTACTGGAGCTGCCATGTCAGGCACTGGAGCAAGTGGAAGCTCTTAGCTCTCATGTGACTGAAGAACTGAGGGGGGGGGGGGAGCTGTGGGGGGGCACCCTACACTGGAGGAGTAGGATAGATGGGAGGGGGAGTAGAGGTGGGAGGGTGGGACCAGGAGGGGAGGAAGTAGGGGGCTCTGATTGAGATGTAACTTGAATTAATAAATAAATGTATTTAAAAAAATCTTTGCCTAGCCAGGCGTGGTAGCTCACACCTTTAATACCAGCACTTGAGAGACAGAGGCAGGTAGATCTCTGTAAGTTCAAGGCTAGCCTGGTCTACTAAGCAAGTCCAGGCAGCCAAGGCTACATAGAGAAACCTTGTCTTGAAAAACCAAAATAAATAAATATATATATATATATATCTTTGCCTCTAACCAGCATCTTACCTTCACTGTCCTGCCACACATCTCTCAGTAGTGCCACTGTCCCTGCTTGATGCTTCTCTCTCCCGTTTCGTATTATGTGGCACCTATTTCCTTCCTTCTGGAAACTGCTTGTTCAGAAAACCCCAGCTCACAAGTCCCATGAGCAGCCTTGCTCTGTATTCCCCATCATGCCTCCTAGTTCAGTGAGTGACAGTTACAGGAGTTTAAAGGTGTTAGTTTGTTTTGAGACAGGCTCTCATTCTATAGCCCTGGCTGGCCTCAGTCTCAAGGAGATCACTGCTTCCTGGATGCTGAGATTAAAGGCATGCACCACCATGCCCTCCCCACCTCCTGGTATGGCTGAGTCTGGGGTCAGAGTGGCAACTTCCCCATGCACCTTCTTGTTGCTCTTGACATTTTCTAAGCAGTTGCCTCAGTTCCTACCATTCTAAACTGGGATGAATAGTAACAACTTAATACACTGTTCAAAGGGTGAATGAAGTAAGTTGTGTTCTGCCCTGAGAGCAATAGTTGGCAAGTATAGGTACTGCCAACACATATTCTCTTAAAACCTCACAACTGCAGTGTGGCATATGGACAACGTTAAAATCCCCTAGAATTCCTGTCACTGACAGGAGGTACATTTTGGAATATCTTCCTCTTATATATTTTTAAGTGCAGATACTTCTATGGCTTCAGCTGCCTTCTAGAAGCCTTCCCTCTCTTCCCCCGGCTTTTGTGGCACCGTCGCCCCTTCTCTGTTCCTCTGAAGATCTCCTGTTCCACCTGAACCTGGGATGAAGACATAGGGACCTGGGTGAAGTTTTTCCCCTGAATTGCCTGGAAGTCAGGAGCTCTCTTCATCTGTCAATTCTCCTGGTTCAATGACAACAATGAAATCTTACTCATTTTTGCATTTTTAAAATCTCCTGCATGGAGCACCTTGCACAGTCACATTTGTTTGTTTGAAGCACTGGCTGTGCTAATGGTGGCGGTGAACACAGTGACAGTAGTGATGTAGATAGCCCTGGGTCATTTTCACGTGCTGGCTATTTTCTGTGTGGTTTTGGTTGATCATTATGTCCTGTGAGGTAGGCACTCCCCTTATCTTGTTTTACAGAGAATCCGGGAGTTCGTGGTGATTAAATATCTTTACACGTTTCTTCTCTGGATAACAGGCTGAGATTTGAACCTAGTTTCAATCGATGCCAGGCTTTATTGTTTTGGCTGCCCCTAAACCATCCTAGAAAAGAGTCTGCCTGGACTTCTCTGCCTCCTCCTTGTCTCCCATCTGAGGCTGCCTACTCATTTCCCATCAGCTCCCTTAGACCTGTCACTTGTGCCAAGAAACCTTTGATGGCCTCATTTCACTAGGAAAATCACTCTAGGCTGCTGTCTACTGTCTTGTCAGTAACCACTTTGAAATCTATACCCCTCTTCATGCCCACATTTAGTGCCATTCCTTCGAGGATTGACTCATTTCAATCACCTATATGCACTCCTATTTCCTGCCTTTGGATGTTTCATTGGTCCACTTATATTCTTCCTTAAGTGTCCATGCTGGCAGAAGCATAAGCCACCAGTCCAGTATCCCACATGCACTGTTGGCCATTCTCAGTGCCACCTGGTAATTGTCAGTGTCACTGAACTACACAGTCTTCTCAGGCCCTCCCAGCCAGTCCCTTGCTAATCGTTTATCCTGTCCCTTCAAGGTGCTGGCACTATTCAAAGCAAGACAGTGGCTTTCATGTCCCCTGTAATCTGAAATGGATGCAGCAGAGTCTTGGTGCCGCATTTCAACCTTTTGGGTGTGGGGGGGCTTGCTGAGGGTGCTCTCTTGAGAGGACTACCCCTGTCTGCTTAACCAAGATAGAAGGTATGCCCGTGGCCTCGTGTGGACCAGATGCTAGGTCTGTAAGGCTAGAATCCTAAGTTTGTCTCTTTTGCATTGTCAGCTGGCCAGCCGTGGGGGTGGAATAGTTAACTACATTGTAGACAACATCTAGGATAGGTAGAAAGTCTGCTTATAACCAACCTTCAGCTCTGCTAAGCCAGGGAGGTAACAAAAGGACAAAGCCCCTAGGTACCCAGGGAAGGCTGGTAAAGATAACACTCAGTTCAGATGAGGAGTCACAGACCTTTATCACAGGTAGTAAGTGAAGCTCCCAACCTGAGCAAATGGGATGCTGCCTCCTTCCTTAATCAGATTGTGCTTAAGTCTTTGCCACCTTTCAAACTGGATGTAGACTGTGCACAGTTGCGCTTCTGATCCTAGGCTTAGCTCTAGGATAGCATCAGTAATATGATCAGGTCTGTTGAACAACTGTTTATTTCATAGCCAGATCTTCTTGCTGTTTGATGGCTCTGGTTTGCACCTGTCCACAGCAGTGAGTGCTTCCTAGACTTTAAGGCCATAAGAATAAACTGGGGACTGTAGTTTCTTTATTTTTAATTATTTGTATATGTATGTGTGTGGGTGTGTGCTCATGTAAGTGTAGGTGCCTACAAAGTTCAGAAGAGTGTGTCAGGTCCCCTAGAGCTAGACTTGTAGGAGTTTGTAAGCCTTTCCTCCCCCATTCCAGGATGGTGATGATGTTCCTGAACCAGGCCCTCTGCAGGGAGCAGTCTGAGCACTTAACCACTGAGCTATCCCCGCAGACCTGATTCAGTAGGTCTGGGTTGGAATCAGAACTACTGTTCCTTAGACATTCAGATATTCCTTAGGTTGCCACTACTGTGTGGAGACCACAGACTGAGGGTCACTGTACTAAAGAACACCTTCACTGCAGTCTGTTTACCCTTTGTGGCTCCTTAATCTCACAAATGTATAAGAGTGTCACCACATGGGGCAATGAGAAGTTCTACCATTATTATAGTGTGTGTGTGTCTACTGTCCTACTTGTGACTGAGGTTATTCTTGTGTGGAGAAATTCCACCATTATTATAGTAGTATGTATCTACTATAGTACTTGGGGTGGGGCTGTGCCTGTGTATGTATCCTTGTGTGGAGAAGTTCCACCATTATTACAGTGGTGTGTGTCTACTGTAGTACTTGGCGTGGGGCTATGCCTGTGAATGTATCCTTGTGTGTCTACAAGTGGAAGCCAGAGCAAGTCATTACAACTCTTTGCCTTAATGCCTGTGGGCAAGTCTCTCATTGAGCCAGAAGCTCACCAGTTAGCCTAGGCTGTGTAACCAAGGAGCTCCTGGGATCCACCTGACTAGTGATTAAAGGTACACACAACACAGTCAATACTCAGGATTTTTTTTAAGCCTGGGTGGTAGAGATTTGAACTTAGGTTCTTGTCTTAGTTATTTTTCTATTGCTGTAACAAAACACCATGACCAAGGCAACTCATAAAAGAAAATGTTTAGTTGGGCTTATCATTTCAGAGAGTTAGAGTGGAGCATTGTCATCGTGCAGGAACAGCTGGGAGTTTACATCTTGATCTGAAAACAAGAGCAGAAAGAGCTAATAGAGAATGGGGTGGGTGCTTGAAGTCTCAAAGCCCATCCCCAAGTGACACACCTCCTCCAGCAAGGCCACACCTCCTAATCCTTCTCAAAACTCTTCCACCAACTGAGAACCAAATATTCAAACAAAGAAACTTAAGGAAAGTATTCTTATTCAAACCACTACACTCCTAATAGTGTACAGCAAACACTTTTACCCACTAAGCCATCTCTCCAGGCCCAGGATAACTGTGTTTTATTGTAAACCCTGTAGGGCTGTCATTAGTGCTTACTGTGCATTATGCCTAACAGAAATGCTAGCTAATGAGAACAGTAATTTCCTTTTTAGAGGTATTGTAAAGAGTAAATAAAGGCATGATATAAAGCCCTCAACATAGTGTCTAGCATAGAGAAGCATAGCTTCACAGATTGCTTTGACTGGGGCGACAGGAGAACGAAGAACAGACAAATACAGTACAGAAAATCTGGGATCTGGCGAGCTGTGCTTACTCTAACAGAGGACACCACCTGCCTGACCCTTGTTTTATACGTCTCAATCTAGGAGGTGGGCTTTTGTATACAGTCATCTGGAGGAGGAAGCTGTGGTTGATAGCTCCAGCATACACTTGGACCAGAGGACCAGAGGAAGGCTTTGTCATGCCCACTGATTGAGGCATTGGGGTGCTTGACATAGCTCTGCTCACACCAACAGACGTTAACTGAAGCCATCTCTGCTCCCCATAGTACCATTTTTCAACATGAAATAGTTGCAAAATTCTTTTTTTCTTTAATTCATTTATATATTCATAGATAAACATGTGAGCCATTTGGCTATCTTTTTTTTTTTTGTTTGTTTTTTCGAGACAGGGTTTCTCTGTGTATCCTTGGCTGTCCTGGACTCACTTTGTAGACCAGGCTGGCCTCGAACTCACAAAGATCCGCCTGCCTCTGCCTCCCAAGTGCTGGGATTAAAGGCGTGCGCCACCACCGCCCGGCCATTTGGCTATCTTAAGCCAGCCATGCAGATATAAACAAATACTTTCTGAGCCAGTATTTCTTGTGCTCAGTAGCAGATAAAACTTGGTCCTAAGCATTGTTGCCAATATTGACTATAAGTCTTTGCTTGAACTGGTGGATGGAGCATGGCCCAGCATAAAAGGGCAGGTGCTGAGGGCTACACTGCTGTGGGTCACAGGGCACCTTCCATGGACCTACCTCAACAGCTACTTCACATAGGTATACAGTAGCGTGGCCCTTGGAATCTTGGTGCCATCTCATACTAGAGGTGAGAGTTCACAGAGTCAACATTTTTGTCCTAATCAAATACATGGGAAAACCAGGAATTCCATCTACGCTTCTGAAATGTGTGCAAAAAAGCATACCAGTGGGTATTTATTGGCTCAGAATAGGCAGTTTTGCCAGATACCTGTGGGAAAGAGCAACAGGGTATATCCTGTTTCTAAGATAATAAGCATCAAGCATAAAAACACCCCCCACCCCATGATGGTTTCACACTAGCTAATACAAAGTTGCTGTGCTTTACGTCTTACTCTAACCCGGTTATTTATGGAGGTCTCTTCCTCTGCATTACTCACTGTGGTCAGGATGTGGATTTGATGTTGGAGAAGTATGGACTCAAATCTACAGCTTTGTGATCTTGGAAATTGTGTTATCTTCCTGAGCTTTGGTCTCTGTGAGTATAAAAAATCCAGCCTCTAGGAAAACTAAATAAACCTGGGTTTGCACAGAGCACTGAGCACTAATTATAGACACTGGCATACAGAAATGAAGACATGTAGTCGCTATATTACAGTGTTTATATACAACCAGTTATATGACAATGTGCATTGGATACGAAATAGTTATTCATACACAATTTGCCTGCCCTGCTTACCCTTTCCATGCATGGGTCAGGCCCTTCAGGAATCCTTGTGGCACCCATCTTTAAGCATACAGCAAGAATTAATTAATAAAAGGTTTTAGTCGCTGCAAGCAAAAGTAGTTAGGGAAGCTTTTCCTGAAGAGAGTAGCAGTGTAAGCAGGAGCATAAAGCTAGAGAAAATTTAAATAGAACCAACAAGCCAGCAGAGAACTTGAGTGGAGGCTCAACACTTGAAAACACAACCTACAAAGTCAAGGACTTGAATGTTATATATACCCTGACACTGTTTCTGTGTAGCAATAAAAATTCTGGGCCTGAACCCTAGAATCAAATTATCTGGACTCAAATCTTATCATAGCAGATTTTTGGCTGTCTCATGCTTGACACATGGCTGATGTCATCTATGAAATTAGAAATAAAATGGATCCTCCCTTGACTGTGCACTAAGTGGTTAGTGTGTCTGTCACTGAGTAACTAGCATTTGGTATACAATATATACAAAAAGAAACAAGCTTCTTTTATGGTTAGGAGTTTCATTATGGATGCAGAATTGTGAGAGGGCCTTGCATGCAAACCCTTCTGACTTTTTGAGGGACACCCTGAGAAACCCCTGAATCTTGCTTATACCTTTCAGAGGTATAAGCTGGGACTGCACTGGACTGGTCAGGCTAGATGAGACTGGAAGGTTGGGGACAAGCAAGTTGATACAGGGGTGATAACCGTAGCTCCCATTTGAGGTGCTAAGAACCTAGATTAAGCTAAACCAGAAGCCAGGAACTGGGGAAAATGAAAATAGAATTTGCCATAGTAGCATTTGAGAAGATTGAGATTGCCCTAGTCTGAGATTACTCTGTCCACTGAAACATCCATTATTGAAGCCAATATGGTATTGCAACTATTGAGCACTCAAATGCCACTGATCCATTTAAGATTCAGTGCATTTCAATGACTCAGCACCAAAAATGTAAACTATCGCAATTTTATATGGATTACATTAGGCTAAATATACATTGGATATAATATTAATTTATCTTTTTTATGTGGCCCTTTAAAAAAAATAAAGTGATTCTGTCAGGCAGATCTTGGTCTGAGGAGATAAAAGGAGGGCCAAGGAAAAAGGCTTAGGGATCAGGACAGTGGACTCTTTACCTGCCACTGGACAATTTGGACATTGGTATTAAGGTCAAGGGTACCGGTGAAATGTGTTGATAACTGCATCATCTCTCCTGTGAGGAATCAGGCAAGTGCTGAGTAGTTTATCTGTGTCCTCTCGGCTCATCCTGAAAGCTGCCCTTGAGGAAGTTAGCTGTGGTTACTATCCCTTCCCATTTTACAGGTGAGGGAACTGAGACTCCAAAGTAACCATCTCGGAGTAGCAAGTGTCAAGCTGGGATCTTAATTTGTACAACAGTAAAAGCCCCTGAGGACTTTGCTATCCCAGTACCCCAAGAGAGTCCTATGAGTACCAGCTCTGAAGATAGGAAAAGCTGTGTGGGGCAAGCACAGATTGTCTAGCCTTGTGGCACTTCCAGAAGGAAGTATATGTCATGGAAACAAACTTAGACTTTTGTAGCAAAAAAGAATGTCAGCTAATAGAACAATTTTATGCTGAAGGAAGTCAACCCTGTAGGGTACTGTCATCAAAAAGAGAATCATTCAGGGATTAGAGCTTTGAAACGTCATCCATGGACAGAAAGTAGCATTCTTCTAAATTGTCCCTATTTAAATTCTAGGCAGAAATAAAGATGGGCAGGAGCCAGAGGCAGAGTCTGGCCGTCAATACTGTTATTTCAGGAAAGTCTTCCAAGGAAGCTTTTAAATTGTCTGGGCCCTGCTGCAGACCTCCAGATTTCTGAAACAAGTGCCTCATGTGTTCTTAGATACTCAGTGAAGTCAGGGCCTCACTGCCAAGGCCCAGCAGCTCCTATCCACTAGACTTACTATGGAGATTGATTGATTCTCCTGGCTCCCCCCAAGCTAAATATATATATATCATATATATGTATATATATATCATATATATGTATGATATGTATGTATATGTATATGTACACACACACATATCTGTGCACCATTGGCAAAAGAGAAGTGATACAAGGTCAGGGTTCCTGACATTGCTAAGAAAACTAAATGCAATGGTGTGTGTATCAGGTACAGACAGAGTGCTCAGCAAACGGTGGCAGTTGTCAGAATTAACCATTTTAACTTAATGTCTTTATAATTATTATTTAGAAACATGCCTTGGTGGCACATGTCTTTAATCTGAGCACTCTGGAGGCAGAGACGGGGGAATCTCAGAGTTCGAGGCAAGCCTGGCCTACAAAGTGAGTTCCTGGACAGCCAGGGCTACACAGAGAAACCCTGTCTCAAAACCAAACCAAAACAAAACAGAACAAGGCAAGTAAAACATCAGCCAAAGAAAGATATCAGATAAGAGCCTCACAGATGAGTCCTGCTGAGGCCTTGAGATTGTTCTCTTTTCTGTTTGGGTGATTCTGAACTGTGTGAATGTCTCTTAGAGATCTCTAGATCTATTTTCTCTGTACAAAATGTGTCCTCTTGAAGAAAAAAAAATAAAGTATTTAAAAAAAAAAACAAAATGTGTCCTCTACTCTTCTGCAGACCTTCCTTATTTCTTCCTCTCCTTTTCCTCTCCACAAACTATAAGCATGATTGTTTGCAGGAACTGGGTGGCATGTGCAGCTTGGCTGCAGGCTTGGCTTCCCTTGGCCTAACAACCCATAACCTCAGCTAGGGAAAAGAGAAGGCAAGTGGTAAAACTCCATTGAAGTCTAGGAGTCTGAGGTAGTCAGCAATGATAACAGGGCAGTAATAGAAATCATAGCCTGCCTGTAAGCTATTAACAGTAGGTTGGTAATTCTATAGGACATGCCTGAGTTCCAGCCAACAGACAGCACTCTCTGCAGCGTTAGAAACCAGACATGGTCTTAAGACAGATTGAGGTACTTGTATAACCACCAATGCAGAACAGGCTCTCACTGCAGTCCCTAGAAAGGATTCCAAACCACGACAAAGATGAGCCCAGGGTTCAGTGTCAGGTGCAGAACCTCCATGCCGCAGTGTGGCCTCTAACTGATCACCAACTAGACTCTGGGAACCACCTTCCCCCCACACACTTCCTCAAACAACAGCCTTCCCTCCAGCCTCCTTGCCTGCAAAAATTCCTGTCACTCCCATCTGTCAGATCATTTCTAAATGCTTTGACCACTGTTCTGGTGGCAAGAACACCTATATGTGGCCATTTGCTATGAATAATATCCTTTTACCACAGTCCAGGGGGTTAAGCAATAACAGTTTGTTTTTTCTGTTTCTGGAAATTAGAACTATGAGATCCAAGTGTTGGCCTACTTGTCTCCCCGTTGTGAAACTCTAAGCCCAAACTTCCCCTTTTTATAAAGACACTGTCTTGTGGGCTAGGGCCCACTCTCATGATCTATTTTAATTCAGTTATCTCTAAGAAGATCCTATCTCAGATATAGTTATATTCTGACATGCTGGGATTAGACTTTCAGCGTATGGATTTGGGCTGGGGAGCACAATTCCTCCTATTAACACGGGGACATATCATTTAATGCTTTCTAGCTTTTCTAGTTCAGTGAGGTATGCCAGTAGAAAGCAGGACTCTGCCAAACACCAGGATCTACAGTAGTGTGGTGCACACTACACAGGATCTCATAAGAGGGCACAGGTGTAAGCACTCTGAAAGCATTCTTTATGTTTGTTACTCTAGATGCTTTTCCCCAGTGATAGGGATTGAATGCAAGGCCTCGATTACAATAAGCAAACATCCTAGCACTGAACCATACTTACAGACGTGCTAATTTTTTTATGTTCATTTATTACTTCAGGTTACATTTCCATCACAGTACCCTCTTTCCACCCCTCCCAGTCCCACCCTCCCACCCTCTACCTCCTCCCCGTCCCTTCCATTCTACTCCTCCAGAGTGGAATGTCCCTACATAATAGTCCCCCACCCCAGTTCAGCAGTCATATGAGGGCCAAGAGCCTCCTCATACACTGGGGTCCTACAAGGGCAAAGTGTCTCATTGACAGGAAAAAAAGTATGTTCATGTTCCCTTTGGTGCATTGGCTGTAGTATAATTATCCTGTACTACATGGCTAAAATCCGATTATAAGTAAATAGATACCATGTGCATCCTTCTGAGTCTGGGTTAGCTCACTCAGGATGAGCTTCTCTAGATCCATCCATTTGGCTGCAAATTGCATTATTTCGTTGTTGATTGCATGATGTAGTATTCCATTGTGTAGATGTACCACAGTTCTTTTTTTTTTATCCATTCCTCGGTTGAGGGACATCTGGGTTGTTTCCAGTTTCTAGCTATTACAAATAAGACTGCTATGAACATAGATGAGGAAACATGCTTGTGGTTTGGTGAGGAATCATTTGGATGTATACCCAGAAATGGTATGGCTGGGTCTTCAGGTAGAGCTATTCCAAGTTTTCTAAGATATCGCCAGACTGACCTCCATAGTGGTTGCACAAGCCTGCATTCCCACCAGCAATGGAGGAGTGTTCCCCTTTCTCCACACCCTTGCCAGCATGTGCTGTCATTTGAGTTTTTTATCTTAGCCATTCTGACAGGTATGACATGGAATCTCAGAGTTGTCTTGAGTTGCATTTCTCTGATGATTAAGGATGTTGAGCATTTCTTCAAGTGTCTCTCAGCCATTAGGGATTCCTCCTTTGTGAATTCTCTATTTAGCTCTGTTCCCCATTTTTTGATTGGATTATTTGGTTTCTTAGCATTTGATTTCTTGAGTTCTTTATAAATTTTAGATATTAGCCCTCTATCAGATGTGGGGTTTGTGAAGATCTTTTCCCAATCTGTAGGTTGCCATTTTGTTCGAATGACAGTATGTTTTGCCTTACAGCTTTTCAGTTTCATGAGGTCCCATTTGTTGGTTGTTGCAGACATGCTAATTTTATCTGATATTTTAACAATTTTTTGAAATAGGAAAGTAGTATTATCCCCACTTCTTACCATGAGAAAATTGAGGCTGAAACAGTTAACAAGTCTTACACAAGACTCTTGTTAAGAATGTTCAGGGTACACAGAGCACCATCAAAATTAGTGGATGTCAAAGAAAGAGCTGTCTAAGAGATCAAGCTAAGGATTTTCCAATTTTTTCTAGACATTGTCCTTCTACAGTGAAATCTCTATTTTTCTATTTATTTTTGATTCATTCGTTCCTTTGTTTATCCATTTGTTTGTTTTTTTTTTTTAAGATAGTCTCACTGTGTGACTTTGGCTGGCCTTGAACTCTTAGATGTCTGCCTGCCTCTGCCTCCTGAGAGCTGGGATTAAAGGCGTGCACCCCTGTGCCTAGCTGAAATCTCTCTTTTCCAAAGGATAGTAGTGTATTTGAAGTTAAAAGACACTGTTCAGTTCACGTGAGGCCCAGTCATACCATCTGAGACTGGCATTAGCCTTCAAGCTCTGGCATTAATGGTAAGTGCTCATGTGGATGAAAGGTTGCAACAGCCTGCTCTGCACTTCACCCCTCTTAAGCCGTATTAGGAAGCAGTTACTACCTGATCACATAACCTTGTAACTCTCCAGGGTGGATTCATCTTGGTTCACACCACGAACATGAGGCTGAGCCCACCGGTTAGTAGTACCCATGCGTATGGTGCTTTGAGAACAGTGTGTGTCTGTGTCCTATCTCTCACAGCCCTAGGAGGCAGGTTTTCTTTTCCCTCTTTTATAGAAGACACCGAGAGAGCTGGAGGAAGTGGAAGCTTGCTCTTTTGTTACAGCCACAGAGGGGTGTTTGTTCTTGGAAGTTGCTTCGCCCCAGTGATTAGCTCAGGGCCAGACCACTATGACTTGTCATTCAGACTAAAGGCTCCTCTGTTCCTTCCACTGAGAGTATGCTCAGTGACACTTTTTATGCCTACTCTCCTCTTTGGCTCAGGTCCTCTTGACACAGATTTAAATGCCTGTGTTCCCTTAATGGAACATCTTGTTCCTAGGAATTTCTAAGAACTTCAGAATTTAGGCAAACCATAGCATCAAAACCAGTGCAAAGCATTTGATTAGCCAAACACTCCATGTCTGTTCTTTTGTGTTGCCCATGTATGAGGCAGAAAAGAAGCAATAGCCAGCTTCCATCAGATGGCCATTGGCTCAAGTTCTTGAGTTTTGACTCTGCAGGGCAGAATGGAGTTCAGGAAATACACCACCACCACCACCCCGGTGTTGGCGTTAGCCCTTGCCTCTAAGCTACAGAGACTTTCATGATTAACTCCTGGATACCAAAGGAAAGCCTTCTCTGACTGTGGGCAAGATAAGTCTTGTGCCCCAGGTAGTGACACAGAAATAAAGCATCCAGCAAGCCCCTACTTCAGGTCGTAGACTGTCAAAGTGTCAAAGCTCCTGATGAAGAGCCATGTTGTAGACACTCTGTGCTGACCTGGTGTGTGAGTATGAGTCACCTAAATTGGAATTGTATCCTTTCTGTGGGGCAAGTGGGAAGGCTGAGTCTCATAAGCTGCACAGGGTACACAGACTGGGCTACCTGGAAGCCAGCCTGCCTAGTTCCGGTTACCTCACCTTTAAAACAACAGTAATAACCCCATGCAGGGTTGTAATGAGACTTCCTGAAATAATGCGTGGAAGCAACAAATAGGCTCCCAGTTTCCAAGAAGATGGCATGTGCTGTTGTTTGCCTGGAGGCTATGCTCTGATAAAACAGGCTGTTGTACAGGGCATGTCAGGCACTCCTGCCCAGGAAAGAAGAATTGAGACATTTGGGGGTGTTTTCCTAGTCACTCTATCCTGTATTAGTTGAGGTTTTACAAAGTATCTGCAAGAAGAAAGGTCATCTCTAGCCAGTCCCAGCCCCAGAAAGGCCTTCTTCCTTCCAAGCACTGAAGAGCCAGTCTCTGTGTAGACTTGAGGCAGCTCAGTGGAATTCTGTATCTCTGAAAGAGGCTTCTCTACTTAAAATTATAAAATTTTGATCTGATTTCTCCTTGGAAACAAAATGCTAATCAGAGATCCTTTCCTTCCCAATGGCCCGGTGGCTATTTTCCAGGGCTGCCCACAAGTACCCCATTAAATTGACTTCCCAAAGCGGGAAATACAGAAATGTAATAAAAGCACTTTGTATTTAAAAATGAAGCTAAAACTCTTTCATCTCTAAATGTTAACTAGTTTTCTAGGTAGGGTTATTCCTGTACCTGCAAAGAGGAAGGAACTTACAGAGAAATTGCCTGTGAGCCAGGAGGGTGACAAGCAGTGTGGCAGGGTTGGATTCCCCAGAAGCAGAAAAGGAAAGCATCTAATTACTCCCTCGGTGTGCTACCTCTATGAGGGTGGGCACTGTGTCTTTCTGCTGTCCACTCTTAGCACACTCTGCCCAGTACCAGTAGTGCTTAATTGAAAACATGTTGCTGTATGTGGTATCACAACCCTATTATTCCAGCACCTGAGAAGGGAGCATGAGGATTGCCACAAGTTCAAGGCCAGCCTGAACCAGCATGCTTCTACCTGTGTGGTCATCAGCAAATTTATCCACAGTCAGGCTGTACTTATAAAAACTAGGAAGGTCCCCCTCTCAGCTGAGAGAAAAGACACCTACCTTTTGAGACCCTGCTGGGAAATTGCTAGGCCCAGCATGGTAGCTTATAGCTCTAGTTCCAGCTATTTGGGAGGCTTCAGCAGGAGGATAGCTTGCACTCAGGAGACTGGAGCTAACCTGTCCAACATAGTGAGGACACCCTTTCCCACCCACCCCCCTCACGCCCATTTTTAAGAAGGAAAGAGGGAGGGAGGAAAGGAAGAGTGGGGAAGAAAAACAAAAATAAGTGTTGTATGTACCTCTAAGAGCCTGGGAACCTGCAAGTTCCCAGGAAGGGAGCAGGGAGCTATGAGTGTCACCAATTCCAGTGAAGAAGCAGTAGAAGCCTGAACTGGCAAGAATGAATTGTGTGGATTGCTGTTTTTAATCTTTCTTATTTTCTTTTGTTTTGGCTTACAAGCTAGCTGGTTTAAATATTAATTGTAACACATTGGGGAAGAAGTCCTCCGTGTATCTCTGTGCAGGTATCTTTACTGAAAGAGGGACCTTCAATATTTATAAGTAGAGCTGAACTGTGTATTATTTGCTGATGGCCACAAGGTAGGAGCAAAGAGGGACCTTCCCAAACATGTATAAATAGAGCTGGACTGTGGATTATTTGCTGATGGTCACAAGGTAGGAGCAAAGAGGGACCTTCCCAAACATGTATAAATAGAGCTGGACTGTGGATTATTTGCTGATGGCCACACAGGTAGGAACAATGAGTGATACTGTTCCTGTGTGACCTTTCCCACACTTAACATGAAAATTTGCCCTGACCCTAGAAACTGCACCATGAAGGTTGAGAAGAAGAGAGTGCTTGGCATTATTCTCATGCAAAGCAAACATAGAGAAACCCTAAAGGTGCAGCATACAAACCACAGGCCACTCAGAAAAGGAGTCATGGTCACATTCAACCAGCCACCAGCTGGAAGGGGAGTCCAGGATCCCAGCTGCAGGGACAGACATTGTCATCAGCTTGCTATGCATCAGGGTCCTGCACTCTGTGCAAGAGGAAGTTGCCCATACCTTGGTGACACTTCAGACACCTGATTAATACTCCCTGGCTTGGATGCACATTAAGGGATTTGGGCCAAGTCACTGGGTGCCGAGCACCCCCCACCCCCAGACCCTGAGCCTGTCTCTTGGGTGGGGCTGCATGACTGGAATCCAAGGAAGAGTCTGTTAGTCTGTGTGTGTTGAGTCAAGGTCACTTAAGGCCTCAGACAAGGCAAAGCCACCCTGCCCTGCCATACACTTCCTTGTCTCCTGTATCTCCGTCATACTGGAGCTTCCCTATTCCTCCAATCTTCTATTGGCCGTCACCACCCCTTTGTTTCTATCCTCCTACTGTGGCAGAATTCCCTAAGGACCTGCTCTAAAGGGCCCTGCTTTGACCAAATCAGTCAAAACCCCTGAGGTTCGCTGAGCAGGTAGGAGAAGAGGTAGGTGGACAGCACAGCTACAGGAGATTCCAATAGTAGTAGCTGCAGTTTATGGAACATCATTGCTCTGGACCCCATACTAGATATGAATGAATCTGCCTGTGAATGCTGAAACACACACACACACACACACACACACACACACACACACCTCCAAAACCTTTGAGATGGATAATGATGCCCTTATGTTACAAATGAGAAGATAAGCATTCAAGGTGAAACAGCTTGCCTGTGCCTGCTCTCAACCTCCTAGCTAGCAGTGGAGCATCCAAACCTGGCAACTGGAAGCCTGACGCCAAGGCTTACTCCAAAGTCCTGCACACAGATCAAATGGGTATATTTTAGTTCAAAGTTTTGGGGTTTTTTTTTAGTGGTTTTTGGTTTTGTACACATGTATAAAAATGAACACCAAAAGTTCAGCCCTCTCAGATCATTGACTCAGTCCTGGAGACATCTGTGTCTCAGGGCACTCACTCGGTCAGTGCTACTGGTGTTTTATACTCTGTCTGGTCTACACTTTGTGCAGCAGCAAGCCCTCCCAAAGAATGAGTCAGCCTGGGTTTGCTGCGTGGCGCCATGGTGCCCTAGACTGCTGAGTCCTCGCATAGTGCCAGGGAGGCACACCTACTGCCCACCTGCTCCCATGAGTCATGAAACTGCCACCTTCCTGCCAGCCCAGCCTTTTTCTCCAGTTACCACCACTCTAGGCATGAATGTAACCATAAATGGCAGGGGCACCAGCAGGACTTGCCCTGGGCCTGTCTTCCTCTTGAAATGGTGCCATTGGCTAAGCAGACAGGTCAGAGCTCAAGGGCCAGGCTCTTTCCACTGCTTTGCATCATGTGGTTGTGAATACAAAACAGCAGGGCAAGTGTAGAGTCCAAGAGCTCAGAGCAGAGAGGAAGATCAACCCTCCAACAGGAGAAGGCAGGAAAGGGTGGGCAAGTGTCTTGGCCAACAGGAGGAGGCAGGAAGGAATGATAACATTTCACTATTTCTGGCTAGTGTACATTTGACATTTACTGTAGATCTATCATGGAGAGTCCTTTAACTGGAAGTCTGTGTGTTGTCCCCCAAATAAAGACTTGTTTACCTGTCCACGGTCTTAAACTTACTGCACATCTGATGACCCTAACAATTGCCCTGTGTGCAAAGTTCTTTAGAGGTGGGCTTTCTCTCAATTTCCCCATTTCCTGTGACTTTAATTTTTCATCAGCTAATAGATATGAAGTGAAGCCTTCTGTTATGGGGCTTGTGGTGATAGTAACGTGCTCTGCTGGCAGATGCTTGCTTCTGCTGCAGGTCCTTTAACTACTGCAAGTATTATTTCATAGGAAGTTCTTTAAAGGACACTTTTCTGTAGTATGTTGGGGCACATAAATTAAACCTGTTAGTACTATATTTCTGCACAAAGGTTTTGTAGATACTCGAATGAGTGGCAGGCTGGCACATCTGGATCATCACCTATTGGATGTAGGACATTTCTGGCTAGGATGGTTAAGAATATGCAGCCAGCCCCCTTCAAGTAACACATTTTAATAAATGTTTAAATAACCTAAAGGAAATGCTGCTCACCTTCTTAAAAGTTCTCTTCAGATTTCAGGGAAGAAGAATCATCAAAGATGTCCAGCAAGACAGCAAGCACCAACAGCATAGCCCAGGCTAGAAGAACTGTGCAGCAGCTGAGATTGGAAGCCTCCATCGAAAGAATAAAGGTAAGCCTGAGTGGACTGGCAGTGTGTTCTGGGGTTCCCTACCCTTCCTGCGTGGGAGCACAGGTCAGAGAAGATACACACATATGCAGCTTTCTCCCAGGCTTTTCCTGGTGCAGGCTGATAGTAACTTAGTTTTCATTTCCTACCTAGCACAGGTGCTTTTCCAGAACAGCTGAGGGGCCAGATAGCTCAGCTGACCCCTCTGTCCAGCCCTAGACAAGGTTTCCTGGAAGTGCCTGCCTTTCCTGAATGAGTAAGAGCAAGTCTTGTCATGACTGCCTTCTGAGTGGAGACAGGATTCCCAGTGGAGTTGATAAACATCCTTGTCATCCCCCCAGAATTTATCAAGTGTTACAGTTATCAGAGTGTTGTAAATCCACTGTCAACCTGAGTCTTCCCTCAGGAAAATGCTGCCTTTCAGTATGTCACTCAGTGACTACTCTGTGCCCCCAGGTTTATTAGAGACCGCTTCTCCAGGCCAGACACATTTTCTTAGGTACTTTGACCTTGAATCCTGAGAGGACTGGCTCACGAGAGCCCTGGAATGTTATGACTAATGCTGTTTCCTGAGACTGAGGCAGTCGCCTGACTGGAGATAGTCACCTGTCTGCAAAGCTTGAGGTTCCTGTGGTGGCCCTCAGAGCTCTTGTCTTGTCACTCCTGGAATCCACCTCCAGACTCCCTTAACAGGACACAGGGGTCCACATGCCACAAAAGAAAAAACGGCACAGTGACATGCTGTGCTTTCGCCTTGCCCACCTGAGGTCACTGACAGTACAGCTAAAGCTTAGTCAAGTGTGGGCTCCGTAATTCAATTAAGTTTTGCTCTGTGTGCCAGTCTCCTGTCTCTTGGATAGAAACTAAAATATAACTTTCCCTTGATTCACACACCTTTCCTTCTTTGTCCCTAACTTTTATTTTGAAATATTTCATACTACAGAAGAATGGTAAATGTCCAAATACTCATTTTTCATTTTTTATTACTAATTTTTAGGGGAAGAGAGGGAGGGTGTGTGTGTTGTGTGTTCTATGTGTCCAAAGCACACATGTAGAAGTCAGAGTACAGTTTTTTTTGGAGACTGTTCTCTCATAGCACTTGAAAATCGTTGCACCTCAGGGTTCGATAACAACAGTATTTAACCCACAGTGTGTTTTGTGGCACCTCAGGGTTCGATAACAACAGTATTTAACCCACAGTGTGCTCCGTTGCACCTCAGGGTTCGATAACAACAGGATTTAACCCACAGTGTGTTCTGTGGCAAAGCCAGGTACTTGTTTCACAGAGTAGCCATGACTTAGAATGGACACTGATTGTTGCCTGGTCCTAGTTAAGTGTTTTTGCTAGCTTGCTGGGATGTGTCCTCATCTGGTCACTTAGTTATGGCAGGTCTTACCTGCCAGGTACCATTTTCCTTGCAGCCAACAAGCTGTCTAAACACCGCGCTATGACACTGATCATTGGGCCTCTCGAGACATTTGTCGATAAAGTCTTCCATTTCTTATTTGTTTTCACATCAGGTCTCGAAAGCATCTGCAGACCTGATGTCATACTGTGAGGAGCATGCCCGAAGCGATCCTCTGCTGATGGGCATACCAACCTCAGAAAACCCATTCAAGGATAAGAAGACCTGCATCATCTTATAGTGGACCCGGAGCCTCCTCGCCTCAACGAAGACCACAGCAGCAACCTGAAGAGATGCCTTCGACTTACCCAGTAACCACAGCTAGTAACTAAAACACCCTGCTCCTGGAATAACAGACCTTGAAGTCTCTCTTTTCCAAGTTGTCCTTCCTTCGCCCTTTACTGATTTAATACAGAATAATAATCTTATTTTCTATTTGGTAACTATGGTATCATATTAGGTAACTGTATAAGGAAAGTGGCAAGGGAGTTGGGAGAAGCTTGTCTTTACAATATATAATTGATTAAGATATGTCAAGACCTAAATGTCCAAACACCAACAAATTAAAATGTCAAGAATCGCTTCAGCCCGAAACCTTTATATTATGTTCTTAATAAGGTTTGTGCCAACCTATACTCCAACAAGGGGTCTGGGGAGGCAGGTGTCTACAGCCATATCTTTTTGCACTATTGGCACTAACCACACTGAAACTTCCTGCTATAACATCAGCCCCTCAGAATTATACCTTTATCCTGAACTCTGTGTAGGTAGAATAGCAGATTCTTTCTGTATAATTTTGTACAAAAAAAGAGAAAATGAAAGAACATTACAAAGATCATCTTCATTATAGTAAGCTGATACTGTTGTCTCTCCTCTCTTGGAATTGTGCTGGCCCCTTAGTCTACAATAAACTGTGCCAATTAAAATCCCAAGGCTAAAACTGAAAGCCCTTTGATGAGGTATTAATTCATATCAGTCATTTGGGTTTCTGTGATCCTGAGACTAAGAAAGTAGAAAAGACCCTTGTGAGGACCCTGGGCAGCTACACTTCAGGGCCCATGATCTCTCCTGGATTGGGGGTGGCCACCTCAGAAACTTGCACCCTCATGGCTAGAAAGCAAGACTGAACTGGAGCTTCACTGAGAGGGGAGCAGAAATGTGTGAAAACAGCTCCTCTCCTGGGCCCGCTTTGCAGGCAGCCTTCCCCTTTTCTCTTCCCTGGCATGGTACTTTTCCTTGGATGCCAGAGCAACTGTTTTCAAGGGGTCATTCCCTCTTTCCCAGTTCCAGCTGGGTGGAACACAGTAGGAAAAAAAAAGCAATAGAAAGACACTTAAAGTGCTTTGCATTGCCTGCAGTTTCATCAGTACCATGTTCACAAACCACCCAGGGGAAGGGACCATTCCAAAGGGAGGCTTGCATTCTATAAAACAGTCCCAATGCTTCCAGCAGTTGGATATTGACGTCCTCAATTTTACTCTGATCATGAAAATAACCCAAATACCCTCACAGTGTCCAGTGAGGATCCCAGAGGCACATAACCTGCCACAACCAAGGATATATATTGACTTCTCACAATGCGAAGGTCCATTTAAAATACTCATTCAGAAGCCCAAACCAAACACAAAGCCAAATTAAAATGATATTTTAATTCATTAATTCATTAAAGTAACTACTAATGAAGGATTTTAAAAAGCATTCTCAAAAAGGACTTAACCCCCAGCAGTTGTTTATAGAATTTCCCCTACTTGTGTACAGTGTGCCCTAAAAGAAAATGTCTTTTAATATCTAATGCTTGGGCTTTGAGCATCATGCTTCTTGATAGTAAGCAGATACAGTACTGTTCCTAGATGACCTAAAGACACCAGGGTTTCTCCAAGTCAACCCATCTGCTCTGCATGCGGAGCTGAGCATGTGAAAGCCATACACTGCCCACAGCCTGATCTCACCTATTGCTTAGTTTTCAGCTCAGGAGGGAGAGAGAATTCCTTTACCTTTCAGAAGATAAGAGTGGAAATGTACACCAGAAAGACAGTTTTTACATTTAATGGAGCATTCTTTTTTTTACAAGTATATTTTTCTACTGATAGTTTCAGAACACTAATCTTATATTCACTCTAATTTTAAACATGTTTCTTTAAATATTTATAAGGCAGTTTATTACAGAATATTTTCATGCAATCATGTGCACATTATTGGTAGCAAACATAGTATATTCCTTAGTACTTAAACATATGTTTGTTAATATGCTTTAAATGATAAGAAGTGAACTTGAGGTCCCAGGAGATTCCATTGTCTTTTCATTGGTTAGTGACAATAAATGTCTTTTAATTTCCTATCCAAATATGAGCTATGCTCATGATAAAAGTAAAATCAGATCCTTTGATGCTGAACCCAAGAGAGAAAACATTAGCCAAATGTTGATTTACTAAGTAGTTGTCTATGTGAGACAAAGTATAATATATGTATGTGTGTGGAATGGACACATATATATGACAGGCAGAAGTCACTTTTTATTTGTCTGTCTTTATTCACTTATGAAGCCAGATAACTGTCTGCAGCAGTCCCTTGTGACGGTCATGATAAACAGAAGTCTCATGTGGGATTTTTTTTCCCACACTGACAACTTGGCTTCATTTCTATTTGTTCAGTCTGTTTTATCTGAACTGACACTCCTGTGAGCACTACAATGCTTATATTTTTATTCCCATAGTTCATCATAAATTTGTCCAATTTAAGCCTTGGGGCCATGGTAAGATAGAGTATACAATATTCCATGACTTCAAAGTATTTTGAAGAAACACATATTTTTAAACAGGGAAAATACTTTATATAGCAGGTGGTTCATAAGCTGTGGGTTGTAGCTAAATATTTTGTTTTTCTGAAATCATATTTTAGATTCTTTACCATATGAAAGAAAAATATCATACTTGTATTTTCAAGGGAAGGCTTTTTCTGTGTTTGGATTATTTTTATACTTTGCTGATCTTTACACTATCCATGGGGAAATTTTATACCAATGAGTTAATAATTTTGATTCATTGTTTACACGATGTAAGATGTGTCTAAATGGGTACAACAAGATGGCTCCGTGGGTAAAGGTACTTGCTGCCAAGCCCAACAACCTATGTTTGATACCCCGGAATGTATGAGGTAGAAGAAAAGAACTGACTCCCACACGTTGTCCTCTGACTTCTAGATGCTCAGTGTGTTAGCCCTACATTTGCGCGTGTGTGCGCACACACAGTAACAATAAAATAACATTTTTTAAAGATGTGCCAAATTACATCTGTTCAGGTGCCACCTCTCCACCAGCTTACCACTGAGACAGAACTGTCAGACTCATCACCCTGAATTTGCATTGAAAGTGTGCCATGCACAGGCCCAAGAGTCATTTCCAATGAAATAAATGTAATACTCAAGTATGCTATGAAGTTTGTTGTTTTCTTTCATCGTCAGACTGTTAGTGAGAAAAATACATCAAATCAAATAGAATAGGGCACTTACCAGTGGTTGGTGGTCTGGTCAGCCCCGTGCCAGGTGGCTTTGGACCAGGCACTTCAGCTCTCTCAGCCTCCCTTTCCCTTTTTGTCACAAAGGAGAAGAAGAGGATGGCGGAGATTCTCCTATTCCCAGATGCCTTGGTTGAGCGACCTGCCTCTCTGCTGGTCCTGCCAATGTGTTGGTGCTATAAGCTGCTTTAAATACTGGTTTGTCTATAGTGTGTGCTCACCTAATCAATTATGTCATATACTGCCTGTTCCTAGGTGTATGGACTGACGTGTCTGTAATGTCTCATTTTAGTTATGTTAACTCCAAACACATATTCTCTTATGTCTCAGTAAAGTTTCATTTGACAAATTGCTGTTGAGATTTTGTTATTTGATAATATTCTTTGGCTATTCATCCATCCAGCATTTTAATCATTTTTAAACTGTGATCGTTATTTGGAACTCTGTTCTGTAGAAAGAATAAAAGCATTTTTTTTTTTCACTTGCTAACATGCTCACAAATGTGCGAGAAGAGTCATTAAAAGCCTGCTTTACTTACTGGGTCAGTTCGTCATTGACTTCTTTCTCGCGTTGTGCTAAATAAATTTAAAAAGACCATTTCTCTTCCCTCTTTCCTTCATGCACTTGACATTCTCTAAGTACCTTCTGATAGCCAGGTACTGATGACATGCAGTGAATGAGGCTCACCTAGGCCCTGAGCCTGAGAGTGTAGCATTAGGAGACTGTGATGCCAATACTTACATCAATCATTACAGTGCTGTGTGTAGAGCATGTGTCATGAAGTGGCATTCTGGGAGCCCAGAAGGAGGGACAAGTGTCACAACAAAAGCTTCTAGGAGGGATACTAAGGTGAAATATGTGCCAAGGCTTGAGAAGCAAAAAAAAAAAAACTGCATTAGCTTGAATATTGTGAGGAAGAGAAAGTGAACTCCAAGCTCCGGCATAGATCTCCATACACTGCCTCTATCCTGTGAAGACAAGAGGCTTATGAGACGTTAGGCAGTGTCAATGCCCTGAGTTCCATCAGTGACCATGAAAACAGATGACACGATGGGACAGGACGCTTCCAACCCTGTAATCCCCCTGCAATGATGAAGATCACACAGTAGGAGAAGGGAGCAGCCCACCAGCCCCAGGTGATAAAGCAATTCTGCTCCACAGAGTCCCACCCCCAGAAGGAGGTCTCCTTTCAGCCTGTCTGGTCAGGACTACAGATGGTCTGTGGTGATGTGAGGCTGCAGCTGAAAAGTCTTCAGCTGTTACCAAATTCCCTAAAGCTGTTTTTTAAATTTCCCTCTTCTCACCCTGCTACACCTCCTCCCACAGTTTTTGTGACTCTTTTAGAAGACAGCTGTATTGGGGATGATAGTGGTATTTAGTAAAAATGATTTTAAAGAGACAGGAGACAACTAAAAGGGGGTGGCAGTAAGAGTGGCATGTAAGTGTGCACCGCCCTAAGGTATGGACAAGAGGCACCCGCCAAGAGTGCCAGGTAAGAGCCAGGCGGTGGTGGCGCACGCCTTTAATCCCAGCACTTGGGAGGCAGAGGCAGGCGGATCTTTGTGAGTTCGAGGCCAGCCTGGTCTACAAAGTGAGTCCAGGACAGCCAAGGATACACAGAGAAACCCTGTCTCGAAAAACCAAAAAAAAAAAAAAAGAGTGCCAGGTAAGTGTACACTGCCCAAAGTTACGAGCAGGAAAGACCTGCCGACAGTGGCAGTAACAGCTGGCGATGTATATTTTGACTGTTCTCCACGTGCTCCATCATCAGCTTTTCCCCATCGAGTAGTGAATTACACAGGGACAGGTGGACAGCTACTCCCAGCCCTTTTACTGAAGGAAAGACGGTCTTCCACTGGTGTCCCTCTTGGACTTCCATCTTCCAGCTCTAAGCCTCTTGGTAGAATCTGACCTGTCATTGGCTCTGTTCTGTGTACGGCCTTAATGTTTGGGGTCAGCACCTTTAACTGATTTGCCTTTGCTCTCTGCTAACCCAGCCTGTGACAGTTGTGAGTAGCAAATGCCCTTTGCCTTCAGATGGGCCTTTTTTATGCTGTGTCTTTGTATGAGTCATTCAAATCTGCATTTGAATGTCCCAGCCATCCCTAGACAAATGTACTGCGAGTCTTAAGAACATTCATCTCAACTATCAATTTTTTCAGAATTCAGTATTGCCTTTGCCTGCAAAAAGTTACATTCCAAGGGCTGGAGAGATAGTTAAGAACATGAATTGCTCCTGAAGACCTGAGTTAACTTCCCAGCACTGTCTACAGCAGGCAACCTAAAAGTGCCTCCAACTCCAGCTCCAGGGGATCTGATGCCTCTGCCTTCCCCAAGCACCTGCAGGCAGGAACACATAACCCCACAGAGATAAATACTCACACATATGACTAAAAATAATAAAATCTTAAAAAGAAATTGCAGTCCAAGTAAACTCATACTATGGTGTTAATAGCTTAATGTTTTTGGTACCATAAAAATGGAATTATGTTTAGATAAGCAAATATTGCTTGTCTCTTAGCAACTTGATTTCTGAGTAGCTTAGAAAATAACTGTGATAGACTGTCATAGTAACTAACAAAATGACACGTTTTCATGACTATTAGTTTCCGTTTCTTAATTATCCTAAACAGTTTATGTCAGTTGGTAGCGAGAGGTCAAAACTTGACATTTCATTTTTAAGTATTACTAAGAAACAATACCTTTACCCTTAATTTTGTATCAATATACAAAAATCAATACCAATGTGGCCAAATATAATCTTAATTTTGTATCAATATACAAAGATCAATACCGATGTAGCCCAATACAATCTTAATTTTATATTAATATACAAGGGTCAATACCATTGTGGCCAAATATAATCTTAATTTTGTATCAATATACAAAGATCAATACCGATGTAGCCCTATACAATCTTAATTTTGCATTAATATACAATGATCAATACCAATTTAGCCAAATATATTAATTTTGTATCAGTATACAAAGGTATAAGGCTATATTCAATAATCTGTCCTTTTTTCTTGTTCTTTCCTATACTGTGTCTATGTCCCATTTTTCTCAAGTCTGTTCACTCCTATACAGGAGAGAAAGAAGGATACAGAAAAGAAAAAGAGAGAAGTCCCTGGGTCTAACCTCCCAAACCCATTTAACAAGACCATTTAACAGCTAAGAGACAAGCAATATTTGCTTATCTAAATATAAGAGATAGATAGGGCATCTTCAAAAACCTCAAGAGATCTGCAGAATATGGCATTCAAAGATGTTTTCTTAACTTAAGATTTTTTTGATATCGAGACACGTCAGCTCCTGACAGCACCCCCTATTCTACTCCAAGTAGAAGATGAGCATCGAAGAATCTCCAGTGGGAGATGATTGAATTGGTGGTAAGCCGTTCTCTTGGCAAGAAAAACCCCTTGCTTCAACTGTAGATAGACTTCTGTCCAAAAAGGACAAAACTTGGAAGCAGATAAGTCGACAGCCTAGCTCTGCCAAGACAGGGTAGGTAAGTCCTTCATAATTCCTGTCAGAGAAACGGGGCCAAATGGCTGAAGATTGATACTGTAATGTATGGAGAGAAAATGGGAACTGTCCAGGCAGCCACTGGTATGTCATTTTTTAGTTTTGGAAGCTGCAGGCCCTGCACTTCCTATATAATCAGATATATTTATCCCTCTCAGGTCTCTGAGGTGGTTGAAGAATAGATAGCTAGAGTCTCATAGTTAAATTTTGAGTTGTTTAGGAATCAAGAGGGTGTTCTGGATCTAAGAAGATATTTTTAAAATTATAAGGCAAGTTAGTATGAAAGGTGAGTTAGATATAGAACTTTAAACGCATGGAGATGGTTAGATAGTAGAATGTTAAAGTCAGGTGCCAAATACATATGGACTGGACATTGGGAATGTATGCTAAGCCATATAACTCTTATAATTGTGGCCTATTTATTTCTGTTGTTTTGTATTGTATTTATAGTTATAAGAAAAAGAACCATGTTTTGGACTGAAAGGGAGAGCTGTTGAGGGGAAAAAAGAAATACCTTAAACTAAAAAAAAAAAAAGAAGGGAAGAGGATGGGGGGGTTGAGGGGGAGGAGGGTGGAAGGGTGGGACTGGAGGGGGGAGTAGGGAGAGGATTGTGATTGAGATGTAACTTGAAGAAATAAATAAATTATTAAAAAAATGGAATTATGGGAGCGAAGATGGCGGCGACCTACACTGACGCATTCTGAACGCGGGGAAAAAAGAGCCATAAAAAACACAGAGTTACTGGGCACTGTGCAAAAACCGGAGGGGCTAGACCCCCCCCCCCCGGGAACACTCACAGCTCCCAAGGGACTGTTAAAAGTCCCAGGGCAAGGCTCTCCCCATCTCTCACAGACACGGAGGCCACTAAACCGGGGACTCGGGAACTCCCATTTGGAGAGGCGCCTGGTAAGATCGATCCCAACTTACAGCAGACAGAATCAGGGTCCACTTGGCCATAGATCGCTGGCCTATTGGGCTCCCCACACATCAGGCTGAACTTATACCCACTTAGAAAAGGTTGCGAGATAGTGGAAGCCTTAGCAAGGAACAAACAGGGGGCTCAGCGGGTGGTCCGCAGCAGCCGCTTGTAAAGCAGAAGGGCGGGAGGTTCCGAGAGAGCGCAGGAAGCAGGGAACACAAAAGCAGGCGGGAGGGGCCAAATCTCCCACACTCAGGATAGCGCAGCTGGGGAGAGAGCACTGCTGGCAGGGCCAAATTCCCGCCAGTCCACGGCAGGTCATCTAGGGAGAGAGACAGGCGTGGGTGGGACCAGGGGTCCGTGCACCCACGGCGGAGCTGCTGGGACGAGAGGTGCACTCAGGCAGCCGGAGGATCTGGGGCTTGGGGTACCCACGGGACCGTGGCGGCGCAGACAAGAAGGGAATTAGACACAGGGTCCAGCCCTGTGGCGAGAAGACTAGAGAGAAACCAGAATTCGGGACCATAGCTGTATCCTGGAAAATCCAGACATATCAGGTGTGGAGCCAGACCCGGTCAGCCTCCGGGAAGACAAACAAAGCCCACAGAATTTGTGCCTGGGCAAACAGGCCCATATCATCAGAACCATTACAGGCTGATAACTCAGAGTGCAACATAGAGAAGTCTAAATTGGGAGCAGTGAAACAATCCTGGTTCATTACTCACAACCTGGGAATACGCTGCACCAGATCACAGTGCCTCTGGCCATTAAAATCACAGTGACCTTGAAATCCCCCTGTAAGCAACGACAGATAGCCAAGTAACTCGTCCCCTGCACCAAATCATCCACTGTGGTTCCAAACACAGAAAACAGACAGCTAAATGCATCCAATGGTGAAAGGTCAAAAAAAAAATAGAAATCAAGGAATTATGACTGCAACAAAGCAGAACCACCCTAGCTCATCCAATTCGGATGACCACACACCAACAGAAACACATGAAAACATTGACAACTCTGCAGTATGGAAAGTGATAGAGTCCCTGCAAGAAGAACTTAAATCTATGAAGGAATTCAAGGAAACCACAATTCTACAAATCAAAACAAGGAACAACACCATTAAAGAGCTCCAAGCCAAGGTGACAGAGCTTGAACAGGAAAAGGAAAAGGCCATGAAAGATTTTCATACAAAAACAAGCAAGCTGGAGAAGGAAATGTACAAAATGAACAAAACCATACAAGACATGAAAATAGAAATAGAAACAATAAAGAAAACACAGTCAGAGTTAAAAGAGGAAGTGGAGAACCAAGGAAAGAGAACAGGAACTACGGATGTGAGTATCAACAATAGGATGCAAGAGATGGAAGACAGGATCTCAGGCATGGAAGATTCAGTGGAAGAAATCAGTACATCATCCAAAGAAAATGAGAAGGCTAAAAATCTCTCACCCACAACATCCAAGAAATCAAGGACTCATTGAAAAGACGGAACCTAAGAATTATAGGTATAGAGGAAAGAGAAGACTCCCGACTCCAAGGGCCAGGAAATATCTTCAACAAAATCATAGAGGAAAACTTCCCAAACCTGAAAAAAGAGATGCCAATAAAAATCCAAGAGGCATACAGAACACCAAACAGATTAGACCAGAAAAGAAACTCCTCTCGCCACATAATAATTGAAACCCCAAATGTACAGAACAAAGAAAGAATATTAAAAGCTGTAAGAGAAAAAGGTCAAGTCACATACAATGGCAGACCCATCAGAATTACACCTGACTTCTCCCCAGAGACGATAAAAGCTAGAAGGGCCTGGTCAGATATACTACAAGTCCTAAGAGATCATAGATGCCCAGCCAGACTACTTTACCCAGCAAAACTCTCTATCAACATAGATGGAGAAAACAAGATATTCCATGACAAAATTAAATTTAAACAATATCTACCCACAAACCCAGCCCTACAGAAAATCCTAGAAGGAAAATCCCAACCCAGAGAAGAAAACTCAACCCAAGAAAACAAAGGGAATAGAAAACCCATTAGCAACTAAATCAAAAGAGGAACAGAACCACCGCCTATACCAAACTAATGGGAAATAACAACCCCAGGTCACTAATATCCATCAACATCAATGGACTCAACTCCCCAATAAAAAGACATAGGTTTACAGAGTGGATCCGCAAGCAAGACCCTTCCATATGCTGTACACAAGAGACACATCTAACTACAAAAGATAGACACTGCCTCAGAGTAAAGGGTTGGGAAAAGGTTTTCCAAGCAAATGGACCCAGGAAGCAAGCTGGAGTAGCCATCCTAATATCAAACAAAACAGACTTCCAACTGAAGTTAATGAAGAAAGACAAAGAAGGGCACTATATACTCATTAAAGGGAATATTCATCAAGAGGAAATTTCAATACTGAACATCTATGCCCCAAATACAAAGGCACCTACTTTTGTAAAAGAAACACTTCTAAAACTTAAAGCGCACGTCGATCACAACACATTAGTAGTGGGAGACTTCAACACCCCACTCACAACAAAGGACAGATCATCAAGACAGAAGACAAACAGAGAAATATTGAGTCTAACAGAGATCATGAATCAAATGGACCTAACAGATATCTACAGAACGTTTCACCCAAACACAAAGGAATACACCTTTTTCTCAGCACCCCACGGAACCTTCTCCAAAATCGACCACATAATTGGTCACAAAGATAGTCTCAGTAGATACAAGAAAATTGAAATAACACCTTGTATCTTATCAGACCACCACGGAATAAAGCTGGTCTTCAACAGTAAAAGAATCAACAGAAAGCCTACACACACATGGAATTTGAACAGCTCCTTACTGGATGACCACTGGGTCAGGGAAGAAATAAGGAAGGAAATCAAAGACTTCTTAAAATCCAACGACAATGAAGACACAACATACCCAAACCTATGGGATACATTGAAAGCTGTGCTACGAGGAAAGTTCATAGCACTAAGTGCTTTCAAAAAGAAAATTGTGACAGCTCATATTAGTGAACTAACAGCTAAGCTGGGTGAATTGGAAAAAAAAGAAGCAAACACTCCCAAGAAGAGCAGAAGACAGGAAATCATCAAACTTAGAGCTGAAATCAACAACTTAGAATCAAAAAGAACTATACAAAGAATCAACGAAACCAAGAGTTGGTTCTTTGAGAAAATCAACAAAATAGACAGACCCCTAGCCAAATTAACTAAAAGGCAAAGGGAAAGAACACAAATCAACAAAATCAGAAATGAAAAGGGAGAAATAACAACAGACATTGAGGAGATCCAGAAAATATTCGGACATTACTTTAAAAATCTATATTCCACTAAATTTGAAAACCTAAGCGATATGGACAATTTCCTCGATAAATTCCACCTACCAAAACTAAATCAAAATCAGAATAACAGCTTAAACAGCCCAATAACACCTAAGGAAATAGAAACAGTCATTAATAATCTCCCAACCAAAAAAAGCCCAGGGCCAGATGGCTTTAGCACGGAATTCTACCGGACCTTCAAAGAGGAACTAACACCATTACTTTTCAAACTCTTCCACCACATAGAAACAGAAAGATCACTGCCAAACTCATTCTATGAGGCCACTGTCATTCTGATTCCTAAACCACACAAAGACCCAACAAAGAAAGAGAACTTCAGACCAATCTCCCTCATGAACATAGATGCAAAAATACTTAATAAAATACTAGCAAACCGAATTCAAGAACACATCAAAAGTATCATACACCATGATCAAGTAGGCTTCATCCCTGGAATGCAGGGATGGTTCAATATACGAAAGTCTATCAATGTAATTCACCACATAAACAAGATGAAAGAAAAAAACCACATGATAATCTCGCTAGATGCAGAAAAAGCATTTGACAAAATCCAACACCCCTTCATGCTAAAAGTTCTGGAGAGAATGGGCATACAAGGACCATACCTAGAAATAATAAAGGCAATATACAGCAAGCCAGTAGCCAACATCAAATTAAATGGAGAGAAACTTGAAGCATTTCCTCTAAACTCAGGGACAAGACAAGGATGTCCACTTTCACCATATCTCTTCAATATAGTACTTGAAGTCCTTGCTAGAGCAATAAGACAACTAAAGGAGATCAAAGGGATAAAAATTGGAAATGAAGTAGTCAAATTATCCCTATTCGCAGATGATATGTTAGTATACATAAGCGACCCCAAAAACTCCACCAAAGAACTCTTACAGCTGATAAACAACTTCAGCAAGGTGGCTGGATACAAAATTAACTCAAAAAAATCAGAAGCCCTTCTTTATACAACAAACAAATATACCGAAAAAGAAATAAGGGAAACAACTCCCTTCACAATAGCCACAAACAACATAAAATACCTGGGAGTAACTCTAACCAAGCATGTAAAGGACCTATATAACAAGAACTTCAAGCCCCTGAAGAAAGAAATGGAAGAGGCCTTTAGAAGATGGAAAGATCTCCCATGCTCATGGATAGGTAAGATCAACATAATAAAAATGGCTATCCTACCAAAAGCAATATATAGATTTAATGCAATTCCTATCAAAATACCAACACAATTCTTTATAGACCTGGAAAAAGCTAGTCTCAACTTCATATGGAACAACAAAAAGCCCAGAATAGCTAAATCAATCTTGTCCAATGAAAAAACATCTGGAGGTATCACCATCCCAGATTTCAAGCTGTACTACAGAGCAACAGTAATAAAAACAGCATGGTACTGGTATAGAAACAGACCAGTGGATCAATGGAATCGAATTGAAGACCCAAACATGGATCCACACACCTATGGCCAACTAATCTTTGACAAAGAAGCCAAAAACGCACAATGGAAGAAGGACAGCTTCTTCAACAAATGGTGCTGGTCCAACTGGATGTCCACTTGCAAAAGAATGAAATTAGACCCATACCTATCATCTTGTACAAAACTTAATTCCAAGTGGATCAAAGACCTTAACATAAGGCCGGCCACACTAAAGATACTAGAAGAAAAAGTAGGAGAAACCCTCGAACTCATTGGCACAGGTGACAACTTCCTGAACAGAACACCAACAGCTCAGGACCTGAGATCAACAATCAATAAATGGGACCTCATGAAACTGAAAAGTTTCTGTAAAGCAAAGGATACTGTCATTAGAACAAAACGGCAACCAACAGACTGGGAGAAAATCTTCACCAACCCCACATCTGATAGAGGGCTATTATCTAAAATCTACAAAGAACTCAAGAAACTAAACGCCAAGAAACCAAATAATCCAATCAAAAAATGGGAGATGGAGCTAAATAGAGAATTCACAAAGGAGGAATCCCTAAGGGCTGAGAGACACCTGAAGAAATGTTCAACATCCTTAATCATCAGAGAAATGCAACTCAAGACGACCCTGAGATTCCACCTAACACCTGTTAGAATGGCTAAAATAAAGGGCTCAAATGATAGCGCATGCTGGCGAGGGTGTGGAGAAAGGGGTACCCTACTCCATTGCTGGTGGGAGTGCAGGCTTGTGCAACCACTATGGAGGTCTGTCTGGCGATATCTTAGAAATCTAGGAATAACCTTGCCTCAAGACCCAGCCATACCACTTCTGGGTATACACCCAAAGGACCTCTCACGGAGACATAGGGAAGTCTCCTCATCTATGTTCATAGCAGCCTTATTTGTAATAGCTAGAAATTGGAAACAACCCAGATGTCCCTCAACTGAAGAATGGATTAAAAAATTGTGGTACATCTATACAATGGAATATTACTCAGCTATCAGAAACAATGAAATCATGCAATTTGCAACCAAATGGATGGATCTAGAGGAGCTCATCCTGAGTGAGCTAACCCAGTCTCAGAAGGATGCACATGGCATCTATTCACTTATAGTAGGATTTTAACTATATCGTACAGGATATCTGTACTACAACCAACACATCAAAAGGAACAAGGACATAATTTTTTTTTTTTATCTTTTTATTTTTCCTTCTTTTTTTCTTTTTTTCTCTTTCCTTTTCCCTTCTCTTTTTCCTCTCTTTTTTTGTTGATATTCTTTGTTTTTGTGGGTTTGTGTGTTTGTTGGTCTTTTTTTTTAGTATTCCCCCAGTAGCAATGAGACACCATTCAC
>CAJQZJ010000594.1:8829478-8921505 GCA_907164525.1 Lophiomys imhausi
AATAGGGAGGGGTTTGTTACTGAGATGTAACTTGAAGAAAAAAAAAATAAAGTATTTATAAAAAAAAAATGGAATTATGGAGGAAGCAATGCTTATTAGACAAAAAAATTTAAAATTATAGTAAATTTTTAAATATTGTTGGAAATTGTTACAAATACAGTATCCCAGGTAATACCTTCCCATCCTCACAGGCAGTCTATGCTGTTATGAAAGTGACAAATAGAACCAGTTAAAATACAGACTGAGTGACGCTAGACTTCAGTATGCAGAGTGTGCTTCTGGTAGACCCAGCACCTCCACATAACCTGCTTAGTGACATTCACTAAGAACTAGGCTGGGCATGGTGGCACATGCCTTTAATCCCAGCACTCAGGAGGCAGAGGCAGGCAGATTGCTGTGAGTTCAAGGCCAGCCTGGTCTACAGAGTGAGTTCCAGGATAGCCAGGTATACACAGAGAAATCCTGCCTAGAAAAAAAAAAAAAGAAAATTATGCAAACCATGTGACACAGGGACTTGGGAATCCGCTAGATTCTCAGCTAGACAAACCTAAGTAGTCATATGGGTGAGAGAACCTGCAGACCCACGCACCAGTAAACTGGGTTATTAAGGTCCCCTGAGATTAGGATGAGAATAGTCTTACAGTGGGCATTGAGGTTCAGGTGGTGGCATACATTTCTTTTCCTTTGGTGATAGGGATTGAAACTAGCACCTCAAGCTTGGTACGTGCATACTCTACATGAGGGGGGACACTCAGCTACAAATTAATCCTTCAGCTCACCATGTAAAATTTACACATGTGAAGTTGTGTAATTTTACATGTCTAGAGAAGCTAGAACTAGTGTAACTAATTTGTTACACTAATTTGTTACTCTAATTTGAGTCACCTTCTGAAGTGTATTTTTAAAATAAACCTGTTTACACTTTTGAAATGTAACCTGTCTTTAATTCAAAACTACAGAAACTACAGAGGCCTTATGGTCTCTGTAAGAACAGGATTACAGTTCTGCTTCTAAGCTTGAGATATTCTTCCCTGACCAATGTATTAGAAGTGGCTTGTTCTAAGTATGTCTCAGGTCAGATATTAGTGAGATATTTCAATATAGTGTGTGGAATGTCTGTCAATAGTTCTAGTCATTTGTACAAGGCATGAAAGAGGAAGACAGCAGGGCATTGTGCATGTTTTTCTTAAGCTTCATAGCCATTGTTTAAAGGAAAGTAAATGTGATTAAAACTCATAGGTCAAGAAACAGACTCAGAAAGGTTGTATCATATCCTGTCACTCAGGAGTGCTAGAGAGATAGCTCAGCAGTTACGAGCATGTATTGAGCCCTTTGAGAAGTCCCATGTTTGGTTCCCATCACCCACATTGGGTTCCTCGTGTCTGTAACTCCAGTTCAGGGAATCCAATGCTCTCCTCTGGCCTCCACAGACACTAGTAACTCAAATGGGAATGACCCCTGTAGGCACCTGTATTTGAATACTTGGCCCCTAGTTGGTGGAACTGTTTGGGAAGGATTCGGTGTTGTGGCCTGATTGCAGGAGGTGTGTTCCTGGGGCAGGGTTAGATTTCCAAATCCATGCCATTGACAGTTCTCTTTCTCTGCCTCATGCCTGTAAATACAAGCTCTTAGCTAGTGCCCCAGCAGCATGCCTGCCTGCTGCCATGCTCCCTGCCATAATGGCCATGGACTCTAACTCTCTGACACTAAAACCCCAACAAACTCTTCTACAGGTTGTTTTGGTCATGGTGACTTATCACAGCAAAAGAAAAGTAACCAATATAGGCACCTGCATCCATGCGCACACATCCATACACAAGTAAAAGATAAAATGAAACCTGACATGGTGACACACATACTTTTAGCCTTTAATTCCAGCATTCAGGAGGCAGAAGCAGGTAGGTCTCTCAGCTCCAGGCCAACCAGGTCTACATCTTGAGACCCTGTCTCAAAATAAGTGTGTGTGTGTGTGTGTGTGTGTGTGTGTGTGTGTGTGTGTGTGTGCGCGCGCGTACAGATCCCAAGCTTATGTCATCCAAAATCTATATCCATGTATGCCTTCCTGTTTTTAGTTTTGAATAGTCATGTTTTAGGTGGTTTTTTTTGTTGTTAATGAAAATACTTCGGATCTTAAAATCAAGAAGGTAAGGAAGGAAATAATTTCTTTAGTAATCAAGAGAACCAGGAGGTACGATGGCTTATGTGGGTAATCCCAACACATGGGAAGTAGAGGCAAAAGAGAATCAGGAGTTCGAGGTTACCCTCATTTCATAGAGGCCAACCTGAGCTACATGAAACTCTCCCTGTGGAAAAGAACCAGAGTGTGGTATCTAGGCAAAGTGTAAAGGTCGGCCTATTCCAGGTACTTACTCTGATCAGGTACTTACTATGGTCAGGCAGTGTTTATAGTATTTTGAACCTACTAATTAAGTAATTCTCACAACAAATCCAGGAAATAGCTACTATTTTTGTCTCAATTTACACATACAGAGGTAGAAGCTTAGAGAGATCCAAAAGAATATTTACTATGCTTTTCAAATTAAAATTCTTATAGTTTGATTTACACAGAAAACCACATGGTCTACATTGCCCCTTATCCCCTTTCCATTCCACAGGGGACACATTCTAGTGCTGTCAGTGGGCACTCAAAACCACAGACAGTACCAAGTCCTATGTAAGTAGACTGCTTTTTCTTGTATGTACATACTTACGATAAAGTTTAATTTTAAATTGGGAAAAGTAAGAGTTGAATAGCAATATAATATTATAAATATGCCATAATGAAATTTATGGACTGTTGAACTTTCCATTTAATATCTTCCAGCCTTGGTTGACTACAGAGAAGGGCCTGCTGAACCTCACAATCAGAAATATTCTCTCATCTGGTTGCCAGTTTGCTGCCTCAGCACATGACAGCTAGGACCTCTGGCTTTGTTTTCCTGTTCAGTAAAATTTCAGGGTAGGCAATACCTAACATTTTCCTCTAGCTTTGAATTTCATCATGAAATTGAATTTGACCACGATCACTGTTTTAGGCTTCTGTTGCTGTGATAAACACCATGACCAAAACCAACTTGAGAGGAAAGGTTTTAGTCCAGCTTGTTTCACATCACAGTCCATCACTAACTGAAGTCAAGGAAGGAACTCAAACAGGTCCAGAACCTGGAGAAGAGCTAATGCAGAAGCCATGGAGGAGCCCTGCTTACTGTTTTGATCAGCTTGCTTTCTTATTGTACCCTAAGAATACCACCACAGGGGGAGGTGGGTACCTCCCACAGTGACCTGGGCCATCCCCCATCAATCATCAATTAAGAAAATGCACTACAAACTTATACACAGGCCATTCTGGTAGGAATACTTTTGAATTACTCTTCCCTCTTCCAAAATGACTCTAGCTTGTGTCAAGTCATAAAACTAGTCTCCATAATCATGGAGGTGATTTTCGCAGGTCAAGGCTTATCCATTGCACTCTGGATATGCTGATCCCTGCAGTTTCCCCAAATGTGGGAAAGCTGACAGTGTAATTTGTGGTAATGGGAGTCTCTGTGCTCTCAACTGGGGGAAAAAAGAAAAAGAAAATTGGGGAAAAGCAGAGTCCAGAACTGGAAAGCTGAGAAGAATGAGTTTGCTGTGTACTATTAGAGATGTTTGAGGAATCACTTCCTGATATTTCAGCTATGGACTTGTCACCAGGACTGAATAGTATTTTTAAGGAAAAAGTAGTTGCAGAAAGGTATTTTCAATGTTAATTGTTTATCAGTAATAGAATTAAGAAAAGCTCTTCAAAGACGTTTCTTATGATAAGTCACAGGTGACTGACAAGACCTTGGGCTTCCATCCATTCATTTGCTGAGCCTCCACTAGGAAGGTAGCACAATGGAATGTACACACTCTTGGATAAACCCAAAAAGACAAAGATAGTTTTACAGGGAGGAACTGAAGTCCTGAGTGATTATATATTATTGACAAGAACATGGCCATGTTAAGAACTCTAATGCCTGCCCTACATTCCAGAATGGATGTTGATAGTATGTGCAAAGTATCAGCCACAGCTTCCTTCTCACAAGCACTGCAGCCTTAGACTGCTCCTCTTCAGAGACCAGACTAGCTACCCAACCTCTTTAGGCTGTGTATAATGACACACTGAATTTCCCGGCTCCTGGTGCATCTCCTTCAGAGAGCATGGCCTGCCCACTCCAGCTTTTCTGTGCATGTGTCTACTGCTTCTTCATTCCCCATTACCTCAGGCAGGTCAGTTGCATCAGAGATTGTTTGGAAATAATGGTGAATGGGCAGTAGGATGGGAAGATAAAGTATTACCTAGCGTGGCAAAAGCTGTGTTAGCTGTTGCTGTGCCTAAAAGAATTGGTAACAGTTTTGTGGAGAAGGCAAAGGATCAGTCAGGCTTTGAAAGATGAGTAGATCCTTTTTGGTGAAGAATAGGGAAGGAATGTGGACTCATTGCTTCCTGTCTGTGACAGAAACAGGTTTGAGGGAGGAAGAATTGATTTTGGTGCACTTTTTTTCCCTTTTATTGTTTTGTGTGTGTGTGTGTGTGTGTGTGTGTGTGTGTGTGTGTGTGAATTTCACATCATGCACCCTTTTCCCTTTTATCTCCCACCTCCCCTTAGACCCATCCTCCACCCTTGCAATCTCCCCACACATTAAAAAAAAATCTCATTCTGGAAGCTGTAGTATGTCTCAGTGTGTCCCACAATATTCACTTTTGTCCATACTTTTTTTTTTCTTGTAAATGATCATTTTAATTACTCCTTGGTCTGGTATGAGGCCTCTGGCTTCTGCTACTTTGTCAATACTGGAACCTCACTGGGACCTCTCTCAGATATGCTATTATTGTCCTGTGTCATGGAGATGCTGTAGTTTTGGGTCTGTGGAACTGGCCTCTTCATGCACTCCAGCAGTTCATCCATGGGGTGTATGTTGGGGTGGGCCAACTCAAAGCCCTGGTTCTAGATGTGCAACCCCCACTTGCAGGACCCACTCTCCCAAGTTCTGCAGCAGGTGAGAGGTTGGACCAGCTTTTGTGACCAGGGATAACTCTGCTGCCTGCTACCTGTAGTGAGGGCAAGAGAGTAGAGAGGATCTCTCCCTCACCAACACCACAAAGCAGACAGAAGACAGGGGTGGCTCTCCCACACTCACTCCCTTGAGGCTGGCTCACCCACAGCCCCATATCCAGGTGCAGGAGCTGCTCTCCCCAAGTGCTGTCCTCACATGCTTTTGAGGGGCAGGGACAGTTGCCTTGCTCTTGTGACCCCATGGGACCAGATCTCCTGTCTGCCACTGTTGGTGAGGGCCAAAGGGTGTGGATCACTCCCTTGCCAACACCACCACAAAGCAAACAAAAGGCAGGACTGGCTCTCCCACACTCATATCCTTGGGGCTGGCTCACCGACAACCCTCTCATTCAGGGTCAAGCAGGGCTCCCCTAGTCTCTGACTTGCTTCCTGTCAAGGGAGCCTATCTGGTGCTTGCCTGGTGCTGGACTGGTAGTTGGCATGGGCTAGCTCCCCTTCCAGGCCCCATGGCACCGAAGTGATGTTGGTATCTGGCTCCCCTGACCCTGGAATATTAGGCTACTATTCATCCAGATGTTCATAGGTCAAAACACTGAATGTAGACACAGCCTCTGTCCTCTCTGCCACCTACTGATGCACATTGACACAGCAGCCAGGTGCATAGTTTTAAAGGATACACTGTCTTGGTGGGAAGTTACCTGTGTCTGCACAAGTTTGTAGCATTGGCTATATCTTAAAAGATTAGCATACACAGAGTACTGGAGTCAGAGCAGGGGCCAGGGTATCACCATGAGATCCACCTGTGGTGGTCCACTTCCTTCATCTATGCCCACCTCCTAATCTCCTAATGGTTGCATAAAACAGTGCTACCAGCAAGGGAAAAGTGTTCAAGCACATGAGCCTATGAGGGACAATTCATACTCAAACCATAAGAGATAGGCTCAGCAGTGAAAATAATGTATGCACAAGGCCTAGGTTCTTAAGAATCCTGGGGTGCAAGTCCACAAAGATCCTTGTGGCAGAAATATAGGAGGTTAATTTGATGATGAGCATCAAAGAATCTCCATTTGGAGATGGTTGCATCAGTGGCAAGCCTGTCACTGGGCAAGAAAAATCCCTTGCTTCAACTCTACACAGAATGCTATACAAAAAGGACAAAACTTGGAAGCAGGTAAGTCGACAGCCTAGCTCTGCCAAGACAGGGTAGGCAAGTCCTTCATAATTCCTGCTTTACAGTTAATGTCTGACAAAGAAACTGGGACAAGAGGCTGAAGATAGATGCTGTAATGTATGGAGAGAAATTGGGGACTGTCCAGGCACCAATTGTCATTTCTTAGTTTTGGAAGCTGCTGGCTCTGCACTTCCTGTTTATTCAGATATATTTATCCTTGTCAGGTCTCTGATGTGGATGAAGACCAGATAGTTTTAGTCTCACAGTTAAATTTCAAGTTGTTTAGGAATTAAAAGGATGTTCTAGGTCTAAGAAGATGTTTTTAAGTTGGTAATGCAAGTTAGGATGGAAATTGAGTTAGGTTTAGAACTTAAACTCATGGAGATAGATGGATAATAAGAATATTGATGTCAGTTGCCGGGTATATGTGGACTGGACATTGAGAATGTATGTTGTGCCTTGTAATTTTCATGATTGTGGCCTAATCATTAAAAAAAAGAATTATGAGTTCTGGGAGAAGGTGGGACTGGGAGGGGTGGAGGGAAGGGACTGTGTTGGAGATGTAACTTGAAGGAATAAATAAACATTTTTTTTAAAAAAAGGAATAATAATAAAAAAGAAGTTTGGGTCAAACCACCAAAGCTGCACTGAAATATGGATGGAAAGTAGTTGGTAGAAAATTTTAAGAGGGGCTGGACATCTTAGTTATAGAGATAATTACAATGAACAAGAGACTATAGTAGGGAAATATGACTGCATTGTTTCCATCTCTCCTGAACCCCAGTGGTATTTCATAATCCTTTTGTTGGTCATTGTTCAAGTCCTCCAACTGAAACATGTCACCCTCCACTCCACCGTACAAATAACCTTGTTTTACACCCAAAAAGTATACATGGAAATTGGGTAATATCCCATGCCTGTAATAGTTAGTTAGCTCTTGGGAGATATAGGAAAGACCATCACAAGTTCAGGATCATCCTCAGCTACATAGAGAGCTCAAGACCACTGTAGGATATATAAATCTCTATCTCAAATAAAAATAACAACAACAATAATATGTATATCTGAAATTCTGGAAACTTACTCCAGATCTAGACGTCTCTGTCCCTGTCAGGCTCCATAAACAGAGGCCCCATTTGAAGCCACATTCCTTAGGCTTGGTCTTTTCCCTTTATCAAAACTTTCCAATAAACATCTTCTGGCTCCTTTTCCCAACTCCCAGGGGACTACAGCCTGGCTTTTACTACTACCACTGTCAGAATTTTGCTTGAATATATGTGTGTGTAGTGCCCATAGAAGCCAGAAGACTGTCTAGGATCCTGAGCTGCAATGTGGTGCTGGAAACTGAACCCAGGCCCTCTGAAATGAAGCTGTTCACACACACACACAGACACACACACAGTACCAGTAAACACTCAGTTTACAGATTCAATGGAGCATTCCATCACTGCCTGGGGGATCTTCCTAACAGTGACACTGACTCTCTTCCTCTGTGACCTCAAACTTTCCCACTGTCCCTCCACCTCCTGTTCCTGACTGACTTTTATTTTCCACCATGGCCTTGGATTTCCATTTGTGACACCCAGTGGCTTTTCTGGCTTTCCCTGTTTTTCTTGGGAGATCACACAAGCTCTTCATGCTGAAGGCTGGATGGTTTGGGACAGTTTTTTTCCCCCCTTGAAGTTGTTTTGTTTTGGTGTAGGGAGCCTTTGTTTAATTTTTATTTGTTTGCTTTCGAGATGGGGTCTAACTGCCCTAGAACTCTTGTGTGTGTCAGGTTGACCTATAACTTGCCTCTGCCTTTATCATCCTGTGCTGGGGTCATAGATCTGCATCACCACATCCAACCTGGGTTTTGTTCTGTTTGGGATATTGGGTTTTTTTTTTTTTCATTTGCTTTGCTCTGAGGTGAATTCTATTGTCTAACCATGATTGGTCTTGAACTCTTGGACTCATGTGGCCCTCCTGGCTCGGCTTCTCCAATAGGTATGCACCACCATGCCTGCCCTCCTGGACATTTTTTTAAAGAGTTATATATTTTTATTTTATGTATATGAGAATTTTGCCTGAATATAAGTGTGTGTAGTGCCCATAGAGGCCAGAAGACTGTGTAGGATCCTGAGCTGCAATGTGGTGCTGGAAACTGAACCCAGGCCCTCTGAAAGAGCAGCCAGTACTCTTAACCCTGATCCATCTTGACAGCCCTTTTCTGGACATCTTTAATACTCATATTAGGACCTGAAATATAAATCGACAGTTAAACTCTCCCCTCCCCAAAGTTCAGTTGGTCGCACGGTTATCCCTAAATTGCCTGATCTGAAAGCCCAAGAGGTACTGAGGAATTTACCTCCCATTCCTCAAACTGATAACCAGCTTATGCCGGCTTGACTCCCAGATATGTCACAGACCCATTGCCTGGTTTGATAGTTTTCTGAAACATTTCTGCACTGAACTGACATTGGGGTTTGTCTTGATTTCCTCGGGACTGTCTCAGTTTTTGCATTAAAGTCCCATATTCCAGCTGCTATTGTTTTCCCCACTGTTAGCTGCCAATGAGACTGATTCAAGCACATGACTGAAAATCCCTGGGCTCGGCCTCAGGTCTAACTCAGTGCTCTGCTCTCCTCTGCTCTCCAACTTCTTCTCTGTCTTTTAGACTTAAACGCCTCTGTCTCTAGAGTAGGCAGTAATGATGCATGTATCTATCCACTGGACAGCACCAGAAGAAATTCTCTCTTGGAATAAAGGTCTTAGGATTTATGTTAGATCTCTGGTTGGCTTGAAAAGTTACATTCACTATCCCCAAACCATGGTCAGGAGGACAGATCTCATGTACATGACAAGTCTACCCTGAGCTGGGGGAAGATTACCAAAAGATGGTAAAGTGTAGGCCAGGGAATAAGGCAGGCCTGCCCTCTGCCTGTGAGATCCAGCTTGCTAAGACCTAGGTACCTGAATCTGTCTGAGAGGAGAGAACCAGAAAACATTCATATTTGAACCTTTTGGGGGAGGGGAAGAAAGGGGTGTAAAAATCCTCAAGCTAGGTGAGATAGCATGCACCTGTAATCGAAACATTTGGGAAGTAAGACAGGAGGATCAGAAGTTCAAGGGAGCCTTGACTGCAATACTGAGTTCAAGCTTTACCCGAGATCCTGTCAATAAATAAACAAACAAATAAATTTGAGTCGCCTCACTGTCTGCAGAGCAAAGGCCATGCTGCTGTGACGGGCAGGCAAAGGCTGCAGTGTGTCTCTGCCTTTGCAGCTTGCCTGTCTTTACTCCCTTAATAGCTTAAGCTTGAGTGAACAGCACCGAGAAAGAGCTACCTCCCTCCCTCCCTCCAACAGGATCCCAGTGAGACTTTGTGACTCAGGTCAGGCATTGCCCTTTCTTGGAAGACTCTATGACCATCACACTGCACAGGTGAAGGGCTATGGTTGGAGGTATTTCCCAAGCTTGCCTTGGTACCATACAGGTCTGAAAGTTGTCCATGTGTCTGTCTGGTAACTGCAGGCAGAAACCTTATGGGATTAACCTTACAGAGTAAGCTCTAGCACAGTGCTTGGCACACAGCTTGTGGCTGTGTAACAATCCTCCTGCCTCAGTCTCCAGAACATTGGGATTACAGGTACCAGCCCTGGATTTTGAACAAAAGTGTTCTGACAGCCCAAATGAGAGGTGAAGAACTAAAGCCGGCACTTGGTGTAGAGATAGATTAGTGATAAAGTGAGTGCTTCTAGGAAGTCCCCTGGTGAAAAGGAAGCAGATTAGCAAGGCACTGGGTGACTCTAGAAACTAAATGTCCGGGGCACTGTTGCCTTTATTTTCACTAATTTATCTAATGGGGGTTTTTGGGTCTCTCTATACCATAAAGTGTCAAGAGACAGTAGAAGCTTGCCCACGCTTAAGTGTTTAACAACTTTTTTTTTCCTAACTGTTAAATATTGTGTGCACAAAATTTCAGTTGGCTGCATTCTCTAATCTCTCAGGATTTTGGAGTCATGACTTCATCTTTTCCAGGCTCTCTCATGCTGTGATAATATACTATCTCTTCTCTCAGTTGTGCATAAATATATTTATATGTAAATATATATAAATATATGTGTATATGTATAGATGTTCTTTTTTCCATTGCACCCTACCACTGAGATACTACGCCAGTGTTCCGGGAGTTGCTCTGGTCCCAATAAGCTGGACACAGCCGCCCAGCCTCAACAGGAAATTGGAGACAATAGTGAAATGCAGAGAAAGGAGATTCGCACTGAGAAAAGGAACAATAAGAGGTTTAATGTCCTTCTCCTCCTAAATCCTGGAATGAGCTTTAGATTTAAAATGAGGGCAAGAAATGTGCAGCCCTGGTCAAGGGGTGACCCTTCCTGTCACTGACACATCATTCATTGTCTTGGCTCCTGCCTCCAGGTTTGTCCTGCAAGTATTCAGCACTGTGTGACAAAGCTTCCCTGCTGGCTGGCAGCTCCAGCCCTTTTCTTCTCAGCATGAGACTCCTGGGGGAATTCCAGTTCCTTGGGGTCCATTGTCTCAATAGTCTGATAGCCAAAGGAAGGGCAGTCTTACATTAGAATGTCTTCATTCCTCCCAGCATAGTTACACAACCCCAACTCTACTAGTTATTTTTACAGAGTTTTCCGTCACCGAGTGGGTAAAAGTTTGCCTTTCAACAAAATCGTGGTTTGGTGTCTCCATCTTTCCTGCCTCATTCCCTACCATCAGTAGAAGTCATGCACCCCGGCTCTGCCACTCACTAACAATATCCTTCTGCAAATTAGTCTTTTCTCACCTGCAGCATAAGGACAGTAGCAGAACCTACTGCCACAGGCCTATTATGAGTGCGGGTGGATTACAGTTGGGCTTAGCGTGAAGCTCTGTTGGTATCACCCTAGGAGCTAGCCCCAAATTTTGCCATGAGCTGTGCTTCCTCCTTCAAGAAGAATGTCAACCCCACCATCTGAGCTCCTCCTGCAACAAGCTGCTTCATTTTCCCCTGGCAATAGTTTAGTTTAGTTCCTAGGTTGTCTCCAACCTTAGGAACCCTTAGATGTTGGGCACCTCCCTCATTACTCAGTGTCAGGGTAGAGAGGCACACCAAAAAAAATCAAACCAAAACAAAAACCCAAATCTAACCAGAACTGGGCACATCCTTGAAGGTAAGTCACTGCTGCTTTTATAGCCCGGGACCCTAACACAATGCCGCTCGCATGCTGGCATTCCATTATAAGAATGTGCATGCTCAACTTTCTTACAAACTATAAACTTTTCTATGCCAAAAGTTCCCATGGGCTATATCTCCAGTCTCTGCAGCATCTAGCAGATTTATACCCAATCCATCAGTCAAGCACTTTTATGCTGCTTGCAAAATATAATGCCAATTCTTTTTTTTTTTTTTTTGGTTTTTCGAGACAGGGTTTCTCTGTTTAACAGCTCTGGCTGTCCTGGACTCGCTTTGTTGACCAGGCTGGCCTCGAACTCGCAAAGATCCGCCTGCCTCTGCCTCCCAAGTGCTGGGATTAAAGGCGTGCGCCACCACCGCCCGGCTATAATGCCAATTCTGATCATAGAACTTAGAACTTTTTTCTCCAATCTATTCTATATGCCCTGGGGAAATTTCTGACCTTCAAACTACCATAATAGTCCTTTGTGCCTTTTGTTGTTGGACTTTGCTTTAGGCCATATCAATGTACTCTCTGTTTCACTGGATGGTGAGCTCTCTGAGGCCAAAGAATCTTTTCCAGGCAAGTCTAATGACCATAGTAAACAAACACTCACAGTAAACTCAAGATTCAGCTCAGGTTTGAGGGACCCTGGCTTGGTGTTCTGTCAATGCCGTCGAGTTTTCTTCATTTGAAGAAAGCAGACCTTTTACTACATAGCAAAGAATAAAACTTAACACATAAGGTTGAAGGTTAAGGAAATAATTATTTTGTGAGTTACAGTAAGGTCATGAAGCACACTCTAGAAGTTTCTACTTAAGAGCTTTTTCCTGCAAATAGCACCTCTTATTTTGGTTTAGGAAATAGTTTACTATAGAACCTTAGTTACTTTCATGGACTTTTTTTCATTACAAAGCTTTAACTTACTGAAGACCCTGACTAATCAGACAAAGCAGAAACAATGCTGAGTCTGTTGTGAAGTCACCTGTGGAAAAACAGGTATTTTCCACCATTCAACAAACAGTACACCACCCCAGGCATGTATGCAGTTTTGTTCTTGTTACATTTAAGTTGTTTGTTTGGTTTATTTTTGTTGTTGTTGTTTTTTTAAAGAAGATACCAAGCTCGGTTGGTACTATGTAGCCCAGTGGCCTTAAACTCAAAGTAATCCTCCTGCCACAACCTTGTTTCATAATTTTTTAAGCAATTAACTAAATATTAGCATAAATTAGAGGCATATTTTATACATGTAATTGTGTACTTAAAATTAACTGGTTCTTACGTTTTTCTTTCTATGTATTTTATTTATTAGTGTCATGGGTGCGTGTGCGTGAAGAGGCTCAGACACCTGTCACAGCACTTAGCTTTCAGAAGTCAATTCTCTTCTCCCTTGGGTTTCAGAGACCAAACCCAGGCTGTCAGGCTTGAGTGGCAAGCACCTACTGAGCCACCAATGGCTCATAATCTGATTTTCTTCAACTCATGTTCAAATTGTTATGAAAGTACAAAACAAAAGTCAAGACTGCAGTTATTATTGAGATTTTCAACAAATCAAGTAATCTTAATATTGTATCCTGCTACTTCATATCCCTAAGAACTGGGATTTAAGTGACTCAAACTCCGTTTCAAATAGTATATATGATAAGTAACAGATCTCTCTGAGGCCTTAAATATTTTCCTGTTGCTATCATCTGAGAAAATACCATGTACCAGGTAGTAATTATTTTTACCAGTGCTGGGGATTATCAATGGAGGATCTCATGCATGCTATATCACTGAAGCTACAGCTTTGGGTTTGTGTTCATGATTTCTAGTCATTCACTTATCTAACAAATATTAATTCAGTATAGATACATCTATGGACCAGATATTCATCTTCATATTCATCAGATATTCATCCTCCCAAGAGATTACAATGCTACAAAAGGCAACTCTACAGGTAATGTCTTCATTTTACACATGAAGAAACCTCATGGCAGAGACCTGGTGGAGACATGTCTGATGTCCATGCGCTTTCCAGCCAGCGGCTGCTTTTCTCCAGTCATCTTATTTAACTTACTCATCTTATTTCATGAAACAACAGTTGTGAAAACAGATTGAAAGGCTAAAGGTCTTGCTCCAAAGTCACTGCTCTGAAATCTTCTGCGAATATAAAAAGCAATAATAACATTCCATAAGTTATTATTCCAATTGTTTGAGATTACGCACTGGCTTAAAGCAAAGAAGACTAAATAAGGCCTAGAAACCCGCATTCTAAGAGCAGAAGAAAGACAGACAGATGGCTGAGGCCCACACAGACGCTTAAGGGTTTTCTTGTTTCTTCTGCTCTACCTGTTTGTCACAAAAAGGCTGGCAAACAGTAGGGGCCCAAGTGAGAGCTGGAAAAAGTGGAGACTACAGTTCTGCCAGGCCATGTCTTCAGTATGCACCTTTGCTTTCCTTGGATCTGCCTACATGGGACTGCGGCTGTTAACTACCAGGCACTTTCTGACCAGACAGTAGAAAGGCTTCTAACTGAAGCCTTTTCTTTCCTTCCTTCCTCTCAGCCATTTCTTCCCTGACATAACCATATCCCTCACAGCAGTAGTGGAAATATTCAGCTGAATATCAACGCCCTAAGAAGAGCGTGAGAGCATCACAAAACCTGCTCTTTGTCATGGTTCTAGAAAATGCACTACTGGGACTGTACAGCCATCCATTCACCCAGTTAACTATCCTGTACATCCATCCCTATGTTATCTACCTATGCCACTGATGATGTGGATGTCACTTCCTTCTCAGTCTGAAGGTCTCTGCAGACTGTGGCAAGTTTACAGAAGGAAGCACCAACACATCAGGGTGATACGAGAACGCCTGTCAGAGTCTGAGCTGAACTCCTACCTACTCTTTCCAACCCTGTCTCTCCCTTATCTTTCTACACCTGAGGCCCAGAGTCACACTTTGGTCCCTATGCAGGCTGTGATCCTTCAGGCCTCCACACCTTTGCACAAACTGTTGTAGCTGTTAGCAATATCCCTTTCCTCCATCTACCTGGAGAAATTAAGCTTGTTCCTTAAGACCCCAACAAAAGGGTTTTCCCTCAGTAAAAGCATCGCTCATCTTTCAAGTGGTTTTGATAGCCCTCCTCTCTCCTTTCACATTTTGCATGCACTTTTATTATAGCATTTAAATAACTAATTGTAATTCAGACTTTGCAAGATGAATCTCTAAATATTCTTTTATCTCTTACCCAAGTCCTTTAAAAATCACCCAACTTTCTGCCTAGTGTAAAGGAAAGCTTCGATAAAATGTCTGTTAATAGAGTCAATGTTGTAAAACACAAACCACACATTGAGAAATGACACAATTATTCCATATCAGTTTATTTTAGATATTGTGCTCAAAAACTTTATCATAAATAACCTTTCACATCATAAAATAACTTAGCACGATTTAAAATAAAACTTCTGAGAATTTCACATCTCATCAAAATACATTAAACTGTGGCTTGAAAATACCATTAAACCTTTCCACTTTACTTTTACTTGAGGGAATAAAGACCAAAAAATACCCAAACTATTGCTAGTCGTTTAAAGTTCCAACAAAGCAATATTTGGTTTATTTTAATGTAAGTCGACCGTCCTAAATTAGTTTTCCTTCTTGCACAGTTCTTTGTAATTTTTGTCCCCTTTGACTTAGATTTCTGTTTTCAACGCAGCTTCCTTCTGTATTTCAACCTCTCCGTCTGCAAAGTCATCTCCCAGCCCCCATGTAGCTGAACTCACTCAGCCCCTGACATCAGTTTCTGTAATCCTTGCATCAGCGTGGGGAGTGACTGCTTGAGTAACTACAAAGGCATTTCAAAACTTCAGTGCAATTTGGTTCAGTTATTTCCATTCAGATGCCATCACCGTTCGGGGAGGTTAATCACTGGAACCCACTGATCCATGTAGCGACTTTCCCGGCAAAAGCAAATGAGTTGACTTAAGGCAGGATCCTTCCACTGTGACGAATGTGGGTTCTGAGAATAGATGCAGAAAAGTTACTTCTCCATAAAAATGATCAGCTTATGCCACTAATCGTACAACTGAAAGGGTCAAAACCTGAACGTTCTGTTAGACTGCATTTGGCAGAATCTAAACGCTTGCCATGCACCCTGAGCCTCAATTTTGCATAATTATCTGTACTGTTCTGCATGAGGTCATCGTCCATAAGACCACCCTACCGAGCATGTACCCTGGTGGGGTCGTAAGTAAAATATTTCTGGAAAACATTTTCAGGTTGTATGCACGATGTGAGAGCTGCAGGGCAAGCAGCTGAACTGCCTGCTCTTATCTTTCCTGACAATGAATAGCACTTTGCACTAGCAGCGCGAGTAAACAGGCTCCTTGCACCAGTCAAAAGAGAGAAAGTACAAAAACAAAACAAAACAAAAAACCCAGAAGACCAAGACCGCACATTTCTCTCTGAAAACACTATCCATCCACCAAACATTTTTAAGGAATGGGGAGGAGGGTGGAGAGACCCCGTTTAAACAAACTCAGAGCAGCAGAGAAAAGAATCCCACTCCGGAAACTTCTGAGTATCTCCAGGGAATTAATGAGGTCTATCTCCCACACCATTTCTATCTTTAGCTTTGACAGCAAATGAAGAATGAAGCTGACTTCTTAATAAAGGGTGAGCCGGGAATTTATTTGGCTTTATCTAATCTGTTCTGCTCTAAGAATTAGTCACGCGAGGTAGTGCAGAGGTAGGCAGAGGTAGCTGGGCAGCCTGCTGACTCACAGGGATATCTTCCTCCGCTGGAGGCCACCCACGAGCTTAGACTTGCTCGGTACCATCAGAACCCCCGCGAGATCTGGGTCCAGCTCGGCCGAGGTCCACCCCAGCAGTTTCGGGGCTGCAGCCCCGGGTCCCTTACCGTCACCAGCACACAGTGCAGGTCGGGGGCCTGCGCCGCGCCTCCGCTCTCCTCCGGGCCCGCGTTGTTCTCCAGCAGCAGCAGCTCAGCCAGGCGACCCGGGTTGCTGACCCGCAGGATGTTGATGTCGTTCTCGCAGCAGAACGCCTGGATGAGGGTGAAATGGATCTGCAAAGCCACGTCCCTGTCGTCGTCCTCGTCCGCAGCCAGCAAGCACAGTACCACGTTGTCCGGGTCTCTGCGGGGCAGAGAGGCAGCGGTGAGTGCACAGGCTCCGGACGGCTAGAGGCAGAAGCGGGCAGGAGGGCGGGAGGCGGGGGGGGGGGGGGGGCGGCCGGGGTCACTTACACGTTGAGCAGCTTGGCTGCCTCGTACACGCCGACGGTGATGGTGCGCTGACTCCGAGCCTTGCTGAGCACTTCCTCCAGGGCATCGCCCACCTTGTCCATCCTGCAGACGGCAGGGCGAGATCGGGTCAGCAGGGTCCCGGGGCGCAAGGCGGAAGGGGCAGCGTCCACCGAGTCCGTGGGCACACTTACTTACCTTTCGGTCTTCTGCTCTGCAGCCGAGAATTCCTCCAAAGTCATATTGCAAGTGCGAGTCCCTCACACGACGCGCGGGCTGCTCCTGCCCCCCCTCCCCCAGTGCGCGGCGCCGGCTCTGCGCTCGCTCGCTCCCACCCTCCGGTCTCGGCTCCCGCCGGCTGCTCGCCCAGCCTCGCCTGGGATCCACTGCACAGCCGCCTCCGGGCCACTGGAGGACAAAGGGCCGGATTCCAGAGTTATGGGACTAGCCCTCAGCCAATCAGGGCCAGCTTCATTTGCATGCAGAGCGGCCATTGGCTTATGCAAATTAGAAGACTTCGACACTCAGATCCCAGCCTCACTGGGCCAGGCGGAGTGGAGCGGAAGGGGGCGGAGCTACGCGGGAGGGAGCCCACGGGACAAGGGTGGTGCAGAAACCCTGTTGGTAGGGTCCTGAGCCAGGACTAGATAGTTGGTGGAGCCATCTGGTGCGGAGGGCTTTGCAGTGGTTCAAGTGTTCTCAGCTCGGACTGAAACAGCTTGCCAATTGTTTTTTCTAGTGGTGGAGATCTTTTGATTGTCGTTCCGTGTCCTTTGTGCTAAGGGGCTGCTTTTTAAAATTTATTTCCAGGGGTTTGTGCACCCTAGTCTAGCCGTTATTTGTAAGCAGAATACATTTAAAGTGTCCAAACGGGCCAGGCAAAGCTTGCTTTTAGAAGTGTTTATTAGCAAGTTTCAGGCAAAGCTGCATTCATAGTACTACTCTTTTGGCGCACTGATGGCTGGTTTGATTTGGTTTTGGTTGGTTGTGAGAATTTGAAGCTCCAATGAGAAAACCCATTACATTTGTGTGGGGTGATGGCACAGTACCAAGTTGGAATGTTTTCCCCAAAACACTGGTAAAATTTCTGCCCACATCATGTCGGGTGGGGAGCTGGTGATCACATGTCTAACAAGCCAAATTCACCATTCTTAAAATCTTTACTGAAGAAGGCTCCTTCTGACCATGTAAGAACTGAGAGACAAATTATGGTACTCACTGGATGGACAGTCTAAATTCAAAGTGCTCGTGATATTCCCTGAGCTTCCCTTCACAGGCAAAAGAGTATGACACTGCCTATGATCTCACTCTGAATTACTGATGCTGATTCACGAAGCTGTAACTCTAGGACATTTTAGCCATGTGCTAAAATTTCACCTTTGAGATAATGGCAACTTGTAGGCGGAAGGCAAACCTTCATAACTGCAAGCAGGAGTTACAAATTAAAAACAAATTCTAATGTGGACTTTTACTGAATAGTTCAAAGTTCCTTTGTTCTATGAGCTTATTCAATAAATACAAAAGCATCGCCTGAGCCTACTGAAGTCACCAAGAGTGGTGAAATTGCTTTCCATATGCTTGCATTCCTAACAATGCTTATATTGAGGTCACTGGACAGCTTACAGTTACAGAAGTAAATTTTACAGATGTATATGTGAGTTTTGCATCCTTAAGTTTTTATTCTTGTGGACAAAATGTTTTCCAATTCTTTTGATCTTAACTTGGAAAAGTGATAGGTTGGTTTTCTAGTTCACTTATTGGAGATAAAATTTTGTATTCACTCCCTACAGGCTTCATCATCAAGAGACAATGTTTGAGTAAAGGAACTAGGGTCAGTGTCAGTATGACTCACTCTGGGGTGCTGGTGTACTTCATACCTGTAGCTTAAATCTTTACATGGGATGTGCTTGTTAAAGAATTCCTCAACATTGGGCCTGGGAATCTAGCTCAATGATGGAGCAGTGGCTTAGCATGCTCCAAGCTGAGAATTTGATCCCTGGCCCAGCAAAACATGACAAAATTTCAACACTGAAGTTTAGGCCTCAACTCTAATGGTTAACAGTCACCTTAATGCAGATCTAGAGTCATCACTAAAACAAGCCTCTGGGATGTCTATGATGGGTCGTCTAGATTAGGTTAGCTGAGGTGGGAAGACCCAGTCTAAATGGATAACATCATTCCATGGCCTGGGAGTCCTCACTGCATGTGAGAAAGAAAGCTGGCTGAGCATGGGCATTCTTGGCTCACTCCTGACTGAGGATATGCCATGTGAACACCACCTCCAGGTCTTGCTGTCAAGCCTTCTCATGATGGACTGCTCCCAGGAGCTGTGAACCACAATATACCCCGTCTTCCTTAAGCTGCGTCCATCAGGTATTTTGTTCCAGCAACAATACAAATAATTAACGTAGGCGAGCACTAAGGCATTTTCAGCTTTGCCAAACCAAAATTACAGAAACTGGTCTGAGTCATCATTGGGAGACTGGTGAACTGTGTTCCCCAGAACTCCAGGGTTCTACCCACGACACATTTCTTAGAAGTTCTCTGGAAGGAATTGGGATTGCAGGCTGACAAAGAATTAGGGGATCATGTGACAACAGAGACTTATGACTTCATCAACTTGGTGTCCTGAACACCCAGCACAAGTCCTGCATTCAATAGTACAGTGGGTTTCATGAGTTGAAAAGAACCTAAGATCCTACAGTCCTGTGCGTGAATTCTCAGATAACCTGCCTTTAACATCACTTCAAATTAATACAAGCACTGAACAACTACTGGTCCTTTGCCTACAAAGATCTCATGATCTAATTGGTATATCCATTGTATTAGTCAGGGTTGTCTAGAGTAGTGGAGCTTACAGCATGAATGAATGTGTGTATGTGTGTATGATATATATATATATGTGTGTGTGTGTGTATGCGTATGCGCATGCATATCTATATATTATATAAAGGGGATTTATTAGAATGACTTACAGGCTGGATGTGGTCCAACTAATCCAACAATGGCTGGCTATGAAAGGAAAGTCCAAGAATCCAGTAGTTCTTCAGTCTAACAGGCTGAATGTCTCAGCTGGCCTTCAGTAGATGCTTGAATCTCGAAGAGGTAGGCACTAATGCCAGTGAAGAAATGGGCTTGCTAGGGAGGTTAGAGCAAGCAAGTGAAGAGTAAGTTTCCTTCTTCCATATCCTTATATAGGCTTCTCAAAGGTGTGGCCCAGATTAAAGGTGTGTCTTCCTGCCTCAAGACTTACATTAAAGATGTGTGTCTTATCACCTCAAAATCCAGATAAAGGAGTGTATCTTCCTGACTCAGGATCTGGACTAGAAATGGATCTTCCTATTTCAAATTAAGCAAAAAAAAAAAAAAAAAAGTTCCCTTCACTTTTGAATTTTAGATAATTCCAGATGTAGTCAGGTTGACAACCAAGAATCACGATCACACTCATGCTTCAGCTTGATTTTGAAACAAAATGGTTTTCACTGTCATCAGCTAGCTATGCTGAAAGTCCCATAACCCTCTCATCTGAATGGAAGCTGTGGGACAGTAGAACTGTGGACTGTTTACACCAATTCAAATGTAATATGCCACAATAGTGCCCCAATAAAGTCAGCTATATGAAGTTAAAAATGTGTATAGAATAGTAAAAATATAATAGTAATCCTTCAAAAACTATACTCCATAGTATGCTTAGCCTTATTTAAAAAAGGCATTTTATTTAAGTTTTGAAGGAGTCTTCTGGTATCCAAAAATATTCATGTCCTACTTTCTGACTCAGACAAGCCTGTGTCATTCTGCCTCATTGCTGAGTCTACCTAGAATGTTTCATCAGTGATTGTCTTCTGCCAGGGTTAGGGTTGCAAGTAGGAACTGCATTCAGCTCCCCTGTTGGTGACAGTTGTATGTTAGAGACCCGAATTATAGGGATAGAGGTGATAGATGCTTATATTCAGCATAATAGCCCCACTATGTAAAGTTATTTTATTGGTTAGGGTTTCTTTTGCTGTGGTAAAACACCATGACCGAAAGCAGCTTGAGAAGGAAAGAGTTTATTTGGTTCACATATCTTGAATCACACTCCACTGGGGGATGCCAAGGCAGGAACTCAAACCAGGCAGGAACCTAGAGGCAGGAGCTTATGAAGAAGCCTTGGAGGAGTGATACTTACTACCCCTCATGGCTTGCTCAGCCTGCTCTCTTGTAGGGCCCATGACCACCTCAGGGGTGGGACCATTTATAATAGGCTGAACCATCCCAAAATAAGTCACTAATTAAGAAAATGCACTACTATGTATTGGAAGCAATTTCTCAATTGAGATTCCCTCCTCTCAGATGACTCCAGCTTTTTACTATTTTGTTTGTTTCTGACAGGGTCTCAAGCTCTCAATCCTCCAGCTTCAGCCTCTGTGGTGCTGGAATTACAGGAATGCACCATCACATCCTCTAAATGTTATTTTTAAACTACTCTAGGTAGCCCCAGGTATTGAAATGTGGAGGACTAGAATGACATTTTAATTATATTTATAAAAATTCTAGATGGTTGTATTTGGAAGTCGTAGGGAAATATGTACTGAAGAATTATTAAATTACTTTGCTGTTTTGCATATTAAAGCCTGTGTGACAGCATCCTCATTCTTTTCATACATGCATTCCTGTTACTGGTTCTACAATATGGAATTGTAATGTTTCCTTCTTTCAAACAGTAGCCAATGTTACGGAAGGGAAGCACCTTGTAATTTCAGTGTGAGGCAGGTCACTGTCTACTGCCAAGAACTGAAACTGTAAGTTATAAAATCATAAAGTTACAACTTTTTGTTGCTCTTGTTGTCTGCATAGGATTGCAAACCTGTGAGTTTAACTCCATTTTATTTTATTTTGTTTTGTTGGTTTTTCCAGACAGGGTTTCTCTGAATATCTCTGGCTGTCCTGGACTCCCTTTGTAGACCAGGCTGGCCTTGAACTCACAGAGATCCACCTGTTTCTGCCTCCCAAGTGCTGGGATTAAAGGCATGCACCACCACTCCCAGCCTCCATTTTTCTTAAAGAACATTATTTGGACAAGATTTACTGTCACCTAAAAATGTGTCTTTCCTTAAGATCAGTATTTCCCTTTGAACCTGTTTTGGCTTAGATATGAAAAGCTCCCTCCCTCCCCGACCCGCTAAAGCTCAGGCATGGAAGGTTTGGTTTGCAGTTACTGTTACTACTTAGAAGGCAGCAGAAACGTTAGGGACTGGCACCTAACTGGAAGAAGTAGGTAACTGAAGGCCTTCTTCTGAAGGTTATACCTAGTTCCTGGTCCCTTCCTCGCTCTTGCCTCCTTTCTTCCACGGGGTAAGCAGCCTCTGCCTTGTGTTTCCATGCCGTGATGGTCTCACATCTGGTCATAGTCAACAGACCCTTTGAAACTCTGAGCTACAACAAATCTTTTCCTCCTTGTTTATGTCTAGTATAGTTTTGTTCTTTACAGCAAAATAAGTGTGTCCAAAATAGAATGTAACATGGTTTAGTTTTTGGACCATCACAGTGATGGAAAAAAGTCCAATATGGCCACGATGATCTTTACCCTCTCCTGAGTGTGCGCAAAACTCATGACTTGCTTTAACAGATAAAATATGACAATAGGGTTTTATGTTCCATTGCAAAGAGGAAAGGACTTTGTAGGTGCAATTAAGGTCCTAAGCAGTTGACTCTAAATGAAAGAAAGGGAAATTCTCCTGAATAGTCCTGACTCAGATGGATAAGGTCGTTTGAGTGCATGTTCATGTAGGAGTACATGTGTGTGCCTGCCTGTGTTGTGTTCTTGTTTTTTGAATTAGATGTCTCCTTGGCCCAGAGCTCACCATATAGGGGAGGTTGGCTGGCCTGTAAGCCACACCTGATTGTCTCTCCCTCCCCAGTGCTAAGATTATCATACATGTGCCACTGTACTCAGCATTTTCTGTGAATCCTGGAAGTTGAAACTCAGGTTCCTATGCTTGCACCAAAGGCACTTTACCAATGAAGCCATCTCCCCAACCCCAGCTGTGGTCAGTCGAAGAGCACTGGACCTTCTCTAAAGAGAGACTGAATATCTTTTTCCATTGCTGTCTTGAAAGAAGCAAACTATAAGAACAAGGAAATGAAGTGTTCTAATAGCCTATAGAAACTTAGAAACACATACTTCCCCATCAAGCTTCTAGATGGGAATGCAGCTTGACCAACAATGATTTAAGCATGCTGTGACTCAGAGGGAGACCCAGGGGTCTGTGTGGCTAGACTTGTGTAGCTAGAGTAGTGCTACTACATACTGTTATTATTAACTTCTTAATTAAATTTGTCTTAGACAGTTTCACACATATACAAAACACCAATTGACCACTCTTGTCTCCCACTTTCCAATCACCCCATTAACCCATCCTCCCTACAAATCTCTGTCTTACATTCATGATTATTTACTTTGTTTTGAGATCCACTAAGATTACCCAAGGGTGTCTGTGTGACCATGAATTTGGAGGCTAGTGTTCTCAGCAGGGTTTACACAACTAAAGACAGTAGTTCCCTGTCTCCCAGAGTCTATCAATAGCAATAGTTCAGTGGTAAAGGGTTGAGCCCAGGAAGTCCTTCCCATAACACATTCTTTGACTTAGTGTTGGCAGAGCTGATCTTTTGTGTGTCCAATGCAGGGAACTACAGTTGGGGAGAGTTAATAATTGCACTAGTTGTATTGGGACTGCAGAATGGTGTTTTGTAGACTTTACTATCTTCTGGCTCTTAGTTACTTCCCACATTATCTTCTGCAATATTCCTGAGACATAGAGGATATAGTATATCTGTTTTGCTAAGGATGGGACCCATAACCATTGCTTATTTTCTGCATCTTGGGCAGCTATGAGTGTCTGTACTCGCCACTGTCCTTTGTGTGGAGAGGCTTCCCCCATGGAAGCTGGCAGCCACTCTTGTCTTTGGGTAAAAGCATAGATATTTAAAAGGCAGTTCACTGCTTTGTCGATTTAGGTAAACATCTGTAATAAGTTCCCTGCCTACCTGAGCCTGTGAACTCCCCAGACCTGAGATGTTAGCCAGGCTTACAGAGCCAGGAATTAGTCACCCTCCCCGCCAACTCCCCTGCTTCTTTCCCATGGAGCACCTGTGCCCAGACTTCTGACAGTTAGAACCTCTGAAATATTAAATAAATGTTGTTTAATATAATAATTTGGAGTGGGGGAATGGAGAGACAGAGCTGTGGTTAAGAGAGTATACTGCTCTTGCAGAGGACCCAAGTTTGGTCCCAGCACCCATGTCTAATGGCTCAAAACTACCTGCAATTCCAGGCTCAGAGGGTCTGATACCTCTGGCCTCCTGGAGTACCTGCACTCACATTCACATACTACTCCCCCACACACATAATTAAAACTAAAATCATGTTTAATTATTTTTTTTACATTCATTTATTTTACTTTGTGTGTATATATGGTGTGTGTGATATGTGTCTCTGTATGTATGTGTGATGTGTGTGTGTGTATGATTTGTATGTGTGATGTTTGTATGTCTGAACAATATGTATGTGTATGATGTGTGTGCATATGTGTGATGTGTGTGTGAGAGAGAGACACACACAGAGAGATGTTTGCACACAAAGGCACATATGTGGGAATGGCAGAAGACAACTTTCAGCTCTATCCCTCCATCACAGGGGCTTTAGGGATCAAACTCAGATTGTCAGGCTTGGTGGCAAGTGCTCCTACCTGCTGAACCATCTTGCCCTAGCTGTTGTTTTAAGACACTAAACATGGGATAACTAGTTACCTCACATGTAAAACTAATATATTCCCAGTTCCACTGTTTTGAGGTGTAAGGATTATTTATCTCATGGCTACTCTCTTCTGCTAGAAAGAACTATGGTAGCTTGATATGGTGGCATATGTCTATAATCTCATACTCAGGAGGCAGAAATAGGAGGAATACCATTGAGTCAATCTAGGCTATATTGAGAGAGTGGGAGAGAGAGAGAGAGAGAGAGAGAGAGAGAGAGAGAGAGAGAGAGAGAAATGAGAAATGGAGTCATGGTGTTGTGGGCAGTTCGGGCCAGATGCCCTGTATTGCTTCTAGATGTAGTCAGGTGTCAAAATAAGAGAACTAGAGTCCTTTAAGATACCTCTTACCCTATTTCCCTACCCCTCAACAAGACAGTTTGTCTCAGAAGGCTTCCATCCCAGTAGTGTTTTGAGAGGCTCTGTTCAACAGGCCAGTTCCAGGTGAGGAAGGTGAGTTGGTAGCTGACTGTTGTAGGTCTGTTCCTGCTTCTTACACAGGCTCAGAGTTTCCTCTCTGAAGCATAAGCGATGATCCTCTTTGCACATCAGTTTCATTGCAAAGTTTTCTTCTTCTTCTTAAAGATCTGTCCTTGAACCTCTTCTTTATCTGTCTTCCTAGTCTTGATGACCTCATTTGGTCTCAAGCCTTAATAGTTATACTCCAGTGACTATCAAATGCATATGCAATCTGCTGAGCCATGGTGCTTACTCATCTTTATCAGTGAGCATATCAAACTTCTAAATGACAAAAGTTATCATGCTTCTTTTCTTCTGAATCAGTCCCTGATGTAGTTGGTGTTGTCAACATTCCTCCCACTGACTCTTTTGTCTTCCATTCTATCAGTAAATACTATTGGTTCTACATCAAAATGTAAAATCATGCAACATTTTCTTACTGACACTGTTAAGTTCCACTCAGATGAATGTAACCACTTGTCTCTTCCCTCTTCACCTCTAAAAGCCAAAGTACAGAAGTCTTAACACCTCTATGCTCTCCTATAGTACTCATCTGCAAAGGTTGTTCTGTCATTTAAAGCACATCACCGCTCATCCTCTGACACATCTACCTTTCTTAAAAAGTTTGGCTACCTGATTATCTTCTCCTGGTCATCCCAGTCCTCAAGTATAAGTTCAATGATGAGAGCAGTGGTTCTCCTAATGCTGTGACCCTTTAATACAGTTCCTCATGTTGCAGTGACCCTCAACCATAAAATTAATTTCGTTACTTGTTCATAACTATAATTTTGATACTGTTATGAATCACAATATAAATATCTGATATGCAGGATATCTGATTGGAAGCCCCTGGGAAAGGGTCGTTCAACCCCTCAAAGGGATTGCAACCCACAGGTTGAGAACCACTGGGTTAGACTTTGGTTTTGTGCACTGACTATTCTTCAGTGGGCTAGAATAGTGCCTTGCATACAGCAGGCCGTTAAACATTTGTTAAACCAGATCTTGTGCTGAAAAGATGTACATGTGGATTTAAAGTTGCAGTGAATAAACTAGACATGGGGCTGTAAACCTTCTGGCCTCTCTGTACGCACTAGAGTGGAAGCTGTCTTGATGGGTTTCAGCTTTGCTTTGCTTGTGGTCCTGTTAAAGCACAGAAGGCTGTGCATCTTAGTCTGTATATTGTTCTTCATACTCCCTCCACACCACCCTATTTTTTTTTTTTTTTTTGCATAGGTTGTTTGCTTTTTAGGAGCTAGCTATCAACTGGTGTGTTTTATAAAGAATGATCGGTGGTGGTCTCTACTAGCCTACACTGAACTCAAATAACACTTAATAGGTAAAAAGATGGCTAATTGCCAAGTTCAAAGCTTGCTCTTTCACTGTAGCACGGAGTATAATGATGAGGAATAACAATCTTTAAAGTTGGTGGTTGGTTTATTTGTTTGTTTTATACTAGGGACTGGTACTTGTAATCCTTTAATATTGAAATCCCCAGATTCTGAACAGGTTGTGTAGAGGTCTTCTTTTATGCTGGAAGATGTTAAAGAGCAAAGAATGGAGTACAAACAGGGAAACCAAGAAAATTTTAGGAGATTGAAAACAAAAGAAATGAAGAAGAGTAAAGGAAAACTAGTCTTTTGCTACAATATCAGTTTTTACCCCTCTAACTTCAGTGCTTTTAAGCAGGTGTTAAACCTTGCACTGGGTGATGCCATCAGCATACTGTAGCAATCTGTCCTGTATGAACACTTCTGTGCTTCACGGACAATATCATTGTGTGGCAGAGTAACAGACTATGTCCAGAATTCTCTTGTTGACATATATGATTTTCACCATAAGCTTTGGGTAATATCTTTAAGTCCCAAGAGTGAGAAGTAGTCTTGTTAATACCACTGGCCCCTCAGCACAGATGAGCCCTGGGTTTTCTCTGCTGGAGCCTCAAAGGCTGAGCAAGCTGTCCTCTCTACTGTAGCCAGCCTGTAGGCAACTAATATAAGCAACTAAGTAAGTCTACAGGCAAATACAAGAATTGCCTGTTAGTTGCTTATATTTTATACCTGGTCTGTATTTAAGGAAGCTTTGAAGTGATGCTGTACAATTAAGATTTGTGTAGCTGGGTCAGGGAAGAAATAAAGAAGGAAATCAAAGACTTCCTAAAATGCAAAGAAAACGAAGACACAACATTCCCAAACCTATGGGACACAATGAAAGAAGTGCTACGAGGAAAGTTCATAGCACTAAGTGCCTTCAAAAAGAAAATTGTGACGGCTCATATTAGCAACTTAACAGCAAACCTGGAAGTACTAGAAAAAAAAAGACACAAACACTCCCAAGAGGAACAGAGAGCAGGAAAACTTCAAAATCAGGACTGAAATCAACAACTTAGAAATAAAAAGAACAATACAAAGAATCAACGAAACCAAGAGTTGGTTCTTTGAGAAAATCAATAAAATAAACAAACCCTTAGTCAAACTAACTAAAAGGCAAAGGGAAAATACCCAAATCAAAAAAATCAGAAATGAAAAGGGAGAAATAACAACAGACATTGAGGAAATCCAAAGCATCTTTAGGTCTTACTTCAAAAACCTGTACTCACAAAATTTGATAACCTAAGAAAAATGTAAATTTTTCTTGATAGATCCCACCTACCAATGTTAAATCAAGATCAGGTTAACAAATTAAATAGTCCTATAACCCCTAAGGAAATTGGAGCAGTCATTAAAATCTCCCAACCAAAAAAAGCCCAGGGCCAAATGATTTCAGCACAGAATTCTACCAGACCTTCAAAGAAGACCTAATACCAATACTCTTCAAACTCTTCCACAAAAGAGAAACAGAAGGAACACTGCCAAACTCATTCTATGAGGCCACAGTCACCCTGATTCCTAAACCACACAAAGACCCAACAAAGAAAGAGAATTTCAGACCAATTTCCCTCATGAACATAGACACGAAAATACTCAATAAAATACTTCTAAACCGAATCCAAGAACACATCAAAAGTATCATACCCCATGATCAAGTAGGCTTCATCCTAGGAATGCGGGGGTGGTTCAACATATGAAAATCCATCAATGTAATCCACCATATAAACAAGCTGAAAGAAAAAAACCCACATGATCATCTTGCTACATGCTGAAAAAGCATTTGACAAAAATCCAGCACCCCTTCATGCTAAAAGTCCTGGAGAGAGCTGGCATACAAGGACCACACCTAGAAATAAGAAATGCAGTATACAGCAATCCAGTAGCCAACATCAAGTTAAATGGAGAGAAACTTAAAGCATTTCCCCCCAAATCAGGGACTAGGCAAGGATGCCCCACTCTCCCCATATCTCTTCAACATAGTACTTAAGTTCTAGCTTGAGCAATAAGACAACTGAAGGAGATCAAGGGGAAACAGATTGGAAAGGAAGAAGTCAAAGTATCCCTATTTGCAGATGATAAGATAGTATACATAAGTGACCCTAAAAATTCCACCAGAGAACTCCTACAACTGATAAACACCTTCAGCAAGATGTCTGGATACAAAATTAATTTTTAAAAAATCGGTAGCCCCTCTTTACACAAAAGATAAATGGACCAAGAAAGAAATCAGGGAAATAACACCCTTCACAATAGCCACAAACAATATAAAATACTGGGGGTAACTCTAACCAAGCAAGTGAAAGACCTGTACAACAAGAACTTCAAGTCCTTGAAGAAAGAAATTAAAGAAGACATCAGAAGATGGAAAGATCTCCCAAGCTCATGGACAGGTAGGATTAACATAATAAAAATGGCCATTCTACCAAAAGCAATATACAGATTCAATGGAATTCCTATCAAAATACCAACACAATTTTTTACAGACCTTGAAAGAACAATTCTCAATTTCATATGGAATAATAAAAAACCCAGAATAGCTAAATCAATCCTGTACAATAAAAATACATCTGGAGGTATCACCATCCAAGATTTCAAGCTATTCTATAGAGCAATAGTAATAAAAACAGCATGGTACTGGTATAGAAACAGATCAGTTGATCAATGGAATTGATTGGAAGACCCACACACATATGTTCATTTAAATTTTGACAAAGAAGCCAAAACTGTACAATAGAAAAAGGACAGCATCTTCAACAAATGGTGCTGGTCTAACTAGATGTCAGCATGTAAAAGAATGCAAATAGACTCATATTTATCACCTTGCACAAAACTTAAGTCCAAGTGGATCAAAGACCTTAACATAAAGCCCAACACATTAAATCTAATAGAAGAGAAAGTGGGGAAAAGCCTCAAACTCATTGGTACAGGTGACAACTTCCTGAACAGAACACCAATAGCTCAGGCTATAAGACCAGCAATCAATAAATGGGACCTCATGAAACTGAAAAGCTTCTGTAAGGCAAAGGAAACTGTCATTAGAACAAAATGGCAACCTACAGACTGGAAAAAGATCTTCACCAATCCCACATCCGACAGAGGGCTAATATCCAAATTTATAAAGAACTCACGAAATTAAACACCAAGAAACCAAATAATCCAATCAAAAAATGAGGAACATAGCTAAACTGAGAATTTACAAAAGAGGAATCTCTAATGGCCAAGAGACACTTGAAGAAATGCTCAACATCCTTAATCATCAGAGAAATACAACTCAAGACAACTCTGAGATTCCATTTCACACCTGTCAGAATGGCTAAGATCAAAAACTCAAATGACAGCACATGCTGGAGAAAGGGGAACACTCCTCCATTGTTGATGGGAGTGCAAACTTGTACAATCTCTGTGGAAATCAGTCTGGTGTTATCTTAGAAACCTTGGACTATCTCTACCTTAAGACCCAGCCATACCACTTCTGGGTATACATCCAAAGGATTCCTCACCAAACAACAAGGACATCTCCTCAATTATGTTCATAGCAGCTTTATTTGTAATAGCTAGAAACTTGAAACAACCCAGAAGTCCCTCAACCAACAAATGGATAAAAAAGCTTTGGTACATCTACACAATGGAATACTACTCAGCCATCAGAAACAACGAAATCATGCAGCCTGCTGCCAAATGGATGGAACTAGAGAAGCTCATCCTGAGTGAGATAACCCAGACTCAGAAAGATGCACATGGCACATATTCACTTATAACTGGATTTTAGCCATATAATACAGGATAACTGTACTACAATCAACAGACTGAAAGGAACAGGAACATAGAATTTGTTACTTGTTAGTGGGACACTTTTTCCTAGTGGAGCTGCCATGTAGGCCCCCAGTGCAAGAGGAAGCTCTTAGCCCTCATAAGGCTGCTGAACTGAAGGGGGCTGATATGTAGGGCACCCCATACCAGAGGAGTAGGATAGGTGGGAGAATGGGGAGAGGGTGGGAGGGTGGAAGGGTGGGAGGGTGAGCCTGGGAGGGGTAGAGGGAAGGTGATGGAGATGTAAATTGAAGTAATAAATAAATATAGAAAAGATTTGTGTAGCTACTTGTATATGTAGTTTGATGTCCTTGGAAAGATGTGCATTAGATAATAAGTCCTGTAAGGCAGGCTGTTTATTGGGTCCACTCCTCAGCTTCTCCATTTGTCAAATAGTTATGAAACTTAAAAAAAAAAAAACCCAGAATTCTCCTCAAAGACAAAATGGGAATAATCCCCACACAGACAGAATTAGAATGTGGCTGCAGTGGCTGCCCTAAAGGGAATGGGATAAGGAAGGCACCCACTCAGACACACATGCATTCAGCTCAGCCGCAGCCACAGTCCTTGAGATACACTTTGATCACAGCTGGAATCCAGAAGGTTTTTCTGTAAGTCCATTCCAGCTCTAACATTTTGTACTTATTAATTTTGTTATTCTATTATTTTTTGCAGTCACTGAAAAAATTTCATATCTTATCACCACCAAGAGAGACACACAGAGAGACACAGAAAGACACCAACACACATACACAGGGGGTGGGGGAGCAGGCAGGCAGACAGATAGACAGACAGACACAGAGACAGTGTTTTGGTCTGTAAAAAATTCAGTCACCAGAGAATGCATCCAAGAATTCAGAACACATTTTTCACAGCTTTGATTCTGTTTTTCAGAATTTCCATTCTACCTCCAGAGTTCAGTTGAAGCTCTCGTACAACCTGCTGTATTAACATCAACATATTGTCTGGTTACCAAATGCTATGGTGTATAGTTTGGCACTGTGTCCTAATAAACAGGCCACACCTGGGAGCTGGTGGGAACTCAAGCACCGGAGAACATCTACAACAGATGGTAAAACGACTAAAGCCAGGTGGGGTTCTTGTTTAATGACCATCTGAATTAAGTTCGGTTAATTTGACATGTCTCTAATTATCCCTAGCAACTGGACCCTCTACTCCATTTTGTAAGTTTGGGTTTATAATATTACATGTAAACTATCAAAACAAGCCCATCTGTGACCCCAAAGCTATATACGTGTGGCCTTGAATCCCACCACAGCTCTCATGACTTTGGTTTGAGCTATTAGGAGCCTTCAAGGCAGTCCTTCCCAACACTCTGTTGTGTACTTTTATCAGTTTTGTTGGCATTCATGACTTGAATATTTCCCTTCACTCTTTGCTAAACTCTTCTTCTAAACTAATATACCTATTTGCACTCATTTAAAAACCAAGAATGTCTAGACCCTTGTGGTGGCAGATACCTATAATTCCAGCACTAGGAATAAAAAGCATTCTTTTTCTAGGGATTAAAAAAATATACAAATAAAATTGAAAAAAACAAGATTAACTGAGATAATATGTATTTATTTAGTACTTACAGTACGTGGCACGTAGTAAAAAGCCACACATTGTTAATGATATGACACCTCTTTACAGTTTCCATTCTACTATATTTGTTGTGATTCCTTTCATCTAAAAAAAAGCACTATATTTATTTTTATTTTCTCTAACATTTTGACTGATGGTAGCAAAAATACTGGGCTTCCCAATCCACCCACTGTGATGAAAACTTCCTCTGAATTTCAGTGCAAACATGGATGTACTTAACATGCATGGTCCTTCTAGGATAAAGTAAGTCCTCTTGAGAAGACTTTTGACAATATGAATGATGTATTTCTGTATGCTACAGAGTTGTCCTTGATGTTATGCAAATATTTCTCATCTGTGTCTCTTTAAATACCAAACAATGACTTTCCCAAATCCACTTTAGAATGCTATTACATTTCCTTCCATCCTCTGAAGGCTTCCTGTGTTTGTGAACTTTCAAATCAGCAATTGCAGCCTCAACATCTGTACCCTCCCACCTCAGGGTACATTAATTAGCTGGCAGTATCCAGTAACTAACACAGGCCAGAGTTCAGGGAACACAACGGCCAGTCTGAAATGGTTCAGGAATGTAGTCAGCACCTCAGAACTGGCCATGGCTGACATGAGTAACACTGTTGCTCCAAGAATTGGGCTGCAGAGCCAGGAACACTCCCACACACCCCAACACTAGCCCGACCTCCCTTGCCACTACCACGTGCTTGCCTGTTGGAGGGCTGGGGACCATTATCAACTCCCAGTTGTCATTTGATCTCCATCTGGCTGCTGTCATTAGAGATGCCTTTTATCACTTGCCAGAAGTGTAAAGCCGAAGACATTCTGTTTCTCACAGATCTTTGCTTCTGGCTCTTGTTTTTCTACTTTTCAAGTGATTCTGTCTGATCTTTCCCATCATTGGAAAAAAAAAAAAAGGACTCACCAGAATATTTACTCATAAGTTATCACACTTATTGCCAACTGAACCACACTTGGCAATAGATTTAAAAAAAAAATCACTATGTGTGTTAATGATCGTCTGTGTGAGTACAGATGTAAGTGGGTCACATTGACGTCAGTCTCCTGCCATCTTGTTTGAGACAGGATTTCTTGTTGCAGCTGCATGAGCCAGGCTAGCTGGCTCATGTGCTTCTTTGGATTCTTTGTTTACCTCCTATCTCAGGTGTTAAAGGTGCTTGCTACCACATCTGGCTTTACATGAGTTTCAAATATTTGAATTTAGGTACTTATACTTGAGTACTCTACCCTCTGAGCCATTTTCTCAGTCCTGGGAATAGATCTTTTAAAAAACAGAACCTCTAAAGATGGTCTGTGGCTTTTTTTTAATTTCAAATACAGTTTTCAATTCAGTTTGATTTTGAATTTGTTATATAAATGTAACCTTTGTTTGCATGAACTCATGCTGTGGCATGTTTTTGAGGTTGTAGATCACAATAGCCTAGTGATACAATGATGTGGGTCTCCACAAATTAAGAAATAATAGTAATGTACCTTGGATTGGATCTTCTGACATTTCAACCATCTGAAAGTGATGGAATGAATTCTGAGATGATCCTTCATGTACTTCATCAACTAAATGTTGCTCTCAGCCTAATGTTTTACTGCTGTGATCATCTGGTTGCTAGGATTCAGGTGTCAATCAAGGAAGCTCTTTAGGGACTGTCTTCACATTCCACATGTGCTGCTGATGCAGAGGATGCTGGGTATCATAGGCTCCACACATCTCTGTAGGTCATTTTTTTTTTCAGTAAGTCACATATGCATGTGCATGTACACACACAAACATACACACAAATACACATGTGTGCACACACACATATGCACACACACCCACAAATGCACACATACCACACACATACTATGTTGTTTGGTTTTTGAGATGGGGAGCTTACTATACAGACTAGGGCCCAAGCTGTCTCAAGATCTCAATCTTTGTACCTCAATTTCCTGAGTCTTAGAATTACAGATAAGCATCTCTCTCTAGTTCACAACGGTTTGTGTGTATGTGTGTACACATGCGTGTATGACATAGTGTCAATATGGAAGTCAGAGGACAGCTTTAGTTCTCTCTTGCTGCATTTATTTTCTGGGGATGGACTCAAGTCACCAGGCTTGGATGTCAAATACCTTTACCTGCTGAGTCATCTTGGTGGCCCTCAAAACAGTTTGTTTTAAAAAGTTTCTACACAGACTTAGATCACACACACACACACACACACACACACACACACACACACACACACACATCTTTTTGGATGTATTGCCAAGATCCTAGACTTAGAAAGTCACTCTCAGAAATAGTTAACCTTCATAGGTAGATTTTCTGCTTTTGAAGATTTTGCCTTGCCAGTGAGGATATAACAAGAACAATAAAGAGAAAGCTTAGAAGAGAACATTTAAAAATTAAGACATACAGCTCAAGAGATCTCAGAGAAGACAGAAGTAAGCATAAGATGCTATGAAATCCATTACGTTATTAGAGGAGACTAATGGAAGATGATGCTAGACTGTGTGTTCTAGATCCAGTCTAACTTTTTTTTTTCACTTTGCCCTTGTTGACATTTTGTATCATAGGTCGCTGACTCAGTAAATAATTGTGAACACAATTTGTTAGTCAACAAACATCTATTTGTTCTTGGACAATTATTTCTTATTGTGTTGTGGATTTGCTCAACTGTGGATATATAATGGCAAAATGATAGACACGGTTGCTAGCCCCTTAGAGGGATCTTGTTGTGAGGAAGGACACGGGCAAACCTAAAGAAACAGAGCAAGAACTGTGCTTTGCGGGCTGGAGAGATGGCTCGGTGGTTAAGATAACTGACTGCTCTTCCCGGTTCACTTTCCAACATCACATGGCAGCTTACAATTGTCTGTAACACCAGTTCCAGGGGATCTGACACCCTCAGGCAGAACACCAATGTACATAAAATAAAATTTAAAAAGGATTGTGCTTTGGCTGATGACTTATTATGATGAACTAAAAGTAGGTATCAAAAATGACTCCAGGTTGTATGAGCAACTTGGTTAATGGCAGAACCACTTAATTTTATTTTAATCATAGATAATGCAAAGGAAGTCCATGGCTTCAGGATTCACTGCGGTGGGGATCAGACCTCTGTTGTACCCTGGGGAGGCAAAAGTGACTTGGCAGATGGTACACAGTAATATGAAGAACTGGAAGGAATTGCTCTTAGTGCTCACCAGCTCTTCTCTTGGGTTTCTGTTCTTCCTCTTGCCCGTGCCTTTCAACTATCCCTCGTATCCTTTCTGAGTATCTAGTAACTCATCCCTGCTGAGGTGATGGCTGCTCCTTGTGGCTCTGAGATGTTTTTGTTGTTGTTGTTTGCTTGTTTGTTTGTTGTTTTCACTTCTCAAAACCTCACATACGTTGAGTCTTTATATTTTAAATGGAACAGGATAGGTCAAAGACCCAGTTTTTAGAATTATAATTTCTTAGAAAAAAGAGCTTCTCGGGCTTTTGTGTACAAGACCCATCTTGCCAATCTCTCTTGCTCCGATGTTGTCTTCCTTGCCTTTCCCATTATTTACTTCATGACCTTTTTGTTGATCAGCTGTCTGTTTACGATCCTAGCTCTGTGACTTTGGAAATTTTCTTTAACATAACCTAATCTCAGCTTAAGTACCATTGGTGGATTATATCAGTGTTGACAGCTTCAGTGTCTTGTACATTGATAGTTTCTCAGTGTTACCACCACACATCTTTTTGGATCTATTGCCGAGGTCCTAGACTCAGAAAGTCACTCTCAGACACAGTTAACTTCTATAGGTAGAGTTTATATGCTATCACATGGATCTCTTTCCCAGACTGCAGGGATGTGACATCTATGAGAGATGGTCTAACCTCATATACAGTAATTACTAAAGGAAATAGTCTGTCTGGATCTGCACAGATCATCCCCACCATGATAAAAGTGGGGATGATCAATACATATACTCTACACATGTTGATTGATATTTGCAAGAGTCTTTATGTATGAATGATGAGATTCATGTTTATGAATCAAATAAATAATCTACTCGATTCATTTATATCCATGAGTAATATACATGTTTATACAAATCACTTAATAATGGCCCAACATTCATTTGTTTACTCACACACCTACTATATACAGTTCCGTGCTGTTAAGTGCATACTGTAAAAAGCCAGTACCCCACGTGCTACGTCTATAGTGAGGAACAAGACAGAGTTCTCAAGGTGTTGACATTGGAGTTACACAAGAAAAAAAAAAGTCAGGATTAATTGTTGAATTTTAATCGTGGAAAATTATACTACTTAACAACTGGAAGTTGCTTTGACAATTATAACCGGGGTCGTCCAATCAAGAGGTTTGGTCAAAGTCAGGGGAGATTCCTGTGGAAATTACTGAAACACTCTGACTAAAAAAACCAAACACAGTTTGTAGAAAGGGAAAAAGGAGAGTGCCTTGCTCGTGGTAGGATAAAGATGCTGTGTCTCTGGATCTGACCCAGGGAAGTCAATTACAGGCTTGAGAAAGTTGATTGGGTCCTGAATTGGGGACCACTTAAGGGTGTCCTTAGCCATAGGGAAGAGACTCACTCATGCTTCAGAATCCAACCAACTAACTGGCATTTGTGGTAGTATAATAAAGATTGCAAATGTCTCCCTTACCGAAATGCACACAGGCTATCCAGGTGTCCAACTGTATTGGCAGTCTAGCTCAGCACAGCTGCTTCACACATCTGTGAGTTCATCCATTCTGCTGACCTTCCAACACAGCTATACACTCCATTTTAGGCCCAGTTAAGTGAAAGTGAGTGAGGCTATATAGCTCATCTAGCATTGTACCTCACCTACCCAAGTTGAAAGGTCATGATCTTTCTGCCATACCCTGAAGTTCAGTTGTTAACCCATCATCTAAAAAATTCTGCCCTGTTGAGGGACATGTAAAATACTAAATGTGTGAGTTGGGTGAAACTCAGTGATAGAGTTTCTACACAGCACACTCAAGACCCTAGGCCCTAGCACCAAAGGGGGGGGTGGGAACATGAAATTTAAAATGTTTTGGTTGTCCCTGGAAGCAGGAAGTAAGCTGTAGACTCACCTGCCCCTCTTGCTTTGAAAGATTATTTAATACAGACAGTTAAGAATTCTGTGCAGATACCGTGACTGTTTCAATATCTGAGTTGACGTCCTAGCTCTTGAAGTGTATCAGCAAAGAGGTAAAGGGAAAGTCTGTGTGGACAGTTTACGCAAATGGACTAAAACATGAAAAACTGAACAAAGAACGAACCATCAGAGGACTAAATAGGAGGAATTTAGCTGTGGGAAACACTTTCAGCCTCGTGGAAGTTTGGCATTCACTCTCCATATCAGTGAGTTGATATTGCTAAAGCTCTGGCATGTTCATGTTATTCTTATTTTGTAGATCAGACAAATAGGGTTAGTATGCCAAAGAGAATGCAGGAAGCTTCCTGAGAATAGTCTGGTAATGGAGAAATTTCATCTGAAGGGTGTAAGGATCAGTTCTATCTCATGGGGAAGTCCAGTGACCCCAGAGGCTATTTGGAAGGATACCTATAATAAATAAATGGGTTCTTCACCCGCTCATGCAAGTTAAAGAGATGGAGATCTGCACAACAGCTTCATTTCTTACATTTTGTGCCCTCTAGGATGGGTTCCCCTAGTAAACATGATAAGATGGTGTCAAATAATTAGAGCAGGCAGCATTTTAAATTGGTCTAACAGACCAAGGGAAAAATGTTATTGTTTTTATCTTGAACAATATAACCTCTGCCAACTCTCACCCATGCGTTGTTCCTTGTGAGCACTTTGTGCACCAAGCCACCTTCCTAGTCATTTCTCAACACTACCTCTCTCGGATATCTCTGGTACAAAGGTCAAGTTCAAGGCTGGAGCCACTCTGGCCTGTACAATCACCACCACTGCTGAGCTGGCCAGGGTTTCCTCTCTTACCCTCCCGTCTGCTCCTGGCAGGAATACCAGAAGAGTCTTTCTGCAAACTAATCCAATCAGGTTGCGTCACTGCTAAGAAGCCTTCTGTGGCTTCTTGTTAGTTATGGGACAGACTCCAGCCTCCTTACATGATCTGGCCTCCACTGACCTTGCCAGTATCATTTCCTGCCTCATAAAGTACTGCTTAGGTACTTCTTGTTCCAGCAATTCTGAAGCATTTATGCTATCTATCAGGTCTGCCTTTATGAGGGTGACACCTGTTCAGTTGTACAAAGTTTGGAAGCACTTCCTGTTTGATCCAATAGCCTGCTATAACTGTTATGAAATTGTTAATAGTGTGTGCCCAAGGGTGCCCACAGCTTGCGTTGGGCCCAGCAATGTAGGTGGCTGGCACCGGTACACAAAACATGTTGTTTCATTCCTCTGTGCTTCTTGGGGTTTTGTCTTTGCCTAGTATGTCTTTCCCTTCATTCCAGTTGGAATAGTCTTTCTTTAAAGCCCAGTTAGAACACTGCTTCTTAGAGAAGGCATTTCTGAAAGCAAGTGCCCACACCTCTTGCATTCGTCCCCCCCCCCCCATTCTGTTCTGCCCCTTTACGTTATACATACACCTTAAATAACCCTATATGGTGACAATCTCCTTCCTGCCTGTCTCCTTTCATTGAGACTATGAACTCTTTAGGGACAGGTTCCTGCAAGGTCTAGGCAGTAGACTATCATGATTAAGAACTGTGGAAAATGACTGTGTGTCTGGGTGTGCCCTTGGAGAAACCACTCAACCTCTCTGTCTTTTAGTTTCTTTCTTTAGTGGCAGGAACATATTGTACCTTAAATGGATAATTCCTACCAGAATCTCCAAAAAGGCTCTGCATTTATTAGGTGCCAGGATAACTATCACTGATTCCTAGGCATTGTTCTCTTTATGTTCCTTTGCCTAGTACAGTCTATAGTCAGCAGAGCACTTATTCCTTATGAGCTAAATAAATTCTATGTGTCAGGCTCTGTGTTGGCTCTTTAAGCTACAAAATAAAGAAAGACACGGCTTCCATCCTTTAAGAGTTGACTTTTATCAGGGAGAGGAACATGCAGTTATGAAGCATGGTCCAGTGTGATAAAATGCTAAGTGCAGAATATTTTGGAACACAGGGCAGGGCATTCAAATCAGCCTGGGGAGAGGAAACTCAATTGGAGTTGTATAGAATAAGTAAGAGTTAGCTACCCATGGGAAAGGGAGATTATTGTAGGGTCAGAGATCATATGCAAACACCCAGTTTTATGCATGTTTTTAGATTTGAATGTCTTTCTGTGTGACTGGAGCAAGCCATGCTGACATGCTCTGCAGGGGCAAGAGGAAGAGAATCAGGCAGGAGTGGCAGAGAGGTTCCTATGCTGGCCCATAGATGGGGCTTGCCTGAAATACCTTGCAAATGACTTGAAAGCTGTACTGAGTCTCCATAGGAGTGACTCTCACACATCAACTGGGTGTGGAGAATTTACTATAGGTTACTATGCTAGGCATCAAGGATACCAAGAAGTAAGGATATGGTTTCTACACACAAGAAATCTATAATAACTCATTAGTGTTTTATTTCACTGTTTAAAAGTTTTATTTTATTACTTAATATGTATTTATGTGTGAGTGTCTGCTCTATGTGTATGGGTGCCCATGGAGGCCAAAGAAGGTGTCAGATGCCCTGGAGCTGGAGTTACATGTGGTTGTGAGCTACCCACTATGGGTGTTGAGTCCAAACCCTGGTCCTCTGCAAGAGCAGCAAGTGCTTTTAACCACTGAGCCATCTCTCCAGGCCTTCATTATAATTTTCTTAAAGGACAAATAAGGTTGATCTTAAGTCTGTGGAATCTTCCAAAATTAATTGTGAAGCATGTTCACTATTCCATTTTCTGATCCTGTATAGAAATCCTTCTATAAGTATCTGTTTGTTTGTTTGTTAACAGCCTTATCTCAGATAGATAAGTTGGTTTCTGCTTAGAAAGTTTCCCTTAGTTCTGGAACACTGGCTGTTGATGCAATCCAAGACCACCTATTAAAAAGTTCTATCATCTGAACCATGCTATCCAAGGCCTGAAAAACATATCTAGATTCAAACCCTGGCTTCTTCAGCTGCTATATTGTTTATTTTTTGCATAGCTATTCCTAAGCCTCAAGTTCTTATTTGTAAAATAGAGATAATAATATATTTTGATTATCTGTTCAGTCATCCAAAGACTACCTTACAAATGTTTGCTGTATACCAGACATTGATCTAGGCACTAAATTAATAACATGCAATGAGAAACACACTGTTCCAACCCTAATAAGCTTATAACTTGGGAAAGGAGGGGAAACAAATGATCTTGGTGCTATGATGAAAAAAGGAGGACACATAAACCAGACATTCATTGTTACAGTAAACTGCTAGAAGCAGGCTCACCATCCAGGAGGTACAAGGTCTAAGGGCCACTGTAAAAGTTCCTGTAAAGCTCCTTAGCCTCCAACATATGTGGTAGAAGTACATGTATATTTCTGTCCATGTGGTTTCTCTCTTCCTTATAAAGACATTAGGACTCAATCATAAGGGTTCAGCTGAAGGATCTAACCGAGTCACTCCACAAAGGACATAACCCAAATGCTATAGTTGGATAAGTGATTAGGTTCTTATGTGAGTTTAATCAACCACATCAATTAAAGCAACAGCCAGTTCATGTGGGAAGAAGTCAAAGGAGGCTTCGGTGCAAAGGTCATAGGCTGTAAAGGGGAAATGTCAATGAAAATGGGGAAAGGGTTTTTGGACTTGTGAACAGGCTCTAGCTACTTGAGGAGAGTCTTGCGATGGAAAAACAGAAAGTAGCATAGTAGGTTGAAAACTGAAAAGCAGGACTTATCTTAGAAAGTGGATGTTTCTTACCCTACACCTCACTAAGTTCACTCCTGGGAATATCCTATAGAGAAATGCTTATATGTATCCAGTAGCAGATGTGTGTGAGAATATGTTAACCATTGTTCATGTCAGCATAAAGCTAGAGTAAGACGAGCACTGAAAGAAGAAAAGTTTTATACACGCATGTAATAAAAGGTTATGCAGCCGGGCGGTGGTGGCGCACGCCTTTAATCCCAGCACTTGGGAGGCAGAGGCAGGTGGATCTTTGCGAGTTCGAGGCCAGCCTGGTCTACAAAGTGAGTCCAGGACAGCCAGGGCTACACAGAGAAACCTTGTCTCGAAAAAAAAAAAAAACAAAAAACAAAAAAAAAAAGAAAAAGGTTATGCAGCATGATGGTGGTGCATGATTTTAATCCTAGCACTTGGGAGGCAGAGGCAGGCAGATCTCGGAGACCAGCCTGGTCTACAGAGCTAGTTCCAGAACAGCCAACACTATGCAAAAAAAGCCTGTCTCAAAAAAAAAAAAATTTTTTTTAAGGTTACTCAAAAGTTGGATTGGGGAGGGGCTCTTGAAGTCCCATCCCCAGCTGAGGAGCTATTGACAACTGATGGATCCTGAGGGAGAGAGTCAATTGTCTTCAGGAACGAGGCCTCTGATAGGCTGCCAGTGTTACATTGATGGCCCTACACTCATGCACATACTGTCATCACTAAGAGTACTCAAAGAGTTTGTATTTTATTTTAATTCATTTATTTTTTGAAGTTACATCTCAATCAAAGTCCCCCCTCCCCTTCAGGCCCCACCCTCCCTCACTCCCTCTTCCCCATCTCCATCCTCTCCTTCCTCAGATGAGGGGAGCCCTTATATATCAAACTCCCTCAGTTCATCAGTCACATGAGGGCTAAGAGCTTCCTCTTGTACTGGGGTTTGAATGGCAACCCAGCTCTGGTAAGGTGTTCCGCTAACAAGCAATAGCGTCCATGACTTGCTGCTGGGTAGAGTTTTTCATTAGATAGTTATGCTAGGTTCCTGTCTGGATCTGTGAATTGTAAGATGGTTGTCCTGTGCTATATGGCTAATATACACTTATAAGAGAATACATACCATGTGTGTCTTTCTGGGTCTGAGTTAACTCACTTAGGATTAACATTTCTAGATCCATCCATTTGGTTGCAAATTGCACCATTTCCTCCTGTCTGATAGCTGAGTAGTTTCGTACTGTGTAAATGCACCACAGTTTTTGTTTTGTTTTGTTTTACCCATCTTCTGTTGAAGGACAACATCTGGGTTGTTTCCAGTTTTGCGCTATTGTGAATAAAGCTGCTATGAACATTGTTGAGGTGAAGTCCTTGTAGTTTGGTGGAGTATCTTTTGGATATGCCCAAGAGTGGTATGGCTGGGTCTTGAGGTAGAAATATTCCCAATTTTCTAAGATATCCCAGATTGATTTCCAAAGTGGTTGCACAAGTTTGCACTCCCACCAGCAATGGGGGAGAGTTCCTCTTTCTCCACATCCTCACCAGCATGTGCTGTCATTTGAGTTTTTGATCTTAGCCATTCTGACGGGTGTGAGATGGAATCTCAGAGTTGTTTTAAGTTGCATTTCCCTGATGACCAAAGATGTTGAACATTTCCTCAAATGCCTCTCAGCCTTTAGATTCCTCTTCTGTGAATTCTCAGTTTAGCTCTGTACCCCATTTTTTGATGGGGTTATTTGATTTTTTGATGTTTAATTTCTTCAGTTCTTTATATATTTTGGATATTAGCCCTCTGTTGGATGCTGGGTTGGTGATGATCCTTTCCCAGTTTGTAGGCTGCCATTTTGTTTTATTGACAGTGTCCTTTGCCTTACAGAAGCTTTTCAGTTTCATAAGGTCCCATTTATTGATTGCTTGTTTTAGTGGCTGAGCTATTGGTGTTCTGTTCAGGAAGTTGAACTAGTGGACAGGAATGTCCAAATAGCCATTATAAATATGCTTCCTGTGTCCAGAAGGCAAGAAAAAATATCAGCATAATGAGGAAATAATTTAAAAATGTGAAAAATACCCAAGTGGAACTTCTAGAGATGAAAACCACCATACTGAAAGTGAAAATTTGTTGGATGAGGTATGCCTTTGATTGTGGAAGCCTTGTGTTCCTCTCCCTTTCTTATTCAGTCTAACGTTCACTGACTCTTGATTAGGTGTTTGGTCCATTCACATTGGAAGTAACTATGAACTTGTTGAATAAGTCCCTGTTTGGTTTTTTTTTTTTTTTTTTTTTTTTTTTTTGCCCCTGTTCATATTACCTGCTTTTTTGTTTTGTTTTGTCTGTCCATCCTTTACCTTTTTGTGTGTTCAGAGGGAGTTTTTTATTTTGTTTTGTTTTTTGCTTTGTTTTATTTTGTGTGTATTCCACTTTAATTCTTCTTTTGACCTGGTAACTGCACTTTTAGCCTTATTTTCAAGTATCCTCTAAAACCAGAGTGCTTCTTTAACTTATCCCACTACAGATGGGGTAAATGCTAATGTAGTTCTGCTAATACCTAGGAGCCTTTGGCCAGTTTTGTGGCATTTCTCTCCCTCAGTGTCATTACACACACACACACACACACACACACACACTGCTGTGATGCAGTATTACAAGATTCGTTACAGAGAGTCAGATATCCAGGGGTGGGGAGATGGCTCAGGGGATAAAGTGCTTGTTGGACAAGCATTAAGACCTGAGCTTGGAACCTAGGGGACAGATAAAATCTGGGTGTATCAGCACATGCCTGTAATCCTAGTGCTGGGGATGGTGTGGGGCAAAGTCAGGAGGATCCCAGGGAGCTTATTAGTCAGTCAGCGTAGCTGAAACTGACAGCTTCAGGTTAAGTGCACAAGCATGCCTGGAAAGATAAGGTAGAAAGCAATAGAGGAAGACACCAGAAGTTGACTTTTGGCCTCTGTAAGTGCACACACAGGTGAATACACCCACCCACATAAGTGCACACACACCCAAGCACCACATATACAAACAAACACATACCAAAATATAAGAAGCCATGTACCTTTAAAGAGATTAAGAGAAAATATATAACTGTGTACACTATTTTGTATCCACATCCGTGTTACAATGCTAGTGTTTCATTTCCTCTTGTCAGTCCTACTTTTCATCTGACATCCCACTCCTGTGGCTTGATCAACTTCCTTAATTCTGGCAGATCTGGAATTGTCATCATTCATCTTTAGTGTATTTATTTTATTTTAATTATTTCTCAAAAATGTTTTGGATACATATATTCATTTCTTGGTTGTTGGGGTTTTATATTGTTTTGCCCTTGAGTATACCAGTTCGCTGTTTTCTGGTGGCCATTGTTTCTTGTGAGGTATCTTTAACTGTATGGTTTTCAGCCTTTAATCAGGTAATTTTCTTCCTCGTATGTATGTGTATGTGGAGTACATGTATGCATTTGGTACATGGAAATATGTGTGGGTGTGCATGTGCATACATGTGTAGTATATGTGGTGTGCATACATACATTTTATGCATGGTCATGTGTGTGTGTGTGTGTGTGTGTGTGTGTGTGTGTGTGTGTGTGTGTGTGTGTGTTTGTGTGAAGCCCAAGACTGATGTCAAGAGTCTTGCTGGATGGCTCTCTACCTTATTCATTGAGGCCAGGTCTGTGGATTGAACCCAGTTCTCACTGACCTGACTGCTCTGACTGGCCATTTGTTGCAGGGATCTCCTGTCTCTGCTTTCCCAGCAGTGGAAACGCAGATAACTCTAATCCCTAATTATATGGCTACTAGGGGTTCAGAACTCTGGTCCTCATGCTTATGCAGCAAGCTCTTTTCCCACTGAGCCATCTCGTAGGCCTCCTCAACTTAGGAATTTTTGTTTTTCCTGCTTTCCTTTCTTAGGCAGGGCGGTGGTGTGCATGCCTTTAATTGCATTACTTGGGGGGCTGAGGCAGGTGGATCTCTATGAGTTCAAGGCCAGCCTGTCTACAGAGCAAAGTACCAGGACAGCCAGGGCTACACAGAAAAAAAAAAAAAAGCATGTGACCTGACACAGGGCTGTTGAATTTTCCTCTACATTTTCTCTTTTCTTTAGATTTATGGTTTGTATGGATCCTTCCTTTAGTTCACAGACTTTCTTATGGCAGGACAAACCTATAGAGCTTATCTAGTATGTTCTTCATTTTGGAGAAGTTCTCCTCAGCTGGAGGACTTCTCTGCCTTCTTCACCAGGTCCTTCTGCCTGCTGAAAGGCTCAACTCTTTTCACCCATTGTTCAAGCACAACCTCTGGCTTACTTGCATATATACATTCTAAATTCCTTATACACTGGCTGGATATTGTGTTGCTCACTTTTCATCCCACCTTTTGATGGGCAGAGGCAGGGGAATATCTGAGTTTGAGTTCAGAGTGATCTACATGATGCATTCCAGATCACCCAGGGCTACACAGTGAGACTTGTCTTGCTTGATCAATTAACTAATGAAAAACAGGGCCAAACAACTGAAGATCAATGCTGTAATGTATGGAGAGAAAATGGGACTGTCCAGGCAGCCACGGGTATGTCATTTCTTAGTTTTGGAAGCTGCGGGCCCTGCACTTCCTATATAATCAGATATATTTATCCCTCTCAGGTCTCTGAGGTGGTTGAAGAATAGACAGCTAGAGTCTCATAGTTAAATTTTGAGTTGTTTAGGAATCAAGAGGGCATTCTGGATCTAAGAAGATGTTTTTAAAATTGTGATGCAAGTTAGTATGAAAGCTGAGTTAGATAGAGAACTTTAAACTCATGAAGATAGATAGTAGAATATTAAAGTCAGGGGTCAAATACATATGGACTGGACATTGAGAATGTATGCTAAGCCATATAACTCTCAGAATTGAGGCCTATTTATTTCAGTTGTTTTGTACTGTATTTATTGTTATAAGAGAAAGAACCATTTGTTGGACTGAAAAAAAAAGAATTATGCATTCGGGGGGGAAGGGTGAGAGGGTAGGAGGGTGGGGCTGGGAGGGGTGGAGGGAGAGGACTGTGATGGAGATGTAACTTGAAGTAATAAATAAACATTAAAAAAAGAAAAATGAAATTTCTTATACATATCTATAAAAGCTGCCTTTGAACATTATTTTCTTAAATCCAATATCTGGAGCCTTTTGGACTCAATTTTTATTGATTAACTTTTATCTCCTGAGTGTGAGTCATTCGTTTCTGATCATTTTTTGTTGTTTAAAAAGCAAACATTGGGATAACATGCTTAGTGATTTTGTATTTTATTTAGTCTACTTATCACTATTGCCTTTTGTCTCATTAGGTAACTGACTTGCCTGCACTCAGAACTCAAAACCTGTCTCTCCCAGAGTATCCTGCCACTCATCTCTACCCAACTGCTTCTGCTTCCCTGCAGGAGCAAGTGTTCTTGGCTCCCTGGCGCTTGGCTTATTGATGAAGCAAATATGTAGTCAGAGGCTATGCCCAGTCGTTGAAGCCATAAGGCTTTCGTTCTCTGCTTAGTGTGTGGGTTGGGGTACATTAAAAGGCACGGATCCCAAGCCAGGCGTGGTGGCGCACGCCTTTAATCCCAGCACTTGGGAGGCAGAGGCAGGTGGATCTCTGTGAGTTCGAGGCCAGCCTGGTCTACAAAGCAAGTCCAGGACAGCCAGGGCTGTTACACAGAGAAACCCTGTCTCGAAAAACCAAAAAAAAAAAAAAAAAAAAAAGGCACGGATCCCTCAAGTCTCTGCAGACATACTATTTTCACTGGGCTCTTGGAGATGCACAAATGGCTTAGTACGTAGCCAGCACTGTGTGCAGATTTTATCATAACAGCCTTTCTATGACTCTCGCTTGGTTTGGGCTCCCTTCCCAAGCCAAAACCACTTCTGCACACTGGTAGGACTGCAGAGCTCACTACTCACCACAGAGGTATATGTGTAAGAAGTCTCCTGTCCCTTGTCTAAAATGAAGGCCACAAATGCTTTCTTATGTGATATGGTAGACTTTTCATGAATCAAAGTTCTTAGGCTATCGCCTGACTTTGGTCATTTTCTAGTCTTCTAAGGTGGTGGTTGTTATTCATTGTGCCCAGAATTATACTTGTTTGTTTTGGAAGTCAATCCCTGTGCTCTCTTTGTGCTAAAATTATAGGAAAAAGAACACCCAAGTAGGTTTTTAAATTTTGTTTTTGTTTTCTCTTTTCTTTTCTTTTTGTAACAAGGCTGACTTCAAATTTGCTATGTAACCAAGACTAGCCTTGAGTTATTCATTCTCCTGCCTCTGCCTTCCACGTGCTGCCATTTTAGGTGTGTTTCCCTATGTCCAGCAGATTTGAAAGTTGCTTTTAGAATCTATATGGATATGACAAGGGCCTAAAATACTCAAATAACTTTAAGGGATAGTTAACTGGTGCTAGTGCATGCCTTTAATCCTAGCATTTGGGAGGCAGATGCAGGCAAATCTCTGTGACTTCCATGCCAGTCTGAGCTACACATTGAGAACCTGTCTCAAAGGAGAGAGAGAGAGAGAGAGAGAGAGAGAGAGAGAAGGAAAAGGAAAATAAAGAAAGAAAAAGGTTTTATTTCTATGAGTTATTTCATCCTAAAGCAGGGAAAGTGGTATAATTAATAAACACCAATTGTCAGTAGAGTGACAACGTCAATGGATAGGAATTGCAGTGACTGAAGGTAAATAAACGTCACCAAATGCTGAGGAGGGTGTGCAGTGACTGGAAGTCTCACATACTAGTGATGGAGATGAACAAACCAAAGACAGCAGCAAAAAATGGTTCAACCACTTTGGCCAATGTTGACAGGGTCTTAAAAGTTAATTGTGTACTTTTCACACAATTCAGCAATCTCTCATACCTGGGTATTCACCTAGGAAAAGTGAAAAGTTATGCTCATAGGTAGAAAAAGTTATGCTCATAGACAGACCTACATGTGAGCTCTCATAGCAGTATTAGTCGTAACAGCCTAAAATGATTACTAGCTCACTTATTCTCAACTGATTAGTTGGACACTGCAGTATACAAATCGGGAAATGAATCTCAAAAGTATTATAAGCACTGGAAGAGGTAAAATGGCAAAGAACACATACTGTATGTACCAATTTATATAAAACCCTAGGAAAGGCAATTCCTACTTTCAGGAATCAGTGGTTGCTAGTGGCTGAGGGTAGGGTGGAGCCTGACTACAGGTGAATGAAACCTCAGTCATGCTGGTGGTGACTGTTACTGATTATGCTTAGCAAAAATCCACTGTATTGTATTTTTTTAATTATGTGAGTTATTACATATAAGTTATGAAAAGTCTGGTTTTCTTGAAGTAAGGGGCAGCTTTCACAGTGTTCGTAGGTGCTATGAAGGCTGCTGAGGGAAAATTATTGTCCACAGTCTTTCTTAGCTGTGGACTCTATGTGGACTACTGACCTGCTGGGCAAGATGTGCCCACTGGTGTACTTGTAGCATGACTGTTATGTGAGTAACAAGTTCTGGATGAACTTAAAACTTCTCCGCAAGAAGGAATTAAAAAATAGTACCAAGTCAAATGCTTGTCCAGGAAGGTCATAGATCCTTGCAGGTAACTGCACGACTTCCCTAAGTGAACAGGATGTACCTGTCAAATTGCCTTCTAAATATTTATGTTGCTGCTGTCATCTTGGGTCAGAAAAGCTTCTTTTTCAAGTAGATATCAGTTACTGCAGAGCCTCGAGAGATGTAAGTGCATCTTGAGTGCTCAGTCCTAAGTTGGACAATTATATCATCCCCTCCAAAGCTCAAGGAATGTCAAAGAAGAGAGAGCAGAAAGAATATGAGAGATCAAGGAAGAGTGCTGTTGAACATTGCTATCTGGGCAAAATATGGACATTTTACTCTTGAACCTTAGTAGCAATGATTACCTATAGAAGATCTGAAGAAGTTGGGTCTATTGACCTTCCATTATAGATGGGGAAGGGCTAATGAGGCCCACTATGTCTTAAGGATCTAAGACAGCTAATGGTTGTGAGTGAAGGAAGAGAGATTTTCTTCAGTGATGTAGCCACTGGTAAGTTGTTTGTGCTCTTGTAAATAACCCTAATTAAACTTATTGTCTCGCAAGTACCCACAGACATGAAAGTAGAAAGGGGGTACTGGTTGGGAAGAAATCAACTGGGATAGGAGGGGGACAAAATAGGGTAATGGAAGTTAATATGATCAAAATATATACACATAGAAAAGTGTGTACACATACTGAAATCTATTATTATGCTATTAAAATATTTAAAATGAGAAAACAATCAAGGGAATAATTAAAAACAACATTCAAAAACAGTGATTATCTTTGGAAGGTTATAAGGAGATGAAATCTGATAGATATATATAAGAACTTTGAATATTGGTTATGTTTTCTATAATCTTTCTATATTTTAAATTAAAGTGGAAAATAATGAGGTGATTGAGTAAAGAAAGGAGAAGAAATGTGTAGACATATGTGGGAAATCTTAGAAAATGAAGATAGCTGCTAGAGCACAATGTGATGCCAAGATATTTTTTAATTAAATATATATTTCAATTGAAAATAAAATTATTTTATACAATATATTCTGATCATGATTTACTCTTCATCTTCTCCTACCAGATCTTATGCACCTCCTTCAGACTCCATACCTTCTTCCTCTCTCTTAAGAAAACAGACAAGTAAAAAAAAAAGACAAAAAAGTATAAAACAAAATGAATAAACAAATAGAAAAAAGAGAAAGATCACAAAAAGTGCATAGATATGTAGGCACATACACACACACACACACACACACACACACACACACACAGCCACAGCACACACACTATGGAAATAAATCAATATAAGACAAAAAAAAAAATCTCCCAGAACACCTTTGAGTTTGCTTTGTGCTAGCCATCTACTCCTGGGCATGGGGTCTGACCTTAATGGTGGTTTATATACCCAATAAGACTCCCTTGGAAAAACTAATTGTTTTATTTGTGAGCAGTTGTTAATTGGAGATGGCTTCTGAGTTAGGGATGGGGACTTGTGTCCACTTCCCCATCTCAGCATTGGGACCCTGTCTGGTTTGGATTTGTGCATTCCCTGTTCATACTACCACAGTCTTTGTCAGCTCATATGTGCATCAGCCCTGTTTTATCAAGAAGGCCTTGATTTTTTCTGGTGTCTTCCATCCCCCTAGCTCTTACAATATTTCTCCCTCCTCCTTCACAAAGTTCCCTGTGCCCTGATGGGGGAGATTTAATGAAGACATTCCATTTAGAACTGAGTGTTTCAAGGTCTTTCACAGTCTTCACATTGTACAATTTTGGATCTCTGTATTAGTTTCCATCTACTGTAGGAGGGATCTTCTTTCATGATGGCTGAGACAGTTATTAATGGGTATATTAGAATCTCATTAGAAGTCATTTTATTGCTGTGTTCCTTTAGCAGAACTATAGTATTAGGTTTTTCACTAGGCCCTTGATCTTTATAGTCTCAGTTTCTTGGCCACCAGAGCAGTGTCAGGCATGGGTTCCAACTCATGGAGTGAGCCTTAAATCTAATCATGTAATGGTTGGTTACTTCCACAACATTTGTGCCACTATTGTACCTCCATACCATGCAGCCAGATCACCATTTTGATCAAAGGGTTTGTAGCAAGTTGAGTGTTTACCTTTCTCCTCTGGTACTGTGCAAACTCTAGTCAAAAGGGCTGAAGTCTCTAGTTGGGCATCAGCTTGACTTCTCAATTTTCAATGAGATATGTAAGCATTGTCTTCAACAATAAGACTTTACTGTCAGTTTTTGGAGAGTAGAGCTAACCAGTAGCCTTGGCAATAACCTGAGTTATTTGGGGGGTGTCTATGGGGCCACCTTGGCCAACAGCTCAGTTAGATGTAACCCATCCCTGGCACTGGGGGTTTCACTTGGTGTCTAGAGATGTCTAGTTTGGGCCTTGTCTCCCTGCTATTTGGTGATTCCATTTAGATTTCTTTCATATATGTATATAGTTTAAGAAGCCCTACTATAGTAGGTTTCTGTATGACTCCTCAAGTGGCCCTTACTGTTAGCTGTTAGTGTCCCCTTCTCCTCTCTGTTCCCTCACTTACTCCCTTCTTCCCACCTCCTCTCCACCTAAGCCTCCTATTCCTATCTCGCTATACTATTTCTCTGAGATCCTCCTGTTCCTCTGGTCCCTTACTTTATACCTAACCTCTGTGGTTATTATGATAGTAACACAGCTACAAAAGGCTTAAAAGTTAGAAGCCATATATAAGAGAAAATATACAATATTTTTCTTTTGTGGTCTGGATTACCTCATTTTTTAGTTCTGTCCATTTATCAATGAATTTAACAATTTCATTTTTTAATAGCTGAGTAATATTCCATTGTGTAATGTACAACATTTTCATCATCCATTTATCTGTTGATGTATATCTAGGTACTTTCTAATTTTGGGGTATTCTCAATGTAGCAGCAATAAACATGACTGAGCAAGTATCCCTGTGGTAGAATGAGATATCCTTTGGATATACACCCAAGAGTGATATATCTGGATTTTTGAGTAGATCAATTCCCATCTTCCTGAGGAACCACCACAATGATCTCTATAGTAGCCGTACAAGTTTGCACTCCCACTAGCAATGGATGAGTGCTCCTCTTACCCTACATTGTTGGCATGAGCTGTCACTTCTTTTTTTGATCTTGGCCATTCTGGCTACTGTAAGATGAAATATCAAAGTATTTTTGATTTGCATTTCTCTGATAACTAAGGATGTTGAACATTTCTTTAAATACTGCTTAGCTATTTGTGCTTCATCTTTTTAGAAGTCTCTGTTTAGTTATGTACCCCATTTTAAATTGGATTGTTTTCTTGATGTCAAAGTTTTTAGTTCTTTTATTTGTTTGTTTGTTTTTGTTTTTTGAGACATGATTTCTCTGTGTAGCCTTGGCTATCCTGGAACTCACTCTGTAGACCAGGCTGGCCTTGAACTCAGAGATCCACCTGCCTCTTCCTCCCAAGTGCTAGGATTAAGGTGTTTACCAGTACCACCCAGCTAGTTCTTTATGTATTTTAGACACTAACCTTCTATCAGATGTATAATTGGTGGGCTGGAGAGATAGCTCAGTTGTTGAAGGCTGTGCTCACAACCAAAATTCAGATGTGTAATTGGTAAAGATCTTTACCCATCCTGTAGCCTGCTGCCTTACCCAAATGATAGTACAAGGAAATCTTCCTGCCATACAGAAGATTTCAATTTCCTGAGGTCTCAATTATGAATTGTTGATTTTAATGCTTCCGCTATTGGTGTCCTATTCAGAAAGTATTTTCCTATGAGTTCAAGCCTATTCCTTACTTTCTCTTCTGTCAGATTCACCATATATGGGCTTATGTTGATGCTCTCTATCCATTTGGAATTGAGTTTTGTGCAGGATGATAAATATGAATCTATTTGCATTCTTCTTCTTCTTCTTCTTCACATAGCCATCCAGTTTGACCAGCACCAGAGCCACTTGTTGAAGATGCTGCTCTTGGTGATATCCAACTTTAATCCATGGTGGTAAGCTAGGGTGCAGAGTGTTATGTCAGTTTTCTTGTATCTGTTGAAACTTGATTTGTGTCCAAATATGTGACCAATTTTGGAAAAAGTTCTATGAGCTACTGAGAAGAAGGTATATTCTTTTGTGTTTGGCTGAAATGTTCTGTAAATATCTGCTAGGTCCATTCTATTTTGACATTACTTAACTCCAGAATTTCTCTGTTTAGTTTTTGTCTGGATAACATGTCTATTGTAATAGTAGGATATTGAAGTCACCTACTATCACTGTATGAGGATCAATATGTAATTTTTTTATGTAATAGTGTTTCCTTTATGAACTTGGGTGCCCTTTTATCTGCTGCATATTTGTTTAGAGTTGCAAAACCCTCTTAGTGGATTTTTTTTCCTTTGAAAAGTATGTAGGATCCTTCCCTATCTCTTCTTATTAGTTTTATTTGAAGTCTATTTCATCAGATATTAAAATGGCTACTGTTAGGGTTCAAACCTGGGGAAAATGGCTGAAGTGCCTGTTTACATATAAAAGCAGACCTGGCCACCAGGTTCTCCCTGCATCCCTTGGTCTCTACCTGGTACAGGGGCCTCCTGACTGGCATACCCCACCCCCTACCCTAAACTCTCCAGCCCAGGGAGCTAGACTGCTCTTCCCTACATACTGCAACCATCTCAGTTACTCACTATCTTTGTACCTTTAGGCCTCCTGGATGCTGCCCCTGATCCCCCTCTCTTTCCTACTCCCTTTCCCTCCCTCTTTCCCAGCATTGACCAGCTCAGAGTCACGTGCACTCTGGACTCTCCCAAAGTTCCCTGCCTCTAACCATGCTCTCCCTTTTATCTACAATGAACTATCTCCTTCAACATACCTAGGGGCAGTCATGTCCTTTCCTTTTCTTCTTTCTTTTGTTTGTTTGCTTGCTTGCTTTGTTTTCATTCAGCTACACTTTTCTTCTTGTGTCCATTTTCTTGGAATATCTTTTTCTATGCTTTTACTCTGAGGTGATGTCTATTCTTGCTGGCAAGGTATGTTTTTTGCATTCAACAGAAAGATTGGTTCTGTATTCTAATCCAATCAGTTAGTCTGTGTCTTTTGGGGGACAGGGGTTGGGTTTGGGGCTTTGGTGTTTTGAGACAGGATTTTTCTGTGTTTCCCTGGCTGTCTAGGAACTCACTCTGTAGACCAGGCTGGCCCCGAACTCAGAGATCCACCTGCCCCTGTGTCCTGAGTGTGTGCTACAACTGCCCAGCATAGGGAGGGAATAGCAGCAGGCACAGACTGGGTCTATTGTCTTCTTATTGGGGAATTTAGAACATGGATATTGATAGTTATCAATGAATAGAGTTTGTTGATTCCTGTTATCTTGCCATTATAATGTGGGGGTTTTTTCCTTCTTTTTTGATTTGCTGGTCTGAAGGTGCTGGAGCACACTATTCTGCCAATGCCCACGACATATGAAAGAAGGTGAATAGTGATGAAAGAAGAGGGAATGATGCAGGAAGACAGTAGCAGGTGGCTTTTGGTATCATGTGGAGGGATCACCTTATGATCATGGGAGCACCCCTTCTCTCCTGTGAGAAGGGGGCACAAAAAGATGGGCACAGGCTTAGTTAAGCTTAGAAATTTAGTAGTGGGAAGATGAAGCAATTCCCTCTGGAAACTTTTCTGAGTCAGTATTTTTAAAGTTAGCAGCAGAAGTAGGAAGGGGTAGATTTGAGAAGACTGGTGGAAATGGCCATATGAGTTTATTGAAGACCAGTGGAACAGTGGGTGCTCACTGCTGGGTAGATTGAACAGCCCACCTTCCTCCTATCTATGGGTTTATTTTAGCCAGTTCAGGGGGTGGGATGTCTTGTGGAAAGCTAGCTTTGCTGTGACTGCAGCCTGGAGGCTAGAATTCTGCCCATGGGCTAGAGTAAGAGTCAGCAGAGCAGGCAGCTACCTTCTGGCAGTCCCCCTGATCTAGATCTGCTCATGTAAACAGAGTTGGAGAGCTGTTTCCAGCATTGTACAATCCCCAAGGGGAGAGGGACTCCTCTCCTCTAAGGTTTGCATGCCAGCCAAGCATTCTTGGTACACAGAGCTTTCTCGGGAAGTTTTTGTTTGGAGTATTTGCATGTGGTTGATTCATTGTGCATTGAACGGATCCATCTGTTGTTCCCTTGGCTGTGCTTCCATGCTCTATGTTGTATATAGAGTATACTATGCAGGGGTATACACGTGCACTGTAGCACTTGCTAGACTGCAGTAGAATGCTCTACTTATGATATAACTCCTGCTTCTTGCTTATCTGACATTGCAGGAACTAATGTGGAAAAGCTAATTGATCAAGCAAAAATACTAATGAGTATTTACCACAGTGCTTAAGAAACAGGGTCTAGCCAGAAACTGCAGATAAACTCCAGCTTCAGTCACCCACAAGTAGAATGGTAAGACATACAAGACATTAAGGAGACTGTGGGTATAACATCAGTGTATAGAATTAGGAGTTAAATTTGAAGTCCACAGAAATGAAGTAGATATGTGTGAGTCAAGGTGTGCCGTCTTACCTTCCCAGCCTATCTCTTTGTTTTTAGAAAATAGATGCTTGGAGTAACTGTGAGAATTAAGGAAACAACAAAGATAAGGTGACTAACATAGTTCCTGGACACAGAGCTCACTAAAATTAACTCACTTAATGAAAACATCTTTCACATTCTGTGTTACCTTTGACAGCAGAGTTGTAATCTCATCTGCTGATGAGGGTTGTATAACACATACTTCCACTTTGTGTAGCAATTTTCCCATGATTCTGATATGTGGATTAATTTTATTACTTTCCTTGATCATCACAGTAGCTCCCAGATGTGGAAGGACTTGTATCTACTTTGCAGAAGAGGAAGTTAAAATATAGAAGATTCATTTTTTTCTTTCTTTTTTTCTTTTTCTTTCTTTTTTTTTTTTTTTTTTTTGAGCAAGCGGTCCTCTTTTTGTTATTCTTTCTGCTCCTGATTTCTGTTGTTTTGTTTTTTGAGGCAGGGTCTCACTATGTAGATCTGTCTGACTGGGAACTCGCTATTTAGACCAGGCTAGTCTCGAACTCATGGAGATCTATATGCTTCTGCCTCTGAATGCTAGGATTAAAGGCATGTGCTAAGATTAAAGGCGTGGGATGCCATGTCCAGCCAAGATCCATTTTCTTAATGTCTGGCAGCTAGTAGAAGGTAGAATGAAGTTATGCAAACTGAGCCTCGTGGCTGGATGTTAGTAATGGTAGCAGATCTGTAATACTACTAACACCAGTAGCAAAAGTGTGAGTACAGAGATCTCATGTTAGCCAGGAATGGTGGTGCATGCTACAATCCCTTCACATAGGTGGTAGAGGCTTGGGGACCAAGAGTTTGAACCAGGCTAGGCTATGTAGTGAGATTCTCTTTCAAGAGAAAGAGATTACTTTGGTGGCAATGAGATCTTTGTTGGTCTTCAAATATGGCAAGATTACAGTAGAGGAAGAGAGATGATTTGGGATGACTACGAGTCAAACTTGGGGTCTGGACAGAGACAGTCTTTCTCACAACACTAGGCCTCATTGTCCCTGCCAGGTGCATGCCTCACCAGGCAATAATATAAGATGAAGCTCCAGAAGACAGGCTGTCTTAGATATGTAAGAACCGAATACTGCAACACGCTATGCCTTACAAGTTTATTGGGGTCTGATGTGCCTGAGTAGTTTAGAAATAAAGATTTGGGACTTGTGTTACTGAGAGTATATATACATATATATATATATATATATATATATATATATAGAGAGAGAGAGAGAGAGAGAGAGAAAGAGAGTCTAGAGGATGACTTAGTAGGTATAAAGCCCTTGCTGCATAAGTGTGAGGACCAGAGTTAGGATCCCCAGCACTGATGCCAATGTCTGGTGGGCATGATGGCTCTTTCATAATCCCAGTGTTTGGGAGACAGAGATGAGATGCCTAAAACAACCTGGCCAGCTAGACTAGAAAAATTGGTGGGCTCTGGGTTCAAGTGAGAGACCCTGTCTCAATAATGAGGTAGGAAGGGATCAAGGAAGACATGTGACATCTTCCAGGGCCTCCACACACATGTACTCGCACACATGCAAACACCCATACATGTGTGCATACACCACACACATAAACATGCAAAACAATCATAATAGACATTCTTACAGAGCTTTAGAGTCTGTTCATTGTTTCATATCCAAAGCTTTTTTGGTGATCCTCATGACAAGCTTGTCACTGGGGCGGGCAAGTCAAACATGTCTACTTCAGTACTTAGTCTGTGGCTGAAAACATTCCCAAGAGCATCAGAATGGGCACTGAATTATGGTAGCTTCCTTTTCTACAGACCAAACAGAGAAGGTCAACAGTGTTCCTCAGGGACTTGTCCTGTTCACAAAGCCAGTGCGTCCTGGAGCTAGCACTCAGATGAGCTCCTTGCTCCTAGCTCACTCAACTTGACCTGCTCTTGCAATTATCCCAGTAGTCTTTCCCTGTGGAACTCGCCCAAGGAATGTCTGAGTACCTACTTACTGTACACATCATTTGTATCTGGCTACAGGAATGCAATGACAAGAATGTCTACAATGCCCACCAATCTCTGGAGAAAATACACTTTCACATCTTTAAGAAAAAAACAAATAAAACAAAGCAGAATAGAGTGTGGCCAGGCCAGAAGCAGTAGTGAGTGCCACCTTTATGGAATGGGGTGTGGAGGAGAGCAGCTTCACGGAGAGGGCATTTTGAACACACTCAAAATTCTCACAGATGGCCTGTGTCTCCCCCTTAGCACTCCCAGGATATCAAGTGATAGTGGACACACTGGAACTAATGAGCCTCATAAGAGGACAAGCAGTACTAATGAGAGCAAGCCAGTACAGGTGTGCCAGCGTGGGAGCGCTCTGAGATCTTCAAGGGAACAGCTGGGAGAAGTATGGTAGCTGACAGCCAGCAGCTGCTGTCCCTCTGCAGCCACCTCTCTATTCACACAGAGGTGACCCTCCCTGTAAGTTCCAGACCAGAGTCAGACTGAGCATGACAGAGGCACCAAAGCAGGATCACTACTGTCCAACATCGTAGTCCCAGGTACTCACTCATCAGCCTCCCCACACCTCTGAGTGGCCCTGTCTCCTGGTGCTTCCTGTCCAGTTCCTGTTTCTTTCCTTTCCTTCCACGTCATTGTGCCCTGTGTGAGGCTCTCCCTACCTACTTTTGCTTCCTCTCTTTTGGGAATGGGAGTGAGGGAGAGGTGGGGAGGGAAGAGAAGAGGGGTGCAGCAAGAGTAGAGGTTTGGGGCAATGCCTTGTTTTGTAACTCTACCGGCATGGTGGGGGTGAAATACCAGAAAACCCTGCAATCAAGATGCAGGGAGAGGCCGATTGTGGTGGCGCAAGCCAGTAGGATTTGCTGAAGGAGGCAGAGACAGGAGGATCACGAGTTCAAGGCCAGCCTGGGCTACACATTTTTTTTTTTTAGGGCTAGAGAGATGGTTCAGTGGTTAAGGGCACTGGCTGTTCTTCCAAAGGACCCAGGATCAAATCCCACCACCCACATGACAGTTCACAACTGTCTGTAATTGCCAGGTGTGGTGGTGCATGCCTTTAATCCCAGCACTTGGGAGGCAGAGGCAGGTGGATCTCTGTGAGTTCAAGGCCAACCTGTTCTACAAAGTGAGTCCAGGACAGTCAAGGATACACAGAGAAAAACCCTGTCTCGAACCACCTTCCCCCCCCCAAAAAAAAAAAATGCAAGGAGAGTAAATTCCAGGAGGAGAATCCCCTGCTGGATTCTAAAGAGAAATGAAAAGTGGTGAGGATATTCAGCCACATATTTGGTTTTGGAAAAAAATCAACAATATCAAAAAAATGTTGAGTGAACATATAAGCAGAGACAGAGAACATTCAGGCAAATAAAAGCCCCAGTTCTCGGGTACTTTCACCCAACAAAATTAAGTTTGTCTAGTTATTTACTTGCATTTTGGTACAGAATCTCCCTATGGTGATACAAGCTGGCCTCAAATTTCCTAGATGCTCAGACTGGCCCCAGCCTCCTAAGAGTTGAAATGACAAGCATGTGCCACCGTGCCTGGTAAAAACTTCATGTTCAGTCTCTGCAAAACCAGTCAGTCCTTCAGGTCTTTTCCTTGTGCCTTGTCCATCTAGAGCAAGTGTTTCCATGGTGCCAAGGAAGGAGGTTGTGTGCAGCGGGAGAGTAGAGAAGGGAGGGAAGGAATTGTTTCATCTTGATTTTTTTAGGTTAGCACAAAATAATGAGTTTAATTATGCTATTTTCATAAAAAAATGTGTCCTTATCTCACTTATTACCCACCCCCACTGTCCTCTGCCTTTTTTTTTTTTTTTTTAAGGTCTGACCTAGGAGTGTGGTCTCCATCACCTCTCACACCTCACTTTGGAATCTAGGCATTTGAGCAGTGTGGGATGGAGAATAAGACTCTGCTCCTGAGGGTGTGGAAAAGAAAAGTGGCAGGAAACAAGACAGGTAAAACCGAAGACTTTCTCTGCCAATGACAATTAGGGGCCGAGGATAAATCTTCAAAGCAAGGGCGAGGGGAAGACCTTGAAGCCTATCAAATGCTTGAACTTAGTGACAAATTGCAGTGAGGGAAGGGAAGTAGTGTGGACTAGGAGGGGACTGAACTCAGAAATGCTTTGGGGATGTTGTCTTCCTTGCCCTCTGACCTGGGAGTCCAGGTCACCCCACTTGCTTGAAACCTTTGCACTTACCAGCCTTGCCCAGGATATGTGAAGTCCTTCCTGCCGCATTATCTCGGCTATAAGCCCTCTAAGGAGGGTTTGCCATATGGATAATATCCAAATTCCTGACTCCAGCATGCCACTGTCTGTTGGAAGATGGAAAAAATAAAAACATTCAACACTCTGGAAATTTTGATTTAGGAACATGGGTGGGGAAAAAGAACCTATATTTTTAAAGAAAGCCTTTCTTTCTTTCTTTCTTTCTTTCTTTCTTTCTTTCTTTCTTTCTTTCTGTGGTGGTGCATGCATATAAAATTTAAAATTTTAACCCTTTTAAAGTATATAGTACAGTGATATTGAATAGGCTCACCACACACTCACCCACAGAACATATCCTACCAGGAAAGCCTTCATACCCTGTAGCAAGGTGGCTTTTTAATTATCCAATATATACCTTCTGCTCTATTTTCCTGTACTTAATTTATTATGCTTAATACCTCGACCTCCCTTCCACCCCTTGTTCTCTTCAACCCTGAAGGTTATAGGGAGAAGGGACGTAAGTCTCTTTGAGCTACTTCCTGGTTCTTTGGGTGTAATAACAGTCTCATTAGAAGTCCAGCAAACCAGGAGACAGCAACAGGAAGAACAAGCAGCAGTTTGGGGGAACACCAGCAACTGGGAGAGCAGCAACCACTTTCTACCTTGTAGCCCTTTCTCTTCTTTGTAGAGCCTCTTTACTCTTACTTCTTTATAGAGCCCATTTTCTTTTAGTTCTTTATGGAGCTCCTTCTCTCTTTTCTCTTTGTAGCCCCCTTCTTCTCGGGGCTCTGGCTTTTTATTTCTCTTTTCCAAGTCCTGAGAATTAAACTTGCTCAGCTGTTTAAGCCAGACCCCTGCTAGCTCAAGAGACAGTTAATACTTTATACCTGTGTCTTAAGCAGCCCACTTGGGATTAAACAAAAACATTCTCATGGTTGGTTTTAATAAACTCCTACCACAATACCCTTAAATAGTAGCTCTCCATTCTCCCTTCCCCTGCCCCCAGTGGTCACTGCTATGCTTCTTGTCTCTATGAGTTGACTATTCAAGGTGACCTCATGACTGGACCATGTCTTGAAGACTTACTGTAGTCTTCAGGATCAACCATGTTGTAGCATAAATCCCAATTTCTCTCCTATTTCTTCTTTATTCATTTAATTATCATGTGTGTGTGTCTGTGTCTCTGTGTGTGTGTCTTTCTCTGTGTGTGTGTCTTTCTCTGTGTATGTGTCTATGTGTGTACATGCCCAGAGGTCTGAGGAAGATGTCAGGTGTTCTGTTTGATACCCTTGGGAGACACTTTCACTGGGCCTGGAACTAGGCTGGTGGCCAGCAAGCCCTTATTATCATTTTCTCTCCACTCCCATGTTGGTGAGTTACAGACATGTGCCCACACTTTGTTGTTGGTTTGGTTTGGTTTTAATGCAGGTACTAGGAATTTGAACTCAGCTCCTTATACTTGAACAGCAAGCTCTCTCTTTCCGAGTCATCTCCCCAGGCCCGTTTCTTCCCTTTTTAATAATATCACCGAATAGGGTTATACCATATTTTGATTATCTCTCTTTCAGTGGAATTTGGGTTGTTTCTGTATGTTGGCTATAAATAATGCTGCTATGACTGTAGATTACAAGCACTTCTTTAAGATCCTCTTTTAAATTATTTTGGAAATATCTAGACTTTTCTTTTTTCTAGATTTTTGAGTAAAAACACAGCTAGATCTGAAACCCTCTGTTCTGCAGAGGAGACAGTAAACTAAACAGTGAGGGATGTAGGCTGTGGAGCAAGCACAAAGTTCAGGAGGGCGAAAAAAAGATGTAAGATAACCTTATTCCTTAAGTTAGAGGTGATTCAAAGGCTGAACAGAGCAGTAACAGGGGAGAGTGAATCTGGGCCTTGAGAAAGGAGAGATTCTTAGCAGCTGTTGAGGAGGAATGTAACTGGAAGATGGCAAGATTTGAGATCCAACATTAAAGACAAACAAAGGGCCCAGTGCTGCATGTGTTGAAGGAGATGGGGTGAAAGCAGAGGAATCCCCCATTTTTGGAGATAGATTCTCATGTTACCTAGCTGCCTTCAAACCTGCAGTGTTGTCTAAAGTAGCTTCAATCTTCTATTCTCCTGCCTCCATCTCCCAAGTGCCAGGATTACAGGCCTGCACCACCACGCCTTGTTTATGGGGCACTAAGGATAAAACACAGGATCTTGTGCATACTAGTCAAGTACTCTTCCAACTGTACTATATCCCAAGCTAACTTAAAATCCAGCTCATTTGTGAGTATGGAGTAAAGAAATCTTGTGATAAGTATACTTGGAAGTAATCCTTACAGAATACTATAGGATGTCTGTCAGGACCCAGGCAGAATTTACAGGTGGTGGGCTGGGTCACATGGTAGGGTTATAAATAAAGGAAGGCTGGAAAAGATGGAATCTGAAAATGATCTAGCTTTGTAAATGGGCCAGAGGATGTGGTAGAAGGCCAAGGGAGGAAAGGGAAGCTAAATGCCAAAGAAGTGCTGAGTCAGGCTGGAGAGATGGCTCAGCGGTTAAGAGCACTGGCTGCTCTTCCAGAGGTCATGAGTTCAATTCCCAGCAACCACATGGTGGCTCACAACCATCTATAATGAAATCTGGTGCCCTCTTCTGGCCTGCAGATATACCTGCAGACAGAACACTGTATACATAATAAATAAATCTTAAAAAAAAAAAAAAAAGAAGTGCTGAGTGTGGCATACCTAAACAAACCTAGGTGTCCACAGAGGCCCCTGAAGAAACAAGGAGGGGCACCACCATGACATTATCTGTTCCATGATGCCACTCCCAAAGCCTCCTGTGACTCTGTCCTTGCCATGATCCCTCTCTACTCCCAGACTTCCCATCTTCCTAGACAGTAGGAATTTTCTTCTCCGTCGAGACCTCCTCGCTGCAGTCAGGAGTCAAACTTCTCACATTTTCCTGGATCATCCCTCCAGTCACTGCTGGGCCCAAAGCCTACCAGGACAAAAAGCTAAGACCTCAGGGATCTCTTTGGTGACTCTGTGGTCTGACTGCACTTCCAGAAGCTCTCCACTGCCCTAGTTCTCTATGTAGCTACGAGCTCAAGTGAAACTTCCGGGGGTCTCAATTGTGAGCTCATCTTTGGTCTTTCATTATGAGGGAGATGAAAAAGAGAAGGAAAAAGAGGGATAAGGCAGAAAGAATAGCTATTTTAAAGATATTGTCCTAAACACTCATTCCCTCCATCCTCTTCTCTTCCTCCTAGACAACCAGCATGTCTTATAACATGGGACTTCCTTTATCTAATGGGAAACCTTTGTTCTTTTCTCCCTGGGATGCCCCATGTTGCCTTGGTCCCTTTTGGCATTGTTCTTTTCTATTCATTGCTCTGTGAGTCTCTGCTTTACCCGGGTACTTGCTCTGTCTACTTTCTGCCCACTCGGGCGAATCCTGCTGTTTACTTCTGTGGGCTTCCCCACTCCCACACATTGCTGCTGTTCTGGAACTGTACAGAGACCTGTGGTTTTTGTTTTTCTTTTCTTTTTTTTTTTCCCTAAGTAGCCTCTTACACTAGCCCTTTTCTGAGCACATTTTACTGTCTTTCCCTCCTTCCTACATGTTAGAAGCCCTCCCACAGTCTGTCCACCTAAGGAAACCACTGTTCTCCAGAGGCATCGACTATCCAGAAGACAGTGTCCCATACTTACAAACGTCCTGGCAGCCAGGTAAATAGACAGTGCTCGGAGTGTGGAGAGAACCGATTTTGTGTAGTGAGTCAAATAGTCGTAAAAGATGGGCTAAGGAAAAACAATTATAAAAGAAGATACCCTCTCGGTTTTCCAACCCTTTCCTTGGCTGTGCTCAGGACCCGGCTTGCTCGGTTTAGTCTTTCCCAGTTGTCAGTTTCTGACAAGTTCATGCCTCCTGTTTGTCTCTGTAAACTAGTGAGATTCTCTGGCTTCCTGTGTTTGCACTATCAGAGCTCCCTGGAGACCTAGACTGTTTTGATTCTTGCCTGCCCCAGATAAAACAGCCTTTATTTACTAGATTTGGTCCCATTTGAGATTAACCAACCAGAGGCCTTCCCTCTCTACCCAGCCTTTCTTAGATGGTCCTATTAGACAGGGACAAAGGAGAAGCAGAATAGAGTTCCTAGGAAACATTTGAAGGATACTTGTCCTTATGTGGCAGAAATGGGAGGATGGAGAATTTCCAAGAAAGGAGTGGAAAGATTTAGAATAAGTTCTTTGTAATGTGAGCAAAAGAAAGAAGAGAGTTAAAGAGAACATCAGTCAAATAGTTGAGGGTCCTGTAGCTTGTGGCTTCCAAACTGACCCACATGTTAAGAAAGAAAGATAAATCTTGGAGTCAAATGCTGGAGCAGAATATGAGTGTGAGGTGGCTTAGTGGCCAGCTAGACCCTCATCTCACCACTGGTTTAAATGTCACGCAGTAAACAGGAATGCCCACACATAATGTATGTGACTTGTACAACGATGGCAAATCAAAATTCTAATCAGCACTTATTCTGTAAAACCCATTGGTTATATTCCATAAGATTGGTGAAAGAAGGGCTAGTACATAGGACTGCACTTTTGTTCCCAGCATCTACATCTGGTAGCTCACAGCTGCCTGTAACTCTGGCATCAGGACATCTGATAGTCCCCTTCTGGCCTCCAGAAGGACCCACATGTATGTGTACATATATACACGCAGAAATAAATAATACACATAATGTAAGTAAAACATAATATAAGTAAAAACAAAATAAATATTTTTTGACAGAATTTCACCATATAGCCCTGGCTACCTGACTGGACTGGAACTCTCTAAGCTAGCCTTGAACTTTCAGAAATCTGCATGCTTGCTGGGACTAACAGCACATGCCATCACACCTGGCAGAACAAATATTTAAAAAGATTAGTGAATTTGCATTATGTTTAAAGATTGTTTATATTATATCTTTTTTTTTCTTCTCTCCAGAACTAAATTAAAGTTAACCCACAAATGTCTGGTCTGAGCAGTTTTTGACAAGAATACTTCTTATAATTGTTGGTTTCTTTGCTGGAGCCCCCTGTTCGGTTGCAATCTCGAGGGCAGGGTTTAGTGTTTTGTCTTAGGATCTTGGACTGAAAGTTCTAGAGCAGCTGTGAGCCACATGTGCACACTGAGCCTTAGAATTGTGGCCAATGGAATGCAGGAGCTAGACTTTTAATATTGTTAAGTTTTAATTTATTTAAATTTAAATTTTATTCAGGCCTTAACTATACTTGTAATAGTTCAGGTATGTGAATCTCTTCTTCAGCCATCCATCTGTGCAACCTTAACTGCAGTTCAACTCTGCATGATGCAGGTTTGTTATGTCAGCTGAGATTTTTGTAAGTGTAAAACTGCCAAATCCTGAAGACCTGTATGAAGAGTTTAAAAAACTCAATGTGTATATAGGTTATTTGTTGGAATGGTAACATTTTAAATACACCTAGTCTATAAATTATGCTAAAATTAATTTTACTTGTTTTTATTGTTTTTTGTTGTTTGATTTTTGAGATAGGGTCTCTCTATGTAGCCCTTCTTAGCCTGGAACTTGCTATGTAGACTAGCTGGCATCAAACTCATGGAAATTTGCCTGCCTATGCCTCTCGAATGCCACAATTAAAGGCATGTGGCTCCAGGCCTAGCTTCTTCACTGCTTTGTAGAGGTAACTAATAGAAAATGATAAATTATACATGTGGCTTGTGCTCTATTTCTCTTGGAAAACACTGCTCTAGTACAGATGGGGTTATAGCCAATCTTTGTCAAATGAATGCATGAGTCTTCCACAGATATTCCATACTAGATCATAGCATTCCTAATTTTCATGCCCCTTCCTTTCCATCATTCCTTGAAGCCTCTGATGTCACAGGCTAGCTTCCTGGTCATGCTGGCACATTGGGCTGTAAGACAGGAACTTTGCTTGTAGGGATAAGCTTTGAAAACTGTCAGGTGAAGAAGAGGTGCCTGTGCTGAGGGCCTGTAAAAGGCATGGTGCATAGGAAATTGAGCATTTGTGATGGAGCAAAGTCAGGATGTTGATTCTCAGGTGACCTTTTTGTTTCAGAGTTTGGCGTGTCTGGGTGTCCATTTTGAAATCTTCAGTCAGCTCATTCTAAGAAGTGTGTTTCATAAAAGGGTGGGGACTATACTTCTGGGCAGATTCTTGATGTTGTTCCTTACTAAACCCAACACAGACAAGCCACCTTAGTGATGTGTCTACACATGGAGAACAGGGAAATGCTGCCACCCAGACTGGCCACTGGAAGGGGTTTCCTGATTTGCTTTGTCTGAACCTGCAGAGGTCACACCCCAGCCTTCAGGGGCCTAGCAAGGAGCTAGCCACTGCTCTGCAGATGTATAGGCAAAAGGGTTCTACGGTGAAATGCTAACAGTGAGTCACCGTGGGTGAGATTAGGTGTGGCTTTATTTTCTTCTTTACACTGTCTTAAAATGTGTAATTGTTTATATTTCTAAAACAAAATTTTAGAAGACATTTGTGAAGTGTATCATTTCCCTTCATGGAGCTATTCTTGAGATATTGTTAACCTAGTTCCCCATTCAGCTTTTCAAGATTTCCTTACATACTCATTTTGGCTCTGTCACACTTGACTCTATCTAAATTTTTGAGCCAGTTTGTTGCTGGTTAGGACCCACTGTGTGTACACTTGCCTCCTGGGTCACAGAGCGTGGGAAGCCTGGGCTTGTGTTAGACCATGTGCCAGTGGGGTTGTTTACTCTGGGCTTTATCCCCCCCACAATTCTCTGCCTTATGTAGTGTTGTTTAGTATAATTTATTCACTTCTTTTAAATTTTTGTTTTATTTATTATTAGTGTGTGTGTGTGTGTGTGTGTGTGTGTGTGTGTGTGTACAGTTGTGTGCATTCTACAGCGCATCTATGGTATTCAGAAAACAGCTTTTGGGAATCAGTTCTGTCCTCCCATTGTGGGTTCTAGCCTTGAAATCCAACTGAAAAGTTTGTGCAGCCAAGAACCTTTAACTACTGAGCTATTTTGCAAACTCCATTTCTCTTATTTATTTATTTTTTATATAGAACTTATTTTTTTAACATTTATTTATTTCTTCAAGTTACATCTTAATCATAGTTCACTCCCTCCTCCCCCTCCCAGTCTCACCCTCCTACCCTCTTCCCCCTCACCCTCCTATCTGCTTTATTTTATTTTATTTTTTAAGAAGAATTTCATTGTGGATGTTTATTATACATGACACTTTGTTATGTAGGATTCTCTCACACAAGTATACATACTACACTGAGCACACTCCCCTCCCCCATTTCTGGTCCATCCCCTTCATCTGAGTGCATCTGCAAGAATGTCTGTTCTGTGGAACGTGGGAGGCTCAGCACTCCATGTACAGATGAAGAAGAGACCAGATAACTGACTAAGCTGAAACTCAAACTCAGGCTCACAGAACAACAAAGCCCCATCCTCACACATGGGGAAGTTTTCTATGTTGTCTAGGTGCAGGGACAAAGATAGTAAGTCCTGAATAAACTCACTGAGTGTCCCCTGCATGGGAGACCTGGTGCCCACAGAAAGTACGAAGGTCAGAGTCCAGGTATATGGGTGTGGAGAAGGAAAGCAGAGTTACCTCACAAGCCTTCCCTCTCCAGACCCCTCTCAAGTTCTGTGTGTGCTTGTACAGCAATTGCCTCTCCAGACTACCCACATGGCAGGGCAGAGGACAGAGGGGTCCTCGGCTTTGCTGTTGCTGCCCAGAGAACTCTTATGGGTCCTTTTACTAATCACATGGAAAACACTTCTTCTTTCCCTGACCTTTACCTGGTCACCTTTTACCCTGTTCCTAGTGTTGGCCCGGTCAAAACCCTGCCATGTCCCAGAGGCCAGACTGACCCACAGAAGTGAGACAGGTTAGCAAAAGCCCAGATCCCCATCCCAGGCAGCATAAGAAAGCACAGTAAACCAGAGTCCAAGGCCAAGCTCAAAGCCAGCCCTGGGGTTTCTGCAAACTCACAGGCAGCTGCCCATATGCCCATCCTCACTCTTCTTTTCTTAACTGCACATCCACTCCAACATTACACGCTGGGTGTTTTTATTTTAAATATTCACAAGTTTGCCTGATACTGGTACGTGTCTGTAATCTTACCCCTTGGTAACTGAAACAGGAGGATAACCAGTTCTAAGGCACCCTGGGCAATATAATGAACTACCAAAAAAGAAAAAAAATCACATTTTAACCTAAATAAAAGTAGGTTATTCTAGAAAGTGGAAAAACTGAGGCTCATGTGTGCAGTATAAGGAAGCCTTAAACATACATTTAACTATTTTAGTATAATCTCCTGTTCATCTTTCAATTGAAACCACAGCTCTTTGCCTCAGGGCCTGCCTGGCCCACCTTGGCCTAGATTGGCCTGATTTGTGTCACATGTCTATGGACCCTGTTTCCACTGCTGTGGTTGAGAACCTACAGACAGATGGACATGTGACTTAAGCCATTTGGTTGGGCCTCCTTTCGTTCCCTGGCTACTAGGGGTAACCATAGTGCTCGCCTCGTAGGATCGTTTCAAGGATTGGAGGAAAACCTAAAGATGAAGGTGCTTAATAGAAGGCCTGGCATAGAGCACACTTGTCCTAAGTTCTGCCCATTTCCCAGAGTCCTTCCTAAAAGCAGGCTTGTGACTTCCAGACATCCATTATCATAAGCACATCAAAGCTCAATGTGAAATGGAAGACACCCAAGTGAGAAAGGTACAAATTTAGTGCTATTGTTGCTACAAATAAGAAGTAAGGAACTAGACTAACAGTTCATAAGGGTGAGGGGGCCAAGGTCAAAGGCATTTTTTTTATAACGAGGGTCTGGGGGTGCCTCAAAATAAGGTGTGTATTGAGTCCATCTTAACATAGTTCTCACCCCAATAGTACCTCAGGGACGCTTGGGCTAGAACACTAACTGGAATCTCAGTCTCATACGCTACAGGCAGCTCATTGTAAGCCCAGACGGAGCAGTCCTTAGCCATGGGTCTCACTTCCTAGGTACACTGAGTTCATGGAAGAGATGTACTTCACCTCTCAGTGGAGCCAAGATGCCTCAGCCTGGGTCAGAAGACACCTGGGCACTGTACAGCCACAGATAGACATTTTCCTGCAGACATTTCCAGATTGAGAGCAGCCCCTCCAGCACAGTTTGGTAATCTCTTGTCTTTTTAACCATTTCCTCTCTCTCTCTCCATGCTTGGTCCAGCTTTGCTTTACATACTCCATCTTACAATGCCATTTCACCCTGTTTCTGGGAAAGTAGCTGCTTTCTCCTCTCCTCCCTCTGTCTCTCTCAATCCCTTTTTCCTTCTTTCTCTTCCACCATTTAACCCCCCTTTCCCTGTTCATCTTTCCTTTGCTTTTTCACAAAAGTTTACTGAGTTATTGCTCATAGAGTACCTATTGGGCTGAGAGTTACAATGGAAGAAGAATCATCCTTTTGTGATTTTAGTCTGAAAAGGAAGAGAATTATTTTCTGGCAAAAATAATTGCCAGAAAGTTTTTTAAACATACCTGCAATTATGCTATCAATAAGGCAGCCATTTCTACAGAACTCATTCGGCATTTCCTATATCTGGTTGAGTTGTAAAATAAATAGTATTAGGAACATCCTAGAGAGCAAAGCCTCCAGTGTCTTGTTTGCCTCGAGTCTGGCACGTATGTGATCTGCAATCAGTAATCGTTTGCGGAATAAGTAGAGAAAAGATAAAAATACTTCAGAATATGATCCGTGAGTGAACACTTGACACAACAGTCATAAAACAGGTAGCAAGTCCTTCCTCTGTCCCATCCTTCTACTCTACAAGAGACAAAAAGATACCAGTAGCATAAAGTGCCAAAGAATGAATGAATGCCAAATAGCTTCTGGAACTGTCCTTCCATGAATTTCAGACTTTTTCGTGCCTTGGTTTGTTTTGTGTTATTACAAGGTTCATTTTGTAATCCTCTTAGTTCTAGAGGCTAACACATGAAATATCAAGGTGTTGGCATCTCCTGAGGGCTAATAATTCATCATCCCATGGTGGAAAGCAGAAGCCCACTCTTATTCCAATCAACCCCACCTCCATGGTAAGGACCTCCATATACCCACAAAGGCAGAGGCCTGACTTACTCGCCTCATAGATACCCAGCCTCCCAACACTATTGTACTGGGGATTGAGCTTCTGATACATGAACAGCAGGGGACATACTGAAGTCAGAACTGGGAGAAATAAAGGAACAATCACTGGACCCAGTTTCAGAGCTTTGGAGCATGACAGCATTTGTCTCCTGTCACTATGGCCAGGTAAGTTCTTCCCATTCACACCCTCTTTCAGAGACTTTTATTCTGACTACTCCACCTACATGGAATGCAGAGAGCTATTAAAAATCATTTACTCAGGGGCTGGAGAGAAGGCTCAGTGATTAAGAGCATTTGCTACTCTTGCAGTGACATGTTTTCCGTTCCCAGCACCCACATAGTGCTTCACAACTGTTTGTGTTCCAGTTCCTGGGAATCTGATGGCCTCTTCCGGCCTCTGAGAGCACCAGGCATACATATGGTACACATGGGCACATGCAGGCAAAGCATTCGCACATATAAGATAAAACTTTAAAAATATTATTTAAGGGCTGGAGAAAAGACTCAGTGGTTAAGAGTCCTGGCTGCTCTTCCAAAGAACCAGGCTTCAGTTCCTGCACCTATAGTGGCTCACAACTGCAACTCTAGTTCCAAGGATCTAATACCTTCTTGTGGCCTCCATGGGAACCTACATACAGGCAGCACATGTATTTACACACACACACACACACACACACACACACAATTAATAAATAAATCTTTAAAAAGAAAAATATTTAATGAGTTACAAAAAGAAACTAATTCAAAGGGTATTTACTCGAGCACATATTTACTTCACACTGCACAATAAAATAGCAATGAAGCATTAAGGATGGGAAGGAAGTTAGTAGGGCTAGTGTTTCAGAGGTGGGCAGAGAGGGAACGGTATTCATCTTCCTTGTGAACAAACTCCCAGAAGTTGTAAGAAATGATCAGACGTCATATAGGGAGACAATGGACCTTTGGATAGACCTAGATTTGACCTGGTTCTGACAAGAATCTATCACATTTTGCAATCATATGGCAGGAAATTCCATGTATTTGAATAGAGAACTCCTGCCCCCCCCCCCAGAAAAAAATCTAGATTGCTCTTTTGGACAGAGTTACCCTCATTGTTACAGTGTAAGAAACAGGGCATCTCTAACCTTCTGGTTCAGGACACAGTCAACCTGTTTCCCCTCAGTATTTGAGAGAGGGAAGCTGATGTAAGGGCCAGTGACATCATGTTTGGTGATATGTGCCCCAGTGAGTATATTCGAGGGAAAAAGAGATGGATATCCAGACCACTTCAGAGTAAGCCATAGCTCATAAATAAGAGTTGTAGTGCTGACAGGATACTGTGAGAATGAGTCAGAAGACTCGGAACTACCACAAAATCATTGCTTCCTGGGAGATCTGGAGGTCAGGATATGGGAAATAACTTTGGCAGAGAGCATTTCTAAGTGAGTAGCTGAGCCATAACTGCTCACAAAATGCCTTTGTCTGCTTTTGCAAGTCCCTATGGTAAGTGCTCATCATGTTCTGTCCACTCCTGAAACTGAAAAGTCAGAATTTGAAGATTGTAGCAATCACTGCAACTTGCCCTTGGTCCACCCTGGGGCACTTCAGTGGCATTTTTCTACTTTCAGATGCAGACACGCGCATTTTTCTACTTTCAGATGCAGACACCAGGGAGATTACCTAGGCATGCACAGCTGACCAGTGTCAAAGCAGGTATGCAACCTGACTCTGTTGTTGGCAACCTTCCCAGAAACCCTGCTGTCCTCCCAGCACTCTGTGCATTGAAAGACCACAGAACCAGAACTACACATGAGACTATGCAACCATTGCCTTGCCAGTCCTGTCCACAAAATAGCTGTGGTGTTGGGATGCTCACCAGAGGACAAAACAAAGATGTCAAGACAACTGTTTCCTTCCATTGTGAGTACACCCCTGGGAACGGGTGGAAAGCTTGAGCAGTTTGCCATAAAGGTGGACAAAGAGCAAGCCCCACAAGTCCTGGGTCATGGACAAGTGTCTGGACTTGATCTTACACAAGGAGGTTAGGTTGGTTGGTTCAAATAAAGAACTGCAGGAGATTGAGGAGTTTCTTACCCAAGGCTGGGTAAAGGATGGGTTTGAGAGGGATGGGGGAGGTGCTAAACAGGAAGGAGGCAATAGCTGCTGTGAAATGATTAATGATTAGGTAGGCTTAAGTCTCTGCCAGTTCCAGAGGAGGTGCAGAGGGGCAGAGCCCAATGAAGTGAGGCTGAGAAGAGTTGGAGTCAGGTCTCCAGTTTCCAACTTGAATGACTGCGGTGCTGGTGAACTCCAAGCACGAGGAAAGAACAACTGGAAATGGCGTGAGCCTTTAAACTCTCAAAGCTCACCTCTGGAGACTTACTTTTTCCAACCTCCTAAATCTCCTCAAACAGCACTACCAACTTGAGAATAAGTGTTCAAATGCATGAGCCTGTGAGGGACATTTTCATTCAAACCTACCACAAGGACCTTACCCTTTAATGGGAGAGTTCAAGTTATTCTATGAGTGACTGCAAGATATCAGTGACTTGTAACATATCAAAGAGACATTTGCACAGCCATGTTCATTGCTGAACTAGTCACAATAGTGGGGAAATGGAAGCAGCCTTCATGTCTATCAATAGATAGAAGGATAATGAAACGTGGCATTTTGTGTAGCTGTAAAGAAAAATGCAATTGTGAAATTTGTGGGAAAATAGATTGGATTGGAAATTATTGTGTTAAGAAAAATAAACTATACCCAAATGATGTATTTGAGCAGTATTATATGCAGAACTTATGTTTAAAACTATATGTGTTCAGTATTCTTTCAGATATGAATGGACATTCTGACAAAAAGCTTTATTGTCAGGTAAGCAAATCCTGGAACCTAATGCAGTAGATTTCAAGGTACTACATCATTGAAAATTGAAAGGGGACTATGAAAGGAGAGGAAAGGATCTAATGAGAAGGAGATAGGAGGCACATGATAAAAAAGCAAAGGAGAAACTATTTGGAGAGAGGAAAGGGACCAGCAATAGGGAGGAAGTAGGGAAAAGAGATAAATAACAAATTATATTGATTCACATGTATGAAAATACCATAATAAAATTATGTTGTGACAACTTAATTAATTAAAAGGGCTAAAGACAGTTCAGTGATTAGTTAAGAGCACAGCTGCTCTTCCAGAGAACCCAAGCTTGGTTCCCAGAAGCCACATCAGGTTGCTCACAACTGCTTGTAAATCCAGCTCCAGTTGATGTGAGACTTTCTCCGGGTTCCATATAATGCCATACACACACACACACACACACACACACACACACACACCACTGTAAATATTTTAATTAGTTAAAACTTATCAAAAATGTTCTTCATTTATTTCTCCTTTGTCCAAAGTCCATTATGTTTCTCCAGGATATTTGTTCTCCACATGCCCTCTCAGTGTCTCATGAGTCCAGGAGAGAGCACCATGTTTATCTGAGGTGCCTTTAGCGCAAGAGGAGAAAGAGACTATAGAAAGCTTCCCACGGCTTATTAATACTGCAGCTTGGAAATGACCCACAACACTGTCTCTCAGGACACATCATGGGCTCACCCAATGACATAGAGACTGTGAAATCTGAGGTAGCCTGTGGACCATTTGGACATTGCTGTCATTGAACTACTGCTGGAGTCCAGAAAGATACTGCTGTATTAACAAGTGTCCTCCATCCCACTGGTCTTTGCCAGGGCTGTTGGGAATCTCTGTATTGTGAACTGCACACAGTGTCCATCATTTTCTCATTCTCTTCCCTTCTCCTCCATCTCTTCCTTCTCCTTCTCTTTGTCTTTTCCTTCTTCTCATCCTCCTCATTTATCATCATCATAATCATCATCATTTTACCTGTTATTCAACCCCAGCTATCCCTAGGTCACAGTTTTAGATCTTATTAGTTGGGGAGCTAATTAAAATTTATTAAATAAACCTCTAATGTAGTGTTTCCCAGAAGCTATTCCAAGAACATTCATTCTTTCAAATATTAATAGGTATTCTGAGAAAAAGCTTTATTGTCAAGTAAATAAATCCTGGTACCTATCATGGATTTTTACCACAGTATGTATTAAAGTGATATGATGTTGGAAGGGTTTCCAAAGACTACATCTGGAAGAAGAGTGCTAAAGAGTCAAGTTAATGTCTCTGAGTCCCATGAGTACCCTTACCAAATAACAACATGTCTGGTGACTCCTCCTGATGGTCCTCTTGTCCTGTATCCATGTCTTGTCTCCATCCTTACAAAAGAAAAACATACCTCTGTGCTACTCTGGTACTGGTACACTGCTCATAGTACAGAAGTATTTGCCTTACAAAGGGACCAGTGTAAACACAATCACGGAACTGGGGACTAAAGCCTCAGAAAACCAGGCAGTTTCCAATGCTTGACTTTTAATGGAACTGAAGGACATCCTAATGGAATTGTCAATAGATAGACCATTAAAATATTTTCATGATAAATGACTGCATGATCTTTTTTTTACATCTATGAAATAGATTTGCTCGATAGGAGGCTAGTTTCACTAGTTGGTAGGGGGCTGTATGCCACCCTTCAGTAGCAAACCCCAGTAGGGTTCCTTAGGAAGCACTGATTAAAGTAAGAACTTTGCTTCTTAATGGCAACGTTTGCAATGGTAGGCACTATCGTGTGCTGTTTTAACTAAGCATAAAATTTTTTAGATATTTATCTATGGACAGGGAGAATAAAGTTTCCAAACATTTTGGAGTATGCAGGCAAAAATGGGAAATTATTGCCTTAACATGGCCTGCTTCATGGACAGATGAAATAAACAAAGTGGAAATGATGCTTCCACCAATAAGCACTTGTTCTTTTATATTTATTTGTTTGCATGTTCATGTGTATGGCATAAATACATGTATGTATGAGTGTCTGCATGTGAGTGAGCACATGTGCATCCATGTATGTGAACATGTATTCAGAGACCATGGATTGATGTCAAATGGCTTCTGATTTAGCTGTAGGATCACAGGTGGGGTAATATGCACACCCAGCCTTTAAGGTGTACCATGAGGATCTGAAATCTGGTTTTGCAACTAGAGACTTTCCATTGAGTCATTTTCCCCAGATCCTATTTGTTTTTTTTTTTTTGTTTTGTTTTCTTGCTTGTTTGTTTTCATTTTTGTTTTTTTTTTTTTTTAAGCTAACTCTAGCATTTGGGTTGCCAAGGCCAGAGGCTTTTGAATTTGAGGCTAGTTTGAGCTATATTGTGATACCAACTCTTAGCAGACAAGGGCTTATTACATCCCCACAGGCTAGTACATGCACTACAAACACATACCCAGAGAAAGTCTTATGTAGATAAATCAAAGATGAACATCACTCCCCCAACACATGGCATCAATCCATGAATAAGATCTCATGTAAATGGCAGGTAAGAGGACTCTATGGTCCACAGTCAAACAGCCTGAAATAGAGAAACACCTGACGACAGAATTCAGAGAGATGACAGGGCTCGTGGTGAAGCAAGTTCAGTGTTGCTGAGGAAGTGTAATACAGGGACTAGGCCACTGGGGATAATGGGTACTCTTTTTGACCCACTGATTCTTGGAGACTGTATGTTTCCCTTGGAGACATGTTGGGGCCCTGCAGCTTTAAAAAGAGGTACAGGGGGAAAGACTAGCAATAAATAATTATGAAGAGCAGATTGAATTAAAAGACTGTATACAGTGCATCTGTTTAAATGTCTGTGTAGAATGAAACTGGAAGTCAAATGGGAGCCAAGGAGGTGTTATAGAGCCAGATCTTGAGAAAGGGATTATTTAGGGTATATTAGTGATACATTAAAACAGTAAGGAGTTAGTGGTTTTAATAAAGAATTTTTGACAGTCAAAATTTCACATTAGATTTTACCCACTAAAAAATAATAAAACCATGATAAATGTAGGGGAAATGAAATCTGGTTGAAGTGTCAACCCCAACTATATTGGAATCTTATATAATCCTAATACCTAAAATCAACTCTTGTTCATTAACAATTGATTACACAATAGCACTATCAGTAGCCCCAGTTACTGAATAGTAACTTAGTTAGCAACCAAATGCCTTATTCACTCTTGTACCTAATTGTCAACCTTTTTTATAATCCCTTCTGGTGGGATGTCAAAATAGTCCATACGTGGAAAAGGTGAGTGAGTCACAGCAGAGATTTCTGGTGTCTAAAGACAGTGAGCCAGAGGAACATGTAGGGAAGTGGACCTCTCAGCTCAGCCACAATAGAATAGAAACTCTTCTTTGAAGAAAAAGGAGCAGAGAACAATTCTCCCAACTGCCATCTCTTGTGGTGTTCACAGGGTGCCAGTACCAGCTGCTGCCCTCCCTCCTGAGGTGCTCACTAAGGTGAGGTTCTCGCTGCAGTGAATGTGCACTCCGACACCCACACAGGACAGCAAAAAAATCCACTGTCCGCCTGTTTCCTAAACTGGGAATGCATCCTTGAGTTCCTCTCCTATTTTCTTTATCCTTGCCCCCTCCTTCCAGCTGCTACTTCCTACTTGTCAAACTACATCAAAATAACAGTGCTGTCTCCTTGCAAAGGACTTGTGTCATAAATGACCTGATTTGATATGGTCTAGGATTGACCTCATTCCTCAAGTAGTGTTCTGCCTAGAAATGGGAATTAGATAAGAAAGTACCCATCCTTTGGGCAGTTTGGTTACCACCTCCTCCAGGAAGCTTTCCAGATCATGCCCTGTCAATCAGACTGGAGAACATGGCCTTCCTTTGATCTCTTAAACCACTAGTTCTGACCTTTACCACAAAAAGTAGCATTCTGTCCTGTAAAAGTTGGTGAGCCTCCATCTATAGAGGGATTTAGTCACTTGCGTTCCCACAACTCGCCATATTACCTGGTACAAAGAGCAAAGAGAGTGGATATTATTCAATGAATAAACGGATGGATGGGTGATTCAGTGAACAAGGACCAGGAGAGACACATGAAAGTCACACTGTGGAGAATCAGGTGAAGGTGCTCCTGATTCTGCTGCTGGAGTGGGGGACCCTGGGATCTATCTTGAGAGAGTTGGAGGACTGCAGTCATAGCTTAGTGTTAGAGTACATGGTCAGTCTGTATAACATCCTGGGTTCATTCCTCAAACTACCGAAAAAAAAAACTAAAAAAAAAAAAAAAAGATAAAAGCCAAGTTGGCTTTTCTACTCCTCTTCATAGAAGAGTATTCCAAGGTGAATGGACAGAACCAGCAGAAGCACAGAGGTGAGAAAGCATGCGGGGCACCGCAGAGGACAACTTGGCAAGACTCCAGAGCAGCTCTGAGTGGGAGGAAAGTGGGACAGGTGTGGCTAGAAAGATCTCAAACAAGTTTCAAAAGACCTGGGACTGACACCAAGGAGTCTGAAGTAAGTCACTGAAGTTTGTAAGATAAATAATAGCATGACCATCACATTTCCTTTTCAGTAACTAAAAAGCCTAACTTCCTCTATTTTTTTTTTTTTATATTTCTTGACCCTTCATGAAAACAGACAAACAAAATCCAGCTGCAGTGATTCTCCCTGAAAAACAAATTAGGGTTTCTCCTCTTGCTTTCTGGCAATGGCTTGGTGAAGTGAAGGGATCTTGCAGCTGGGAAAACAGGAGTATGTTTGGCTCTGAGCAATGTGGGGAGTGCTGGTCTGGGCAGTGAGTCAGCTCCTTCCTGAAAGTCTAGGTCAAGGGAGTCCACAGCACAAGCTTAACCTTGTTTACTGGCTTTTGCTCTCGCTGTCCAGGGCATTGATTCTGATTACTGCAAAGGTGTATTCGGTCACTGTTGGCTTAGAACCTTGTGATTCCGTTGGCAAGATAATATAATCAGGATAACTGTGACACCGTTTTTAACACTCCAGTTTATCCAAGGGAGCTGGATGAAGAGTGCAGTGTTGTTTTCTGGTGGCTTTTGTTCCTGGTTGACCACAGTCATGTGTGGGATTGCTGGGAAGGATTCTGCAGAGCTGTTTGCTGGGCTGGCAGATTTGGAGGGGAGATGACGAGTGACCGCCTGAAGCAACTCCTCCGGCCCAGACACGTGGGGTTACAGCTAATCAATCAAGCCTGCTGAGGTTGCTCCCTGCCAAGCTCTGCAGACACCGGGATGGCAGGGTAAACAAGACAAGTCTCTATCAGGGTCTAGGAACTGGGATGAAAACTCTATAAAGGGAGACTTCAGCCCTTAACTATTTATATCCCCCAAATTGCCTAGCATGCTGTAAACACCAAATGTCTAGATGAAGAGGTATAATTCAGGTTTGCACAGGTGCTTCCAAGCACCTATTATTAGCCAGTGTGTACTAGGTACTTGATCAGAATGGTACCCATACTCCCAAACTGCTCATGGCCTTGTGAAGAGAGCTGCCAAAGTACTGTTCTGCCTGTATTAATGGGAGCATCCAAGGAGCCCTGGAGCCTCCACAGGATTCTTCCACACCTGGATCCTCCTCTGGAACCCTCAGACCTCATTACTAAATGCTAAAACAGCTGGCATCAGAAGGAAAGATTCCAGAACTTTCCTTCATCACTAAACCCATTATGGCTGGTGAACTCTCTGCTTTTCCACTGATATATCTGTGTATCATTGCTGCAGGTAATAGTGGAGGCACAAGCCATTCTTCATGGAGGCAGAGATGGGTCATCTGAGGAAGATGGCTGTTAGATCCTAAAGGAGAGCTCGAGAACCTCGAAAGCAGAAATATGCCATCCAGTCTACCCAAAGCTCCTCCGACTACCATGAGCATTGTTCATACTCTGGATTGAAGGAAGCGTGTGAGGCGAGAGCTCCAGTATCATCTCCTGCGATAATTAGAGTCAAATTTAAAATGGCATGGTGAAGCATTTCCATTTTAAGAGCTGGTTTAATTCTTTGAAAGATGATGTGACTGAGATGGCCTGTTTAATTTTAACAAGTCCTGCTGCCCGTTGCCAGATAGTGCAAGGACCCTGGCCTCGGAGTGACCTGCCACCAGTCACAGGCCAGGCCTACTTTAAAAATATTTAGGGTGCACTTCACGGAGGAGAGAGGGGTGCTCCTGTTTTGCCCCATCCCTTGCAAACATGCTACTGAGAAGTTAGAAACACTGTGGAGTCTTTGCCATTCTCAAGAAGAGAAAGGAGGAGAGGGACAAGGCAGGAGAAAAGAGGAGTGTGGTACAGGGGGAGAAAGGAAGGAGTTCTTTCGAACACTCCTCAGATCTCCAGAATACAGATTTGTGTAATGCTTAGGTGGAATGGGTCATTTCCATTGTGAATACATCTGACGGTCCCAGGCCCTTCCTCAGTGAGAACCACAATGGTTTCCTGGATATGTGTGGACTATTCTCCACTTGAATTTTATAAGGAAAAAGAATGAAACAAATTAGACATATCAGTGTTTTACAGCTACCATTGACTTTAGCTTCTTAAAACCTCAGATCTGGGCTGTGGAGAACATGCTGCTTCTTTCTATTCATGCCTCCTTGCACTCAGTGCAGGTCCCATTTAGAGAACAAAATAGGCACAAGGGGACTTGTAGTTGCTCAACTTCAACCTCCTTCTCCTCTTGCTTTATTCAGTTCCCAAACAGACACCATACCATTTCCCAACCAGTCATCCCCCGTGCTGTCCCCTTCATGGGATGGTCTCTCCTTGGTTTTCCTGTCTCAGGAAAAAAGCACTCTCCTTCTGGGTGGTTTTTTTTCATCCCCCCTCGTCCTCTAGATAAGGAGCCTTAAATCCTAGCCAGAAATCTGCTCAGGAGAGGCATTCCTCAGCCTTCTCTGGGAAAATCCATGCAGGTGGAAGTTTCCTCATGGAAACTTAACTGACTGACTGTCCCCAGAGGGAGAAGCATTGTGTCTGCAGAGCTCCTGTTCCACCTTCCGCTCTCAGTCTGCCAACACTCTGATGGGGCCTCCGCCTCGTTCTGGAAGTGGAGAGAACGCAGGCGTATCTTAGTGTCCAATTCACTTGTGTGTTCTAACTGCACACAGTGAAAGGTCTCCAACCAAATCTACTCTCAAATGCAAAAAAGAAAATAAGAAGAAGGAAAGAAAAAGTTCTCAGGGTCCAGAGTCTCTGCCCGAGCCACTCCAGTCCAATGATAGAACCTTGATAAAACACAGAGTGGTCAGGGAAGCTAGGCAGGAATAAGGGTTTCTTGATGACTGAAAGCCGTGCTATTAGGATAGCTATATGCCAAGCAAATTTGAGAAACCAAAGGAAGAAAAATGCAAGATCAGCTGTCTTTGGGGGAGGGAGCATGTTTTGAAGAACTCACTCCTTTTGGGCCACTCTACAGTATTTGCAGCACCCCAGAGGATGGCCGTGTCCATTGGCAGAAAGGGTCCCCAGCAAGTGAAACTGCTCTGTTTTAATGCCACAGTCTTCGAGAAGGAAGACCATTTCCAGGTGAACAGAGGATAGAATTTCAGATAAGGTACAAGAACCACACCCCAGACGTGTAAATGTGTGATGCTCCAATCGCCAGACACCTGCGGTGGGGCTGGGGAACACAGAGGCTTGAGTGGTGTTTGTACAAAGAGTAGACATGGCTTCAAATGAAAGTGATGAGAAAACAGTGTGAAGGAGACAGGAGGCAATGAAAGAAAGTGGTCAGAACAGACAGAGGACAGCAGAGTTTAGTCCCTAGAACCTAGCAGCAAATTGCTCAACAGTAGTGCTGTGTAGCTAGGTGGCTTAAGTCACAGGGTGTTGAGTCAGACACTGTTCAGTGTCTTAAGGGGTCATAACAAATTACCACAAACTGGGCAACTCAAACATCAGCAATGTATTGTCTGGCAGTTCCCGATGCTGGATCTAAGATCAAAGTAATGTCTGGGTTGGCTCCATCCAGGGTTTTAAGAGAGACTGTGTTCACTTCTCTGGTGCCTGTTGGCCTCCTGGCAATCTCTACATTTCTTGGCTTGTAGGGACGTTACAGATCTCTGCCTTCATCTCCCCTCATAGTTCTCCCTGTCTGCATGTCTGTCTCTGCAGTGATCACAATGTAACGCTGTGTTCTTTAAATACTCTTTTTCCAGATAAGAACAAATTTGCATAGGTTGGGACTTCTACATCTCTAAGTGGAGGTAGAGCATATAATTACACCCATAGCAGGTTTGGGGGTGAATCCTGCTACTTATTGACTGTGTGTTCCTGGAAGCATCACTGACTAGGTCTCTTGAAAATCTGTTTTTCTTTCTTTTTTTTTTTTCAGCTCAGTGACCTATCTATAATGGGACAATGAATGTTTCTTTGTAGTGAGACTGTCTTACTATCTAGCCCAGGCTGGCCTTGTGCTTTCTATCCTGCCTCTGTCCCACCACATCACCCAGTACAGGTATATACCACCAGGCCTGGCTCAAAAAAAAAAAAAAAAAAAACTTGTAGATGCAAGAATTAACACAAAGTATCTAGTGACCATAAAAGCTTATAGTTGTATTCTCAGAGCTCATAGGGAAGGCAAGCCCTGGCACCTCCTCTGAGACCAGAGACAGAGGTGCCCCTGACACATCACCATTCTGCTTGTCTCTTTCTCCTCCCCCACCGCTGAAGCCTAGCCTGGCTCCTGAAATCCTTTGATTCATTAAGGATTTTCTGCAGTTTATAGCTTTAGACTTATTTTTTATGGACATAATTTTGGGGTGCTAGAAAGTGAAACCTAAGTTTTCTTTACCCTAAGTTTGCCAGGACTGTGGTAAATCTCACTATGCCATGGCATGACTCAGAGAACTGGCATTAACTACTGGTAATCTGTCAGTTACCTGGGCTTTTTGTGAGGCAACCTGTGTCCAGGTTTCTCATGAGACATTAAATGACTAAGTAGAAGTCAAGTCACCAGTCCCCATGGTCTTTGATGTCCTGTTCCATTGACCACTGGGATCTATCAGGGACTCTACCACTATGCTTCCCTGGGTCACATGGGACCTTCTGCTTCTGTATGCTAGGATAGAGCATGGGAGCTCTGTTGGAGTTTCTCTGGGGGTTTGTCACTGTAAACATTTACTCCTGAGGGCTTCCTACAAGGCTCTGTGTGGGAAGAGGGCACAACACCTCTATCCCTGGGCTTCCTAGAGTTTCTGGGCAGTTCTAGACCCCAAGAATCCTTGTTCTGAAACCATATTACCCCTAGGTGTTTGTTTATTTTGCTTTTGTGTTTTGAGATAGGGACTTTCTACATAGCCCTGACTGTCCTGAAACTCACCATGTAGACCAGGCTGGCTCTCCAACTCACAGAAATCTTCCTGCCTTTCCATCTTGAGTGCTGGAATTAAAGGCATGCACCATCATGCCAAGCTTCTCAGCCCTGAACTTATTAGCCTTCCCTATCACCTCCCCAATGCAAATATTTTTGGGATACCTATCTATACTCTCCATTTCTGTCAGGACTTAGGCTCCTTAATAACACCCTCCCCTGAGGCCTGAGCAGTCTGTTGCCACAATGGGAAATATCAGGAATGTGATAAAAGAAGTTGAAAAAATTAAAAAATTATATCATCCTAGCTCGTTTCAGTGGATACATAAACTAATAAATAAAACATGCCCAGGTCACTTGGGAGGTCTTAGCTAGTTTCCTGGAGACCCACACCTATGTTCCCAGAAGGAGGATCAGAACCTCTATACTTGTTCTTCATGGGTAGCAAAGTGACTATGCTCCTGGTCCCCAACCCCAGCTAAAGTCACTGGTTTCTTCTCTGTGCTCTCAAGCATGGGAATGGTTCTAAAGAACACCGATTCATGCCTGCAAGGATTGTAGTTAATATTCTACATGGCTGCCCTCCTTACCACACGGAACTGGTGCTTAACACATGCAGTGAAACCTTTGTCACTACTTGGATGACCTTGGCTGACTTTGTTGGTCCCAGCCTCATTTTTCTAGTAGGTAGAACAGGATGGTTTTTAAAAATATGTTAACACCCATCCACTGGATTACTATGAAGGCTAACTAACAGGCTTGTAAGCCTCAGCAGGACCTGACAGTAGTGACTATGGTCAGTTAGCTAAGACTGCTATTTGCTTGAGCAGGCTCCCCTCTGCCTCACATTCCCAGAGAAGACAGTGTCCCATGGGACAGGATATCAAGCCCCATGGGGACTGGTGTCTTGAGTTCTAGTTGGTCACTTAGTCCTTCACTACAGCAGAGTGGGTCCCACTGATAGGAGTCACCCAACAGAAGAGCCTCTCCTGAGGTCCACTCATGTCTTCAGCCATCACAGGTTCATAGCAGTATGACCCACTCATCAGGAGCATGCCAGGATATCAGACATGAACAAAACGGGTATAGGTCTATCCCCCAGATATGTGACTGAGGGAGGCACACAGGAACAGGGTACAGAATGCTAATAGCAAGGGCTAAAACAACTGGGTCCAAGGTGTTGTTTCCTTACTTGGGTCATCTGGGTATTAAGATCATCTTCCCAGCCTCCTCTTTTCCAAAAAGGATTTAAAGAATCAGGCAGAAATGAGGAAATCTGTGACGTTGGCTCCAGAGGTTGACACTAGTTGACAGGAGGACAGGGATTGTTGGGACTCAGGGGACAGCATGTGGTGGGGCAGGACTGTGTGGGCACCCAGTTTTGGATATTTCTCTCCCAGGAGAGGACACAGCTGCTCATTCATAGTTGTCCTTCCACTCCCTCCAACTTCCCCCACCCCATTACCTCCAGGTTTCTGTTTAAACATGCTGTCTCAACAAGGCTAAAACTTGTTTCCTAACCAGTAGTGAAGCCCCATTCCTAACCACTAGAGAGTCTCAGATCAAAAGGACAGACTGCTACATTTTCAGGAAACTTGACAGATGATTAGGAAACTTGAGAGATGAGGAGGAAACATTGCCATGCCATTAATAAAAATTAAAATATGTGTACTTTATATCAGAAACCAATATTTTAAAATACTCAAAATTCTGGGCTAGAGGGATGGCTCAGTGGTTAAGAACAGTTGCAGCTCTTTAAGGACTTGTATTCTTTTCCCAGCACCCATATGGTGGTTCACAACCACCTATAACTCCTGTTCCAGGTAATCCAGTGACCTTTTCTAGCCTTTTCTGGCACTGCATGCATGCATTCATGCGGCACACACACATACATTAGACAAAACACTAATGCACCTTAAATAAAAACAAATATTTAAAAAATACTCAAAACCAATCATTTCCCCATTCCTTACTACTATATACCCAAGGCTATTTGCACTCACTATCCCTAGTAGAAACATTGCAGAGTGTTCCACCACTGTTCACTTCTTGGCAGTTCCTACTTGATGCCAGCCTCACAGCTTGCAGCCTGCCATGGTGGGTATATTTACGCCACTGAAACTGCTCACTGCTACAAATCAGACCTTTGCCAGTTATTCCCCTGTGCCAGCTCACCACTGAAAATCATGCCACTTACAACTGTAACCACCTTACCCCATTCAGCTCCACTTGCTCTGGTTGGTTGTCTTGTGAACACACTACTTTTTAATTGTGTTTCTTTGCTTACTGTCCTTATTCTGTGTCTCACTCATTATGAAGTAAGCTGTATGAGGTCAAAGTTGTTTTTCTTTTTAAATTTTATTTTGGTTGTTTTTTTTTTTTCCTGTCTGTGAGCCTCCTCATATGACCCTAGTACCCAGAGGAGTGACTAAAGTAGAGATACATCTGAATCCCATGAATGTTGGCAAGTGCTGGACCTATGTGTTTAAAACTGCCATGGTCAGTATTCCTCCACTATCTTTCCTGACTCATAGGCTGACCTCACTTGCAGTCACTCTCTCCCTCTCCCTCCACCTTCGGGCACAGGGTATCAGGGAGGTCTTGTGTGACTGTGCTCCTAAAGAGACTACTTGGGAGGAAGAGGCAGACCCTGCCTCAAAGCAAAACCAAACCAAACCAACCAATCAAGCCCATGCCTACAGGATTTCTTGTCACTCAGCAGTTTTTGTCTGAGCCCAGATAGGAATCAGCACATGGACATGAATGTTATGGAGATGGCTGCTCCCAAACTCCTGGAGGAGTAGTGTTTACAACACCTGAAATGAATTAGATATGACATCTTGGACTACCCCTGGACAGGCACACTGCATCGGACCCTCTGGGGAAGAGCCCCAAGCACCTGTTTTTTAAGATTCTTTCTGGAGGTTCCAGGGCACATCAGTTTAGGACCCACTGACCTAAGACCTAGAGTCATTCTAAGGTAATGGTCCTTGGCTTGGGCTACCGTGTACTCCAAGTGACATTTGGCAGTGTCTGGAAATATGTTTGGTGGTTGTAACTGAGCAGGACCATTGGCATCTGTTATACAGAAGCCAAGAAGGCTGCTGACAGAACATCCCTCCCTGCCCCCAAGAGTAACGAAATGTGAGTCATGTGAAATTGGAGTCTCTCCACTATGGTGTTTATCATTACTTCTCTGTATCAGTCTAACCCTCCCTTCTTCTCTAGAGCAGCTTCTAGGCACCTTTACGATATAGTGAGCTTAAGCATCACTAGTAACAAACTGCTGAGGTGACCTATGTTTAACACACTGTGGAGAGTACAGCCTCTGGGTGAGTTGGAATCCATCAGGGTGGGTAGACAAGGGATACCTCTCCTGATAGTACACGCTACATTTTGTCTACTATGCTAGCTAAACAACACCAGCTCATGTGATCCCTGAAACACCTTCCAGTGAACATTGCTTTCTACCTTTCACAGACAGGATCACTAAAGCTCAGACATGTCCAACAACTTGTCTGAGTTTCCACAGCTAGGGAATGTTGAAAGAGGAATTTGGACCCAGTTCTGTACTTTAAAATCTGCAAAGTAGTTTCCTCTGCTATGGGACAAAAGGGAATGGGAGGTTCAGGCTTTGTCTCCTGTGTGCACTGATATACATCTCAAGAGGACCCCTGATAATTGATATTCACCTCAAAGAACCCTGATACTGATATGTATCTCAAGAGGACCCCTGATAATTGATATTCACCTCAAAGAACCCTGATACTGATATGCATCTCAAGAGGACCCCTGGGCTCTTCTCTTTCCTCTGCCCTGGGGGAGACAATGTCTGTAGCTTTGGTAAGAGCCAGCATTCATCACAGAAACTGAAAAGCCAGAAGAGAGACCTAGAAATGTAAAAAATGTGGCAGATACCTTTGGATGCCACCAGGGGCCTGCTACTCACTTCCTTGCTGCTTCACAGAACAGCTATTGGACTGAGTGTGGTGGCATATACCTTTAATCCAACACTCCTGTGGCAGAGGCAGGAAGGCCTCTGTAAGTTCGAAGCCAGCTTGGTCTGCATAGTGAGTGCCAGGACAACCAGAACTACACAGTGAGACTCAATCTCAAAAGTGGGGGAGAGGAGTTGTCGTACACCTGCTCAGGCTAATAACCGAATTCCCACTTAGTACAGCACTGGATTTGAGGAAGTGGATTATTGGCATCTCAGTACCTAGCACCATAGAGCACAGCCACAGGGAAGTTAGGTTTTTCTCTGTTCCTGCGTGCTGACATAGGATAGTCAGCTATGGTCAGCCAAAGCTGAGATTGCCTCTGCCATAAGTCCAGAGAGATGGAAGACTCTTGTTAGACAGAGATAAACATAAGGCTAAAAAATGAACAGTGTGGCATTTTTGCACCCCAAATTTATGGGCTGACAGTCAAAGCAACCACAGTTTATTTTGAGAATTGGAATGCCAAAAGACAGTGTGGAAGTTACAAGGCAAAAAGCTAAGAACACTTCTTCTAGGAAAAGGTACACAGGACAGGAGGCAGACTAAGGTCCAGTGTTTTTCCTTTGGTTGTTCAGTCTCCCACTAGGACTAATTATGCTTGCTATCTACATTAGAGGGATGGGGCTAAGATTAGCAAGTCAAGTGGAGGAAAGTTCTTGGAGCTCAGAGAATAAAAGAGGATCTAATTAGCTTCTGCAAATCCCACCCAAGCCTCCAGCACTGAGAGAACTGCCCCCATTTGCCACCAGCCCTAGAATTCTGCTTCCTGAGTGGAGGAGAAACTAATGGAAGCTCCTCTCTGAGTCATTGCCAAAGGGAAAGGTGGGACCTTGTCACTTTTTATTCCTGATCTGTGTATACAGGAAGGTTAAGGACACACACAAGCAAAGCCTGGAAGTTAACTTAGCAGGTGATGGCACAAGAAGACCGAGGTTCAAATTCTGGGTCCTCCATTTCCAGGTGAGGAGAATTTAGCTAAAACAATGCATATGAGGCCCCTCTTCTTTATTTGCTCAGATGCCCCCATTTGGGGTAACACTTGTAATACTTAGATTGGCATGGGGTGAGCACATACCACCCAAGTATGAGTAAACATTTGATTGATACTGTTGTTAGTACTGCCTGGTCCATAATGGGTGCTTGAAATACTGGGCTGGCTTGAATGCTTTCGTTCAACACATGCTTACTACAATCGTTTGTTATGAGCCAGGGAATATGGATGCTGCATGTTCTGGATGTGTGAGCCACAAGTGCTGTCCTTACTGACTGACATGCACAACAGATGGCAGTAACCATACACTCTGTTTCTCCCTTGAAGCCTTGCTTTCTCTTAATAAGTGTCAGCTGAGTTGTGTTTTGGTTTTGTTTTTTTTTTTTTTTTTAAATGGATACTTTGTGTGGCAGCTCAGGCATGCAATCCCAGAATTTGGGAGGTGGAAGCAGGAGGATCAGGATGTCAAGATCTTCTGCTTATGGCCAGTTCCAGGCTACCAAGGGTTACGTGGAAATTCCCACCCCCAACTCACCCGGCAAAGAGAGAAAGAAAAGCCATCCAAAATCCTGCTGAGGCTTCTACCGTGAGAACCAAAGATTATTGGTTTACTCTACCCTGACCTAGACAAGGAGTTGAGAGCACTGTACAGCGTGAGGACAGAGCTAGTCTGGGTGTTTCCCTCCTGCCCTGCAGTTCAACCTGTTATGTAAATGGAAGGCTGGCAGCTGGGTAAATGAGACTAGCTAGTTCCAGGAGAGGAAAGACCGGTTCCCACCAGCCCATCTCAGCACTCATCTGGGCAGCTAACTGATTGGAGTTGGTGGAAACATTTAGTTAAGTTCTTTGTAGTGTGTTAGGTTATGTGATGTCACTGTGGGTGGGCAACGTGCATGCCAGGGTTGATGGAGTGCCAAGGAAACCTGTGTGTTTCATGAACTGTCATCCCCTGCGTCTCTCAGAGGTGCATGTGCCTCTTCAACACTTTTTCAGCTGAGGAATAAAGAGAAGCTAATGAGGGTTGTGACAGGACGTCTCTCAGACTCTACATTTAGTGAGTGGTAAAGCTGCAAGTCAGTTCCCTCCAGAGACCTGCTCCAGAGTCCTCAAGTGCAGTTTCCACCAGGCTGCCAGAGACATGCTTGCAGAACGCCACAGATGGAGCAGGGACTTACTGCAGACCTGGGGAGAGGTAGGTTAGGTAGAGAGAGCAGGACCCACGCTGGAGGCCTGTGGTACCAGAGCCTTACCCCCAGAGTAGTATAGCGCAGGTTCGCCTCACTACTGATTAGCTTAGGCTGTTGCCTTCTATTTCCACGTCATAGTTTTCTCTTCTGGAAAGTGAATAGGACAAACCCTGGCAATGTAATAACAACCTGTAGTTCCAGAACTTGGGAGGCAGAGGCATGAGGATCTCAAGTTCAAGGCCAGCATAGCCTACATACATGGTGAGACTCTCACAAAATAAAAAGCACAGAGCTAGATATGTCTGTGAAATGTAGCCTGTGACAGCCCTAGGTTGAAACACTAGTATTGCAAGAAAACAAACAAGGGGTAAAAAGGAAAGAATTAGAAAAGCATTGGTAAGGAATCTGTACACTGTCAGCAGGAATGTAAAATGGTACAAGTGCTGTGGGAAACTATAGGTGTCCTCGAAAAGTTACAAATAGCATGCTATCTAGCATTTTTGCTTCTGAGCATATTCTCAGAAAAAGTGAAAGCAGAATCAGAAAGAGGTATTTGTGGTAATTTTCATAGATGCATCATTACAGTAGTGGAATGATCGGCCCACCAGTGGAAGATGGATCAGTGATGATATACATAACGGAATAGTATTTAGCTTTCAAAAGGGAAGGAAAAAATGGCACATGCCACAAACACTAATTGAAGATCTTAAGCTAAGTGAAATGTACCAGACTGTGGGGGATAGGGCGAAGACACCTGCCCTTCACTGTCAGCCCCGTTCACAATGAGCTGAGCATTTTCAAATGCTGAGGTGGTAAACCTTATGTGTGTATTTCACCACAATTTAGAGCTGATCTATGTCTGAGGAGCATTGTGTCTAAGGAGATACTGACCGCCTTCCTCAACTCTCCAAATGCCCCCAAACCAAAGGGCCTTGTGCTGTAAGAGAGCTTCCACTCTCCAGACCATAAAGAAGTGGCAAGCACTCGGACTTTTCTCAGTGCGGAGGCCACGCAGAGAGCTTAACGCTGGGGTGAGATTTGGGATTGTGTCAGAGAAACAGGACAAAAAGGCTGAAGACTGATGCTGGAATGTATGGAGAGAAAATGGGAACTGTCCAGGCAGTCACTGGTTTGTCATTTCTTAGTATTGGAAGCTACAGGCCCTGCACTTCCTATATAATCAGATATATTTATCCTTCTCAGCTCTCTGAGGTGGTTGAAGAATAGACAGCTTGAGTCTCATAGCTAAATTTTGAGTTGTTTAGGAATCAAGAGGGTGTTCTAGATCTAAGAAGATGGTTATAATAGTGATGCAAGTTAGTATGAAAACTAAGTCAGTTATAGAACTTTAAACTCATGGAGATGGTTAGAAGGTAGAAGGTTAAAGTCAGGGGCCAAATATGTATGAACTGGACATTGGGAAGGTATACTGGGCCATTTAACTCTCATAAATGTGGCATATTTATTTCTGCTGTTTTGTATAGAATTTACTGTTATAAGAGAAAGAACCATTTGTTGGAATGAAAAGAGAAGCTGTTGGGGGGGGGAAGAGGGTGGAAGGATGGGACAAGAAGGGGGAATAGGGAAAGGTTTGCGACTGAGATGTAACTTGAAAAAAAAATAAAGTACTTATTAAAAAAAAAAAGAAAATGACAGCAAAAAAAAAAAAAATTGAGGAAGAACTTTGGGTGCTTGCTGGCGTCAAAGCAGGCATTTCTAACCACCCACAGTCCCTGAAACTGGCCTCCAGGCAGGGCTTGATGAGCGACGTCCCACTTGGGCGCCTCTACCACACACAGATGCCTAGTTGCTACCAGCTCTCCAATCTTCCAGTGAGAGAGAGAAAAAGAAAAAAGAAAAAAAAACTTCAGAAATACTTGCCCAGCCTGAAATGTCAGACTTCTGTGCCCTTGCTAGTGCTCAGCCCCAGCTCTGTCCTGACAGGAGCAATAGCTTCTGCCCAGGGACACCGTGGTATGTTGCAGATACTGTCTCATTTAATCCTCACGGAAGCCCAGTGGTGCCTGGCATCTGCTTTTCAGATATGAAAACAAATCGAAAGAGCCATAGTGGCTTGCTAAAGCTAGAATCTGGGAGCCTGCGTCTGAAGGCGGGCTTGGCTCAGAGATTCCACAGGGTTCATCAAACTGTATTGAAAGTGAAGAGAAAAAAATCCTGAGCTGTTATATGCCAGTGTGTTTCACCTGAGGATTACAGAGCATTTTTCCCAAATATTCTACAGTCACATATTATTTGTCCTGTAGACACTGTAGAGGTCTGGGATTATAAGAGCAGGATCCAGCTGTCCCTGTCCACGAGGCTTGCAGACAACTGGATGGACAAGTGTGTGGTGATCGGTCATAGGTAATGTTTATTGATGCGGCTGAGGCTGTGTTATTTAATCTGTGTTGAAGAAGAAAGAAGAAAAGGAGGAGGAGAAGAAACGTAAGAAAAGTTTAGCTTGTGAAGTTCTAATATGATTTTCCAGCCAAAACCCCATGGCTTAGACAGGCTGCACACTGTCATGTGGTCCACTCAACTCTACTACTCCTGGTCACTCTCGGATATAAATGGTGTCTCAGTGGCAGCTACAAAACTGGCACAGAATTTGAGCAGAGACAGGCTGTAGCACTTTGGTGGAAGAACTTTTTGACACATGGATAAAATTATTTTTAAATTAATCTTGTAGGATCCACGAGATAGCTCAGAAAGTAAAGGTGCTTGCTGCCAAGTCTGGTGACCTGGATTCACATGGTGAAGAGGGAAAATTGATCCCCAGGAGCCTATGTCTTCATGCAGGACTCTGAAAATATGAAGCTTTACCTAGTGGAGGTAAGCTAGTCTCTCGTGCACGTCTTTTTTGGGGGAGGACAGTGTTCTCAGGATTTCCTCTTTATATCCCCATACTCAAAATAGTAATAGAGGGTTCGTGCCTCACTTAATAAATGCAAGTCAGACAGACTTTATATAGGACTTGCTTTTCTTTCTTTTTTTTAATTTATTTTTTATTTCTTCAAGTTACATCTCAATCACAATCCCCTCCCTACTCCCCCCTCCAGTCCCACTCTCCCACCCTCTTCCCCCTCAACCACCCATCCTCTACCCTTTTTTTTTTAAGTTTAAGGTATATCTTTTTCGCCCCAACAGCTCCCCCCTTCAGTCCAACAAATGGTTCTTTCTCTTATAATAATAAGTACAATACAAAACAACAGAAATAATTAGGCCACAATTATGAGAGTTATATGGCTTAGCATACATTCCCAGTGTCCAGTCCATATGTATTTGACACCTGACTTTAACATTCTACTATCTAACCATCTCCATGAGTTTAAAGTTCTATATCTAACTCAGCTTTCATACTAACTTGCATCATGATTTTAAAAACATCTTCTTAGATCCAGAACATCCTCTTGATTCCTAAACAAATCAAAATTTAACTATGAGACTCTAGCTATATATTCTTCAACCACCTCAGAGATCTGAGAGGGATAAATATATCTGATTATGTAGGAAGTGCAGGGCCTGCAGCTTCCAAAACTAAGAAATGACATACCAGTGGCTACCTGGACAGTTCCCATTTTCTCTCCATACATTACAGCATCAATCTTCAGCCATTTGGCCCCATTTCTCTGACAGACATTGATTGTAGAGCAGGAATTATGAAGGACTTGCCTACCCTGTCTTGGCAGAGCTAAGCTGTTGACTTACCTGCTTCCAAGTTTTGTCCTTTTTGGACAGCATTCTGTCTACAGTTGAAGCAAGGGGTTTTTCTTGCCAAGAGATAGGCTTGCCACTAATTCAACCATCTCCCACTGGAGATTCTTCGATGCTCATCTTCTACTTGGAGTAGAATAGGGGGTGCTGTCAGGAGATGACATGTCTCGATATCAAAAAATCTCAAGTTAAGCAAACATCTTTGAATGCCATATTCTGCAGATCTCTTGAGGTTTTTGAAGACGCCCTATCTATCTCTTATATTTAGATAAGCAAATGTTGCTTGTCTCTTAGCAACTTGATTTCTGATTAGCTTAGAAAATAACTGTGATAGACTGTCATAGTACCTAACAAAATGACAAGCTTGAATGACGATTAGTTTTCATTTCTTAATTGTCCTAAACAGGTGACCTGCTTTTCTAACAACATGCCATCAGGTAAGGAGCCGTGTATACTGCAGATGGAATAAAATTTATTTGGTTGTGTGACTAAACTTTGTGTTTCTGTGTGAATTAGTGGATCCTATAGGAGTAAAATCTACCTGGGATCTTTTTCCTGGAGCCTGGGTGCTGCTGGGACTGGGGGCCAAGGTGCTGCTGGACACACTACTGCAGCCTTTTGAGTGGGAAAGAGCTCATCAGTCACCAAAGTGGAAGTTTTGAAAATATCTGGGGTAGAGTGTGTGTACTCTAAACAAAAATCCAGTTTGGGGGGTTCTGGAGATGGCTCAGTGGTTAAGAATGTTTACTACTCTTGCAGAGGATCTGGGTTTGGTTCCCAACACTCATGCCAGGTGACTTATAACTTCCTGTAAGTCCATTTCTAGGGGGTCTGATCCCCTCTTCTGGTATCTGAGGGCAAGTGCATGAATCTGGTAGATATAAACTCAGATACATACACATAAATTTTTACAAATGAATAAATAAATCTTAAAGAAAGAAAGAAGGAAGGAAGCAAAGACAAAAGAAAGAAAGAAAGAAAGAAAGAAAGAAAGAAAGAAAGAAAGAAA